>BMAU01014603.1:0-137500 GCA_019973935.1 Trichonephila clavipes | reverse complement strand
CATACTTTGCACAACATTATCCAGCAGCTGTTGAGGCAATTTATCCCATTCCTCTGTGAGTGCATGGATGAGGTTGTTCTTGTTTGTCGGAGGATAGTTTCGACCAGCAACTTGCCTCCCCAAAAGCATCCCACATTTTCAATGGGGTTTAGATCTGGAGAACGCGCTGGCCATACGAGACGTTGAATACCCTCGCTGTCTGGACAATCCTGAATAGCGAGTGTTCGATGACATGTTGCGTTGTCGTCCATAAAAAACAAATTTATCACCGAAAGCACCACGGAAAAGACGAACATGAGGAAGTAGAACTTCATCAATGTATCGTTGGCCCGTCATAGTCCCAATCGCAACCACATGTAGGCGCGTGCGGCCATTGCTCATGATCCCGGCCCACCATGATACTGCATGTCGGATATTGGTCCTTTTCCTGGATAGTTTCTGGACGATAAGCAGTACCACTCTCGCGCCAGATCAGTTGGCGTCTACAATCCGATGACAGACTGAGCCTACCCTCATCTGAGAATAGTACGCATGCCCAGTCCCTGTTCAGTCCAATTGTGATGCTCACGACACCATTGCAAACGGGTAGCACGATGCTGTCTGAAGTCAATGCAACACACACAACAGGTCTGCGTGCGTATAGTCCCCTCCCTCTCAAACGTCTGGCAACAGTTTTCGGGAGATCTGCTTTCCTGAGGCAGCAAGAAACTGATTTGTCACCTGCTGAGCTGTGGTGCGCCTGTTCCATTTTGCTGATAGGACGATATCTGTCTTCTAAAGGCGTCGTATTTCTAACACGACCTCCCCTGTGCCGTCTACTACACATTCCAGTAGTTTTAAATGACTTCCACTGCCGTGAAACAACGCTGTGAGCGATGTTGAACACCCTGGCAACATCTGTTATTTTTCGCCCTTCTTCGATCTTTCCAATAATTCGGCCATGCATAAAATCATCTATGTGATGTCGGGAAGACATGCCAAAATTTTAAGTTCGTCTATTAAATATTTCCTATAAAACTTTGACTTGAAACAACAACCGTCCACACGCGTCAAAACTTTTAAAAGCTCTTATGAACGCTATCACGTGATGAACAGACGTGGGAAAAAAATTTGCATACTCATACTTCTTCTTACTAATATCCCGCACTTATTCTAATTTTCCACATTTTTGCTTCCTTTCATTTTGTGGTTGCTATGGATGATAGTGTTACCCGTCCTTAGCAATTGTCAGCAGTTTATATACGGTACTTATATGAAAAATCAATTTTTAAAATTTTTGTTTTTCTGTCTGTATTTGTTCGGCTAATCTCTGAAACAGCTGCACCAATTTTGATGGAACTTTCACTGGCAGATGTTATAAGGAGTGACTTAGGCTACTTTTATTTAAAAAAATAAATTTGGGTTTCACGGAAATAAAATTAAAACCAATGAACAATATCCGATTCAATTTTTTATTCAATATGGATTATTTTATTCAACAGGGATTATTTTATTTCGTGAGCCTTCTGTCTCAACGATTTCTAACAGTTAAATTAAACCTTTTTTGTTTGATTAGGTTGCTGCCACTTGCGACATTCGTCCATGTCCTTTGATCCTAATGATTTTACAGTCCTCACCCCATCGACAGTATCAAAGCTCATGCATCCCTCTTACACTTTGCTCAATAAAAAATAAAGAAAAAAGTAAAAAACAAAAAAGAAACATTGATTCACAAAGTAAAGAATGACATTATACTTATAGCATAGGCATTTCTTTACGTGGAATATATAATTATTAAGTTTTCGAAGACTCTGCGAATTGAATAAACACTTTTTTTGTTAAATTCCACTTCGACGAAGTCGCGGGTAAAGCTATTTAACATAAAATAAGTGCATCAGAACGTAGTATTCACGTATTACACATCCTGATACAAATTATTTACATTATTTTAATGCGTTTATTACACAAAATTTGTAACAATGTGTTAATTTTGCTGAGCAGAAGGAAAGTGTTTTCAAAAATCGACCCACAAGAGAGTTACGGGGCGGTATAAGTAAAAAAATTCTACAGACTTAAAATTTAGCAAACATGGTTTTTGTTCAGCTGAGATATGCAAAAGTTGGGTTTTTTTTGTTTAATTTACAATTCACGTAAAGTTAACTCATTAAAAACTTCTTTATCCTTCAGTCTTGTATTGCTAAATTTTCAATTTAACCGTGCGAAGAACGGGTATACCAGCTAGTCTGTTAATATTTTCAAGCTGAAATATGCGTTAAAAGAAGGAAACGATGTAACTTTCAAAACGAAAACAAATTATGCCAAAATACGGCGTCTAAATGAGGTTTATGTGCAATTGAAAATAAATAACATGAAATTTACTTCATCTCTTACTTGACAAACCTAATATAAAAGAAAAAAATAGTTTTGTTGTTAATATTATATTTAAAGACATTTCTTTGTTGGCGCCATCTGTTTAATTTCACCTACAACATGTCCCTATATTTATATTTTATACATAAATAAGAACGCTACATATTTTAAACGGATTCAGGAATTAATTAACTAATTTAAAAAAGATGGTTCGGTAATAGTGAGATTAGAAGAAAGTTGTTTTATCCACATATAGATTTATAATTATGTGTATTATAAAGTACATTAAAGTAATTAAATTAATTAATTTTGTAAAAATATTTTTCTTTATAACTCTTGAAAATTTAATCTCACATATTAGATAAATTTTGCTTATAAACGAATATAGTAAATGTTTCCTTCAAGGTATTTGTCAAAACATTATATATATGTTATTAATAAGCAGAAAACTTTTAAAAGATAATTAGTTGCTGTTTTTTTTAGTCAGTCATGAACAACACAATGATTGCTTTTAAATTTTATGATTATTAATTTTCTAATGATCCTACATTTTGTTACTAGTGTTTGCTTTAGAATATATTAAAAAGTAGAACCAAGAATTTTCATTAATTTTGTTTTTTGGAAAGCATTCTGAAATTTCGAAGTAAAGTTCAGCCAAACATTACATTATTGAAATTTTTGATGGAAATCATTCTTTCTCTGTAATTATGTTTAAGCAGATGGAAAAATCTCGATATTTTTATTTTACTTTTCCAACGATCCTGTGTACTGTTCTTTTAATTTTACGTTGTCAATTATGTGAAAATATTTGTATCTAAATATTCAGTTTTTGCTTAGGTTTTAATGCAACACACTATTTAAATATATATCAAAGATTAAAATCGGGTAAAGAAAGTAGTCATCAAAGATCATACAAATGACTTGTTTGAAAAAATTTGACAATACTTTGATAATATTTAGAACCTTTGAATAGGTATAAAGTTGTGGTCATAATTAACACTTACGCATCCTTTGGAATTCTAGGGATGGAAAATATGATACGTAATGTATTGCATTCATTTGTCACTTATTAGCTCATAACAACATGTTAATATTCTATTTCAAGACCTCCCCCAAACAGTTATCTCTCAGATAGCTGTTTTTAAAAACAGTAAGTTTTTTATTTGGATATTCAAGGCCATATATATAAATAAGGTTCCCAAGATAGCTAAGAAATTATTACACTTCTATTACGCTTAACTAAAAAGCGTATAAGTACCATCCTTGATTGATCGTCGCAACTCTTGAACGACCTTGCCTAAATCTTTCTGAATGAATCCAACCCATTTAACTATCTCCATTTGTCTCTAGAAGCTGGAAAATTCAAGAGAAGATTAGCCAGTTTACTTCTATTATGTAAGTAAGATTTGTTTTTCATTTTATTTAATCCTTGAATTTCTCAAAATAATGCAAAATGCACCACAGGAGCACGAATGAAGTACGTAGTTTGATAAGTGTTCTTACGATACATTTCTTCGCAAACACATAAACATATCCATGTGTCCGTTTACATAATCAGGATAAAAACATTATATATAAATTTGGGGAGAAAACATATATCTCTTTCTCTTTTATACTTTTAATACAATAAAATTCGATAAAAAACAAATTATCTTAATATTGAACTCCTGTGTCGAAGCGTAATCATTACTCTGAAATTGTGTGTAGTATTGTTCATTATCTTTACAAATATGTTCTTTTATACTTTCAAAAATATGTTATTTCATTAATTTTAGAGACGTTAAATAATGTCTTCACATGACACAGAAAAAGTCTTTAGAAACTATCAGATCTATCTAAACACATTTTTTAAAATAAAATGATTTAAAATGTAATTAATTTTAATCAGGAAGTAACGTATCGGCATGTCATAGTCAATAAACTGTAAATGAGTTCTAGCACAAGAAATTTCAAAAAATTATCAATTTTCACTTTTTTATATTTTCATAAAGTTTAAATATTTTCTTTTTAAAATGATATATAATATGAGGAAATTTGATAATAAAAGTATTTTCCTTTATTTTCAAATTAAGCTACTCCTTGACGCATCAAATGAGATCTGCTAGCAACACCTGTGTTTTCCTTGCACAACTTTCTGATGAGCGCGAATTCATATGATGCTCAAGTGTAAAAATATGAGGGCATTGCACATATCTAAAAATGCATGGTTCTACGTCTTTTGGATCTTCAAAGCGATGACAGAGGGAAAAATTAAATGATGGAAGAAACCTAAGTAGTAGTAACCGACTCACGGATGTTTTTAATATCAAAATTCAAAGATATTACAGTATGATTTTTAGAAATGATATCAGTGATCTACACATCATGAAAACTGCTGTTTGGGCTGTTTGGTTCCATCTTCAAACGAGACCCTCAATATAAATTCATGGTGCAAGTTTCAAGAGGCAGAATCTGAATGTGACGAAAGACACATTCAGGCGTCGTCCTCATCATTTGATTATGGCTCGAAATTACGAGGTCTGTCGCCAAACGCCCGCGTGTAGCTGAAAAGAGCGTTGTTAATATTCACTCACTCATAGTACAACTACGCGTCGTTGACGAATTATTTCTATTGTTGTTGTTACTTATGCCGCCTGATCGACAACATCAGATCAAGGCCCACGAAGCAGTTGATAGTACGATTTTCCTCGGTTCCACCCCAATTTCGAGAGGACACCCAGGGGTGGTCAGGGGTCTCCCACCTCTCTTCCACTTCTACCAACATCACGAGAGGGCTTGCAGCTCGACGTCTACTTAGAGTATCTCCATGCCCCGAAGGCACTCTATACATATACAAACATCCATACAATCTTCAGGGATTCGAACCGGTACAGCGTCATCAACCACTATACCGAATGGGCGGAAAGAATTCTTTTGAAATCTAACAACAACAGGTTGGCTGACGAAGCAGTTAACGCAATGGTAACGTTACTGCATGGAAACCAGATGACAAAGGTTCTACCCTTCCCCTATCAATTTTATTGTCTCTCCTATATCTCGGAAATTGTTTTCATATTAAAAGATTGAAATTAAAAAAATATCTCCTGGAAGAGATGTTATCACAAATAAAATGCAAAATAAAATCACAAATAAGTAAGAATGTACCTCCTTTCTCAGTTATTATAAACTTACAAACTTTATTAAAGATATTATAAATGTTTATTTCTTTCCGAGTGCCTATAAAACTGCAGAGATTGTTACTATTTTTAAACCTGGTAAGAACCCTACCCATGACAAAAATTACAGGTCAATATTTCTACTGCCGGGTCGTAATAAAATGGCGGGAAAAATCATTTTTCATATATTAAATGACCATCTTAATCAAAATCAAATTTTAATTTTTGGAGCAGCATGACTTTCAGATACGCTTTCCACCAGCTACTCAGAACCATACAGTATATTAAACCTGACCAGAAATAGAAAATGACCACCGTTGCCGTATTTATAGACATTAAAAAAGCATTCCTCCACGTCTGACACAAAAATCTTATTTAAAAAGTAATTCAATACTAAGTGACAACAAAATTAATTATTCATATTATTTCCTACCTCTCCGGTAGAACTTTTTATTTCAAAATTAATAATACTCTTTAAAATACTAGAATATTTATGGTAAGATCCCGAGGGTCCTTCTGTCTCCCCACGCTCTTTAACATCTATGTATGCGACATTCCCACCGTTAACAATACTCACATTTTGCATGTGGGCGGGCGACACCGCGATACTTTGTCAACACAAAGAACCAGGCTTCATCTCATATTTCATCACGCGATACGTAACATAGCTTGACCATTGTTTTTTACCAAGTGGAAAATATCCATCAACACCTCAAATACAGAAGCCATATATTTTTTGTTAAATACATAAAAGCACCAAACATCTAAATCCGATAGTATAGAATCCCCTGCTCTAATCAAGCTAAATACCAAGGAATTATCCTCCAAACAACATTTTACTCTCAAACAACATGTAAAATTTATTAGAGAAAACATTTTTGAAGGTCGCGCATACATAAACTCGACTTTTTAATCTCTAGAAAATCAACACTAAGTAATAGAAACAAAATGCTTGTCATCTCACTGATCCTAAACCCGATACTTGCCCAGCACTTTCCCTGTTTGGAGACATGCAGCAAAGAACCATATTAATTATTTAGAAAGTGAGTGCTCAAAAATAATTGTCAGGCAAATTCTTAACGCTTGCTGGTTCATGAAGAATGTAGACCTTATATATAGAACTGCGAGTAAAATAACACTATTGAGCAACCAATCAGGAGAAATGCTACCAATTTCTTTAATAAAATTAAAAAAGCTCTTATAATAAATCGATCACTAGCATAGAAAAATATACTCGGATCTTAATTTTTCCCAGACCCAGATCATTCCTAATTGAACTTCCTTTCCTTTAACGATTTATCTACCGCATTATGGTTTACTGCAGTTTTTTTCATGCAATATTTTTTAATCACTACATTGAAAATTAAAAGGGATATACATAAACAAAATACTCAACTTTGGGAAATTTAATCCGTTACAGCTAATTAATTAATTAAAGATATTCAACTGTAAAATTAATTATATACATTGTTCACTAAAATAAACAGTCATAATTGTTTCTAAGGTCTTCATTGCATACAAAAAATAAGACACTTATCTTTTTGGCATTAACTATATTATTTCGAGACAAAAATGATAATCTTCCCAATCCGCTGAACACGCAATTTTTGCTACAAAACTATTCGCCTTCCCCTCTAAAATACTTATGATATAACCCGTACTCCCATATATCTTGGAAGAGTGGAGAGATTTCAAAGAATATTCCTGATATATATGTTCAGAATATTCGTAAAAATGGTTATATATTCTAAGTAAAACTTTAAAATGAGTGATACTTATACGTACCGTCGGTAGATAAAGTGTTAATTCCTAAATATATGTTCTTTTTTATTTAAATTATTTACTTTTTACTTTTATTCTTAAATTCTCTCCATTAAGTACTCTATGATTAATCGAGCTTCTCATCTAAACTTAAATGCAGAAATAGCTAACCTCTTTGATCAGCCAATCACAGAAGCTGCACTCAATATACCAATTCATTTTAACTTTTTACATTTAAATATTTTCTCTCTTTAATTCGGACTCATTTGCTAGGCAACTGGATTGGCTAGTCATTGCTCCACCCACTCCCATCACGAAAGTTTTAGTATGTCAAGACTTTTCATCAATTTTTATATTTATTCTATTTATATTTTTAATTTTATTTCATACCAAAGTAATTTTTTTTTTCCTTTTATTAATTTTCAATCTTTATATTTTAAATTTTAAATGTTATTTATTAAAAAGGGCATTTTGAAAGCGTTGTAATATCATCTAAAATATTATGGAAGGAGATGAAGTTTGGAAAGAACTAAATGCTCCCATCCCACTAAAATACAAACTACAAACTGGAAATAAATAGTAAAATCTCAAATTAAAAATATTTTAAGAAATTTCAAATGTTTCGTTTGATTTATCATAAGATCTTTCATATCACATTGTATTCCAATTCATAGTTAACATTCTATAATATCTAACAACTTAAACTTTGAAATATTAGTTTATTTTAGTTTCTGTTGACGATCAAACTTCAATTTGATCAAACTTCAATTTGTATCTTAGTTTATATATTAGTTTCCATCAGAAAAGAGGCAATTCATTTTTTCTTTAACATTTCAGAAAAAGTTTTTAAATAAAAATAATAATAAAAGTATTTCCTTAGCTTGTGTGCATGTTTACGTTCTGACTCCTATCCTTAAAAACACGTACTAATCCTTTTGGACCCAAGTGGTTTGTTAGTTTCAAAGAGTCCTAAACTCAAACACGTAATCTCTTAGTAATTTTTACCCTTGACTGATTTTACGAGACAAGGCAAGACGGATACTTTCAAAGAAAAATTTTAATTACCTTATTTTTTATTATTTATGGAAGATCTGGAGAAGAGAAGTAAGAAAGTCTTAAAAACGTCAAAAGGATATTAGTTTTTGCAGGTATTTTAATAATATCCTAGACTTGTTAAAATAGTTAACCTCCTTTTCTAACTAATGAATCTGACAAGAACAACTAAAATGCGGGAATTCAAAATTAATTAATATATTATTTTGAATAAATATTTTTCATTTAAAAATATTTTTATATATAAATTACAGAAAAACTGAATGAATGAAAATAACTTTCTGAAAATTTTAGCACAAAGAAAAAGTTTCAGTGCATTTACATATGATACTCTTAAAAGTCTGTAAAAATGTAAAAAACAATTGATTATGTAAACAAGGATCCATAATTATTATTTAAAATTGATTATTTAATTAAATTTTTTTGAGTCTGAAAAGAAAAACTAATATTTCAAAGAGTTCATTAAAACTTTAAAACATGTAAAAGTGTTGTGTTGGTATATATCAGTGTCACACACAGAAATTTTTCAAGGGGGTCCGGGTGTGGAAAAGTTCACCATTCTTGTATCATGTTCCTTTTGATTTTGTCGATTTTCGGGAACAAAACACAATAAAAAAGCTAATTATTGAATAAATAATTAGCATTAATTAATAAAATTAATCATTAATAACAAATACTTAATTAAATTTTACGTACTATGTACTTAGAATTATAATCAATCTTGAAAAAATCAAGGGCCTGGGGGTCGGACCCCAGGACCCTCCCCCTTGTGTGCGCTACTGGTATATATGCAAATGAAAAAAAAATCATTACTATGGGTTTAATGAAATTATGCAAATATGTATTTTGATAATTAATGAGAGGTAAATATTCCATAGTATATAGTATAGCACAAAATAGAAAAAGAAAAATGCAGATGCAAAGCAGCGTTCAAATCGTAAGGAACCAGAAAAAAGATTTAAGTACAGAAATCAGGATTTTGTAGAAACTGTTGTTGTTGTTTTTTTTCGTTGTTTATTTTGAAATTCAAACATTTGGCTCGGTTTCTGGAGGAAAGGTGACTGTGGAAAATGTCGCGACAACGTTATCTACCGGATTCCTTTGGCTTGGCGTATTACCATATTATCAAGAGACTTGAATCCGAGCAATCACAAAGAACTGTAGCTGACGTTGTTGACGTGACAAGAAGGGTCACTGTAAGACTGTGGAATTGATACCAAGAAAATGGCATGTTTTTCGACGTTTATGAGCTACCAATGCAAAAAATGACAAATATATCCTGTTAATTGCTTGTTGAGTAAGAACAGTAAAAAGTTACACAAATTCAAAGTTAGTTTTTTTTTGCAACAGGACGAATGTTCTCGAGCCACGCAATTCGAAATAGGTTTCATGCGGGTGGTCAGTATGCCTGTAGGCCAACAGTATGCATTCCGTTAACATCGTCACTGTGCAGAATGAAAAAAAGAGCTTCTCAACAACAAAATTGCAAAAATTATTTGAGAGTCAAGGGTTCTTTACAGACGACTCCCGTTTTACTGTGTGACACCAGATGTGTTTTGGTATAGCGAGAAAGAAAAATTTGAAGTAAATCCTGTATTTATTCAGGAAGATCCATTCAGATGAGGTGACTTTTGATGTATGGGCTGAAATCAATATTTACTTTAAAATATAGTAAACTAGTTTATGAATGAATCCTCTAACTTTTAAAGTAAAACATAAACACAACATTCTTAATCAGTCCTCAAACAGTATATTTATTCACATAGAAAATGTTTATACACATACTGATATTTTTCTTTCATATAATTCTGCTTAAAAATTGCGTATTTTTCCTAATTATAAAGTTCTGTCCTGCAATAGATACATAAATGTATACAATGAATTTCTATAAAAGCCATTTATTAGATTTTTTAGTTATACATTTTTTTCTTAATCAAGAATTTTTTTATAAAAACTGTGTTCCTTAAAAACATATGCTCAAAAGATATTTCTTGATAATATATTAATGGTTTATAATCTAATTTCCGGTTTTACCTTTCCGTCTATTATATTATCTAAATATGCAGATTTTGCTTCTTAATATTTTCTTGCATGAAAAAAAACAGTGCTTCTATTAATGGAATATGAATTTATATTTAAAAGAATAAAACTATGTGAAATATTATTTGTCATTCAGGTCTGATGTAAATTATATTATATTTAATATAGACTACATATAGACATATAGACTTAATATTAAACTAGTATACTGAAAAAGCACAGATCAAATTGTAGAACACTAAAATTATGAAATTATCTTCCACAACAATGGTCTTAATTTATATTTTTTGTTTCTGAATAATTTTCTTTTATCAAAGCTATTTCAAATATTAAGAAAAGGAGTATATATTATTTCTTTAGAATAATACAATTTTTTATAAGCTTTTTACCCTCAAGACCAGTCAAATTGTAAATGCACGTTAAATCTGTAGAGAGGGCTCAAAAAACGTTCCAGGCAAATTATCTTGAAGCCAGTTGGGAAGAGTGCCAGCACAACAATGACATAGTTTCAAATTACGTGCTGTAAAACTTCATTAAATGTTTCATTTTATGGTCTATCTTGAAAATAACGGAATGATTTTTTTTTTGATCAAAGTACAATTTATATTACGTTCAAAATATTACAGAAAAAATTGGATATATTATTTTCTTAACAGGAAGAATGATTCAAATTTTTTATAAGAATGTCGAAGAAGTCATCATCATCCAGACTTCGAAATATTTACAACAATTAATTATTTCTTATCCACTTCATCAGCGTTTGGTTTTTAATTTTTGAAACATTACTTCCAACTTTTAAATTAATATTTTGTCTTGTATGAACAATCTAGATATATATTGTAAATGCGAAGATCTGTGAGGATCTTTGGCCGTCTTTTCACTTTTGCAAGAAAACTACTGAATAGTTTTTAATGAAACTTTCAAACAATACAAAGCATACATCAGAATAACACATAGGCTGATAAAGATGTTTTTGAAGTCAAATATAAATGATATTTATAGTGAGTAAGGAAAATTCTGTCATCTGCAAGCAATTGTGGCGTGCGCTGCAAAAAAGCCCGTCTCGGCATATATCTCATCTTTTTGTTTGTGAAAGAAAAGGAGCTTTTGTTTTAACGGCAACGCAAAGCGCTCGCTTCTAATAATAAATTCCTGTGATCAGAATAATCCTCCCTAATTATTTTTTTTTTTTCAGAATAAATTAAGTTTGCAAGGGAGAGCTTGTTATAAATCTCTCTTTATTTCAATGCTTTTAATGATTTTATTATACACACTTGGTAGTAAGAAATTGATCATTTATTTTCAAAATAAATACTTTTATTGCTTCTGGTGCCCCACAGTAAGATAAGCTTTGTCTTTTTCACACTACATCGACTTTATGACATATTTTTCACAGTTTACATTTTGCGGTTATTGATTAATTATAACGCTAAAATTTAATTGAATATAGGGTGGATATTGCATTTTTAAGTATGGCAAGAATTATAACTAGACTGTACTTTATTTTTGGAAAACTAGTCTGAATAGAAAATGTTTATACACATACTGATATTTTTTCTTTCATATAATTCTGCTTAAAAATTGCGTATTTTCCTAATTATAAAGTTCTGTCCTGCAATAGATACATAAAATGTATACAATGAATTTCTATAAAAGCCATTTATTAGATTTTTAGTTATACATTTTTCTTAATCAAAGAATTTTTTATAAAAACTGTGTTCCTTAAAAACATATGCTCAAAAGATATTTCTTGATAATATATTAATGGTTATAATCTAATTTCCGGTTTTACCTTTCCGTCTATTATATTATCTAAATATGCAGATTTTGCTGTAATATTTTCTTGCATGAAAAACGTGCTTCTATTAATGGAATATGAATTTATATTTAAAAGAATAAAACTATGTGAAATATTATTGTCATTCAGGTCTGATGTAAAATTATATTATATTTAATATAGACTACATATAGACATATAGACTTAATATATTAAACTAGTATACTGAAAAGCACAGATCAAATTGTAAAATTTGAACACTTGAAAAATTATGAAATTATCTTCCACAACAATGGTCTGTAAACTTCATTAAATGTTTCATTTTATTCTGAATAATTTTCTTTTTTTTATCAAAAAGTACAATCTTACTATTTCAAATATTAGAAAAAAATTGGATATATTATTTCGGATTTTAGAATAATACAATTTTTTTAAAATTGGAAGGTGTATCTTTAAGGTTTTCCTCAACACCGTTTACGACCAGTACCACTAAAGACCCACCGTGTAGGTAAGCGATGCACGTTAAATCTGTAGAGGGCTCAAAACGTCCTCCCGTTAATGTGGTGTGGTAGTTAGGAGAGAGGTGCCAGCACAGGTGCCGTCCACATCACTTGACCATAGTTCAAAAATTACGTGCTCCGTCGCCGAAAGCCCACGTGTAGCTGAACAGTTGCGACGCTAATAATCACTCACTCAACACCGTTCGCTAATGGTAGCTATCAAGAAAATAACGGAATGATTTTTTTTTTTTAATTTTGAAAAAGTAACAAAGGAACATGGTAAATAATTATATTTTACGTTCAGTACAAATTTCATAAAAACAAATAACTAGGGAATTTTTCTTAACAGGAAGAATGATTCAAAAATTTTCAGCTTTATAAAACTGTCGAAGAAGTCTATCATCATCCAGACTTCGAAATATTTACAGCAATTAATTTATTTCTTATCACTTCATCAGCGTTTGGTTTTAATTTTGAAACGTACTTCCAACTTTTTAAATTAATATTTTAACTTGTATAGAACAATCTAGATATATATTGTAAATGCGAAAGTCTGAGGATCTTTTTGGCCGTCTTTCACGCAAAAAACTACTGAATGGATTTTTAATGAAACTTTCAAACAATATAGCTATACATCAGAATAACACATAGGCTATAATTTATAAAGATATTTTGAGAAGTGTCCAAAATATAATGATATTTATCAAGTAAGTAGAAAATTCTGTCATCTGCAAGCAATTGTGGCGTGCGCTGCAAAAAAGCCCACGTCAGCATATATCTATCTTTTGTTTGTGAAAGAAACCTTTTGTTTTGCAACGCAAAGCGCTCGCTTCTAATAAATTCCTGTGATCAGAATAATCCTAATTATTTTTTTTTTTTCAGAATAAATTAAGTTTGCAAGGGAGAGCTTGTTATAAATCTCTCTTTATTTCAATGCTTTTTTAATGATTTTATTATACACACTTGGTAGTAAGAAATTGATCATTTATTTTCAAAATAAATACTTTTATTGCTTCTGGTACTTACAGTAGATAAACTTTGTCTTTCACACTACATCATTTCGACATATTTTCACAGTTTGTTTGCGGTTAGTAGTTAATTATAACGCTAAAATTTAATTGAATAGGTGGATATTGCATTTTTAAGTATGGCAAGAAATTATAACTAGACTGTACTGTATTTTTGGAGTGAGTGAATATTAACGTCGCACTGTTCAGTTACAGGAGGATTTTTGGCAACGGACCACGTCATTTGAACCATGGTCAAATGACGTGGACGACACTTGAACTGGCACCCCCTTCTCCTAACTACCACACCACACCAACTTAGAAGGAATATTCTACCAATACTTAGAAGGAATATACTTTGAAATGCACTCTTCCAAGATATATGGCCGCACGGGTTCTATGATGAGTATTTGAGCGGGGAAGGCGAACAGTTTTGCAGCAGATATGCGTTTTCAGTGGATTGCAAAGATTATTATTTTTGTTCCGAAAAATATTTTATGTCAAAATTTAAGTGTTTTATGTTTTTGTATGTTAATGAAGACCTTAGAAAACTATTTGACTTTTTATTTTAGGTGAACGGTGTACATAATTAATTTTAAAAGTGGAATATCTTTCATTAATTTATTACCTCTAACGGATTAAATTTCCCCAAAGTGGCGTATTTCGTTTATATATATCCCTTAATTTTCAATATAGTGATCCAAAATTATTGCATGAATAAAACTGCAGTAAATCATGTGATAGATAAAGCGTTAACGTGCCTCGTGCCCCTACACGGCGGGTCTTACAAAAAGCTCTAGCTATGAAACTAGCAAGACATCTGCCAACTTGACTCTATCGGAATCATTTAGCTGTGTTTTACATTGAATCGCCATTATAGCCATTATAATTTAAAAAAACAGCGTTGCTTGCGAATATTACAATTTAAACATAAAATAAATACAACAGAAAGTAATATTAATGTATTACACTTTCAGATATAAATTATTTACACTATTTTAAAAGCGTTCATTACGCAAAAAACTTTTTAACAATGTGTTACTTTTGCTGAGAAGAGATCAGCTATAGGAGGTATTTTCAAAATCGACCTTCAAGAGTGTTTATGGGAATTATAAAAAAAAATCATTTGTTTTAGCTATTAGATCTACATACTTAAAAATTTAACAAATGTTGTTGTTTTTCTTTTTTTTTTTTTTTTTTTTTTTTGTTTAACTGAGATATGCAAAAGCTTTTTTTTTTTTTTTGTTTAGTTTGCAATTCCGTAAAACAAACTCATTAAAGACTTATTTATCCTTCAATCTGTGTTGTTTAATTTTTTTTCAGTTCACCAGTGCGAAAGAACGGGTATACCAGCTAGTATTAATATACATAAGTGCTACAAGCCATTTAAATTTCTGTGATTGTTTCTTAGAGTTTCCCTTTGGAATGCAAGAAAAGTAATCTATAATATTAAATTGTGCTACTTGTACGAAAAATATCAGATTTTATAAATGCACATAATTTTAAAAAAAAACAAATTACACAAAAAAGTAATAGAAAATTTTTCAAATTGTAGCCACGGGAATGTCACTTCTATTTTTTCAAATACAACTGACTTCAAAATAAAACATGATTATAATTTCACTTATAAATGATTACAGGAACGAAAATAAAAAGAGCCATTATAAAGAAAAAAAGTTTATGTATTAATTTTAAATTGAAATGTTTCTCAAAAATCCCAGTGTTCACACAATTGAACTCTTTTAAAAATTAAATATTCTTTGAGAATTTAGTAAAGATACAAATCTCAAATCTCGAAAAGCATTATCATTCTTTATTTAAAATGTATTGAATAGAATTTTGATGCCCCAAAATCAAAAAATCAAAAACATAGCATTATTTAATAACAACTGAATAATAGCACGGAAAAGTTAGACAAATGTGATGCTCTTCACACTAATTCTTTTTCTTCTATTTTTGCAAAGAAATTCATCTACTTGTTTTTCTACCCAGCTCCAATAGCAACCATTGTTCACGGAAGAGCCCATCCGACAAATTGAGGTCAACACACTTCTGTCTGCGCTGTTGTATTGCTAACTGCTGGAGCGTGCAATTAAGATCTTCTCTCATAAAGCAGCATTTCACAGACACAGCTGCTTGACAAATCGAGCTTTTAGGCGTAATGCCAGCTTAAACAGGCTATTTGCAAGACCTCCCATCAGAAGGTGGCAAAGCGTGGCCTTTTTTTGTTATAATGGGCGCGTAGCATTGGAATATTAATGATGCACGACTGAGAGGCTTATGTGACAATCATTTTGTTACCAGAAGGGGGGATTGGTTCTGAGGCATCGTGAAGAATGTGCATGATTTTAGAATGCGCTTCTTTTATTAATGTGTGCAGAAAAATTCATTGATTTGTTGATCCACTTGGGTATATTGACTACATAGCAACGTGATATTCAAAACGGGAAGAGATTTTGTTTCTTTTTCGTACAGTGCTTGTGATTTATTGTTATTAAAAAAGATTTCTAAAAAAAAATATGACAATAGAGTTAACATCTCCCTTTGGGTATTAATTACTTCATAGTGGAATAGATTGATTTAACTTGTCTATAGTAATAGGGAGCTTTTTAATGTAATCAATTTCACCTCAAGAGAATTGAAGTATTGCAACATTTTTAGTCACACGTTTGAGAATCTAGTAATATGTTACTAGAAGTACAAAAATTAAAAACAAACTTTCAAGAATATATATATTTTTACTTTGTATAATAATTTGAAGTGAGAAAAATTTGATTATTTTTTTTTATTTTCAATCAATATGCGTATTGTTTACCAAAAGGAATGGAATACTTTACCTATTTTTTTTTTTGTCTTACAATAATTTTTTTTTGGTGTCGTTAATTTCATTTGTTATTTAAATTCAGACATCACTTTCTAAATAAAAAAAAGTGGAGTGTATTGGTGTTATTTATACTACTCGAACTATTTTAGAATTCACAAAAAAAAAAAATAATAATAATAGTTTCTTCAATGTTAATATTCACATATCTAAAAAATTCATAAGCACTTGCGATCGAATAATTGATTCTTTAATCGAAGCAATGGTACTTAAAACATCAATAGATCTTTTTAATAAAACAATAACATCAAAATCGTTGTTTGTTGACTTACAAAATTAGAATTAAATATTTTTTAAAGCTTAAACTTGATCCAAAGAAAAATAAGCTAATAAAAATGTTTGTTTCCTTGAAATTTTCCAGGACTAAAAATGAAAAACTTATACATACAGGGTGTTACCAAATTCAACCGACAAACTCAGAGGTGTGACAGTAGGAATCATAGGGACAACAAATAAACATAAAAACATGGGGTAGTAAACCACTTTTAGTTCGGAGCATTTCGAAAAATCTGTTACTAAGGGTGTGATGTTGAGTGGAATCAAAAAGGAAATAAGAAATACATTTATTAGACGTAAAAAGTATGTGTACAATACGAACAACATATAATTGCGTTTTAAAAATTTTGAAATTCAACGACTCCATATATATTTAGATACCTACATCTTTATCATTCCAAACGGAATCTCAATTGTTTTACAACCTTGAAATTTTTCTTAGATTATATTTAAATGCAATGTTATTTCCATGAAATACATTAATTCTGTAATCATTATGTGTGTGTGTGCAACATACTTGTTTAAATTCTTCTCTACTTGAACTATTTTGAATCAAGTCGTATTGTTGCAGGGAAATTAACAAACCTTTATAAAGATGTAATCCAACTTTTCAAAACTATGTTACTAAATATTTGAGGTGTATCATATTCGAAATCAAAATAATTTTAAAAATGCACCACTTAATAGATGATATTCGAGACATATAAATTCTAAAATCAAAACAAAATTGATTTTATCTCCTCGCTGAACAAAATCATTATAAACAGTATAAATACACTGTTTTGAAAAACTTGAAGCACCATGAAGGGAAGTGGTTGTTTTTAATGAAATTAATTATGTGTGCAGCTTATACAAAGATCATAAGATTGAACATATCAAGGCCCTAGGATTCATCCACGACTCACGATTACATCTTGAATGTTCAAATCAGTATTTGGTGATCCACCCGTAGCTACGATACATGCTTGTATACGCCTTGATAAAGAGTGATAAATGTTCTTAATGTCATCCTGCGATACATTCTAACAGGCTTTTTATCAGTTGTTGCCACAGATCCGGGGATATTTTGGTACCCGAATCTGCTCCCTTTCATATCCCAAACAAGCTCGACTGTTGATAGATCTGGTAACCTTTCACCAGTCGAAAGGTTACCAGACGTTTCTGGTAACCTTTTTTTCACTGGCCAAGTAAAATTATTAACGATACAAAGGCAGTCCAGAGATATGCGAGTGGTATAGGGCCTGGAATTATTTTTTTTTTGTTGGAAATTGACCCCCAGATGACGTACCATAAAGAATAATACAACTGGCCAGAGAATGGCATTAACATATTGCTGAGCTGTTAAAGATGTTTGAAGCATGACTATAGATGACCTGCGGTCGTATGGAGGTAATCCCAACACCGTCACACCAGAGCTTTGGTTGTATGTCTTTGTAAAACTAAGGCTGATTGAGACCGCTGGTCCCAGCCCCTCCAGACACGAAGACGATGATCTCTGCTTCAATAGTAAAGCGAGATTCATTGTTGAAAACTATATCATGTCAGTTTGATGGCAACCATGGTGAATGGCTGTGATGCTACTCCAGAAGATTCCGCCGATGTTGTGGGGTCAAAGTTAAACGTCTTAAAGGCTGCTGTGAGCGTAGTTCCGCCTCAGCCAAACACCGTGAATTGGTGGAAGGTACCATGGGGGGTAGTGAAGAGGCTGTAGCACGTTGAATAGTTCGCAATGATACCGTTGGAGCAGTTCGGGCCTGTCGAGCAATCATCAATCTTGCATCGCATTTTCACATCTTGGCCTTCCAGAGCCATCATTTTGTCGATATAAGTTCCGCACTGAAATATATCCTGCCAGCACCTTTGCACAGCTGTATCTTAATGTTGCAGGTAAGACATATTGTATAGTATGATCACCCAACTTCCCGCATTACGACAATGCGACCACGTTTACAGTAACTCAATTGCCTATAAGGTCTTCAAAACGTTGTGATCGCATCATTCGTGTTTACTCTAAGGAATAACAACAGCAAAAATGAAAAAGATAAAAATTTTCATTCTATATTACCTATTTTACATTTTACAAGTTACTGCGCAGAAATGCGCACTACGACCGCAATTCACGTTCATTGGCTTTGAAAATTTGATCATTTCCTTGTTCAATCAAGATCTTTTTGTCTACAAAATTTCATCATAATCGGACATCTCCCTTCGTGGTGTTTCGGTTTGTTTTTGCAAAAGAGTGTATTTATAAAACTTAATACATAATTTACTGTTTGTTTTATATTGGTATCATTTGCATCATGCAACTTTTAAAAACTTTTATTTTAAGCTCAAAATACGAAATTTGGCTATCCAGTACCACATCCATAGACACAAACATAGTACTCATCTGATAAGCCGAAAGTTTTACTTTACGTCTGTTAAATATTTGGGGACATTTATTATTCTTCAACATTTCTTACTAGAATTGATACAGAAAACTATATTGTGATACTAAAATTCCTTCATTCATTAACTAACATAAAACTGTTTTTATGTATTAATTATTTTTATTATTATTTTAAATTTTCGAAAGAATTTTTTTTTTAATTTCTTAAAACTGTACAGGAATTTTTTCTAGAGGGCCAAACTCAGCATGCAAACACTGTAATTGCCATTCCTTACTAACCCTAAATTAAAAGTGTTTTGCATCAAGCAAATTATTTCCTTTCAAGAAACAAGATCAAATAACACAATGACTTTTTACCCGCAAAATAAGTTATAAAACAAATGTTGAGAAAAAAATAGGCACATGATGATGTTCGTATCGTATGAAATCAACACGGAATACGCAATAAGTATAAATCAATGCGTTAAAGATTTATACTTATTTTGGGATAATAAGTGAAAGAATTTTGATTAAATCATTTCAATGTAACCTATTAATATAAAAAAATATTTAGAGTATTCATTTTATATAAGCAGTATTAAACCTCAAAAGTTAATATTTCCTCTTATTTATTCCTCTTAAAAATTAGATAAGCATTGAGATGCAGAATTCATAGGAGATTTAAAAAACAAATAAATGTGTCTCCAATTTTGTCTTAAGAAGAATTGGGGCATTTTGAATATTTTTTTTATTGGTGTACTTAAAAAATATATTTTACCATTTCATATAAATTTTCTATTCAAGAAAAGGATACAAGATGAAATTTTGCAAATATAATTCTCATAATTTTAAAAATTTAAAATTATTTAAGAAAACTTAGAATATTTTTAAAAAAAAAAAATTTATTCCTTCTGTAATTACATACTTTTTTACCTGGAATTGTTTTGTAATATTCTTAAGTATGTTTTAAACAACTTAATGATTTATTTTACAATAACTTAATTACACTCATGTTCATAAATTAAGGATAATTCAGAATCACACAGAAATTGAAGTTTAAAATAAAAATTTCACCTGTAGAATTATCACACACATCTTGAAGAAGAATATGCAAATTACAAGAAACCATTAGATGGCACGGATAGTACGTCACAATGACGAGAATGTAAGAGAGGGGTATATAAAGAATGGGGTGGCAAAAGAAGTAAAATTGTTCACAAGCGCCTTAAAAGCCTTTCAGTGCAATAACCGCATAGTTATGGCACAAAGGAAGCATTTAGATGATTTTTTTACGTGGTAGAATCATTGGGAGACTGGAATGTAGACGTACCCAGCTAGAAGAATCCGAGGAACTTGGAATCGCCCAGAGTGTCATTTCCAGGCTTTGACAACGATTCAAGGACGATGTGGTAATGTGAGAAGATGTTACAGCACATGTCGCTCCCGAGTTACAAGGCCGAATGAGGACCGGTATATTTGGCAGTTACTGCCAAAAGAAACAGACGGAGCACAGAATCAGACCTGTCTCGTCAGCTCTCTTCAGCTACCGGTACGACACTTTCAAGGCAGACCACGTACAGACGCTTAGGGCACATTGGTCTATATGCTCGTAGGCCTGTCAGATGTGTTCCACTCACTGCAACTCACTGTCGCCTGCGATTAAGCTGGAGTAGAGAACATGCATTGTGGACACAACAACACTAGTCTTGTGTGATGTTTTCTGACGAATCCAGGTTTAGTTTGCAGTCTGATTCTCGCTGGATTTAATATGGAGAGCGCCAGGTATCCGCTTCACCAAGAGAACACCATTGAACGACACCGTTACGGGGGGTGCATGATGGGTCGTTTGGGGGAGGAATATTCTTGGTTCCAGAAATGACCTGCATGTTCAGAAAATAACGATAACAGGCCACATCTATCGGGATGTCATTCTAGAACAACATGTACGTTTGTTTCGGGGTGCCATGGGTGCTGGATTTCTGTTTATGGATGACAACGCCGTCCTCAACGTGCAAAAAATTGTAGACGAATGCCTTCAATCGGAGGATATCACCCGTATGGATTGGCCGGAATACTCACCGGACTTGAATCCAATAGAGCATGTGTGGGGTATGCTTGGTCGACGAATTGCAGACCGTCAAACCCCTCCCACTAGTTTACCGGAACTTCGGAGTTCATTGCTTGATGAGTGGTGTAATATTCCCAAGATCAGACTGATAATTTGATACTCAGCATGCCTAGGCGTTGTAAGGCCTGTATTGCATCGTCCGGGAGACATACTCCGTATTACCCATCATAGTAACCATGGTATACTGTTTTTTGTAAATAGGCTATTTTTTAAATTAGCTCCAGGAGTAAATATCGCAATTTTTATTAATTATGTCAAACATATAGCATATTTTTGCTTTTGCTTAATAAATAGACTTTACAAATAAGTCAAATTTGTTTTGCTTCTGTCTCTTTCTTTGCCTGAACTTCATTATCCTTAATTTATGGACATGAGTGTAATTTTAAAAAAAAAAAAATGTTGAGATGCATGATAACATTCAACAAATAGTCCAAAATATAGCACAATTTAATTTCAAAAAAGCATTATGTTTGCAGCAGAATCGAATCCTAATTCTATTACATGCATTATACATAACACACAATAAAAAATGGAAGTGATTGGTGAATAATCGTGGAAGGAGAAGCATTTTGAATGCGAAAAAAACTTAAACTGAGAAAATCCATTTTAAAAGTTTATAATTCTAAAACAAATAATTATTACAAGCTAAAATAAAAATAAGATATGTCTTTAAAATATAAGCTACAAATTTTTCTTAAAAATAATAGAATTTCCCTATTATTTCAACCCATATATTTTATAAATCATCCTTTTTAGTAAGTATTAATTGCATAAGAAAACTAAAAGAAAATGTTAAAAAAATTATTTTTTTATCATAACAGAAATTTCAAAGTTTTTGCTTTACATAATATTGAAATATTTGATTTTTATGAAAACGGATAATTAATATGTATTTAAATTTTAAAATTATTAATACAAAATGCCTTAATAAATAAAAAAAAAAAAAATCACACATCTCAAAAGAAAAAGAATTAAGTTAATGTTATACATCCGAAATATCCTTCTTTATTTGTAGCTCCTTCCTTTTTAGTTATCATTTAACTTTTTAAAATAGATTTCCTTTATCAAAAAGCTTTTGTTTAGCTTTTATATCTAAAAAAGGTGTGTGGTCGAATATCTAATTTGTTTGTTTACATTTTCAATTGAAGTTTCTTCCAACTTCTAAGTTTCAGGCATACAAAAGTGATATATCAATCGAAAAAGAAAAAAAGGCAAAGAATATCTGTCTCAACGAATGCTAGCAGTTATATCAAACATTTTTCTTTGATTAGATTGCTGCCGTTCGGGACATTCCCAGCCATGTCTTGATCCTAATGATTTTACAGTCATAACTGCATTGTCAAAGGTCATGCGCCCCTTTCACCCCCCTTCCTTGAGGCTTCGTTTGTGTTCGCGTTTCACCCTATTTGCTACTTAGACCTATTTTGATCCTAAAGATTTTAGTCCTCGCCCCATCGACAGTGTCAAAGGTCATGCGTCCCTTTCACTTCTTGCTCAGCAAAAGCACAGAAAAAATAAAACAAAAAAGAAACATATATTCATAAAAGTAGAAGAAAAGTTTTCGTAAACTCTGCGAAGTGAATAAACACTTTTTTTGTGTTAAATTCCACGTGGACGAAGTCGCGTGTAACAGCTATTTCACATAAAATAAATGTATCAGAAAGTAATATTAACGTATTACACATCCAGATAAAAACTTTTACACTAATTTTTAGCGTTTATTACACAAAATTTGTAACAATGTGTTACTTTAGCTGAGCAGGTAGGTGT
The DNA here is from genome assembly GCA_019973935.1 of Trichonephila clavipes. NCBI lineage: Eukaryota > Metazoa > Arthropoda > Arachnida > Araneae > Nephilidae > Trichonephila > Trichonephila clavipes. The sequence continues at coordinate 114,435 of BMAU01014603.1, read as the reverse complement.
TTTCAAAAATCGACCCACAAGAAAGTTATGGCGTCATAAATAATAATAACAATAATAAAAAAAAAGCAATTATACTTAAAGACTTCAAATTTAGCAAACAAGGTTTTTTTGTTCAGCTGGTTATGTAAAAGCTTTTTTGTAAAATTTATAAAATTCACGTAAAATTAACTCATCAAAAACTTTTTAATCCTTCAGTCTGTATTTTTCAATTTTTAAAAATTCACCGGTGCGAAGAAAGTTGAGACCAGCTAGTAACTAAATAAAATACAAAAAATACTGTTTAGGCCATTTTTAAGGTATCAGACTACGTTTGGAACCGTGATTTTGCAAAGCGCATAAATGGATAATGTTCATGATACTTAGTGGCACCGATTAGAATATATGCATAAAATTGTTTAAGGACATTTTGACAAAAAAATTTATTTAAATATAATATTTTGGCAAGAAATTAACTTAGAAAAATCGTTTCTTCCAAATATTCTCCATTTGTGAAAAATGCTTCTATTATAATAATATTTTGCCTGTATATAGCTCGGACCTCTCTACAGAAGCTCAACTAGAATTTTTGAAATATATTACTTAGAAGTGGGTTTATTCATATTTTACGACAACAGAGGGGAGCAATCTTAAGAAAAAAACACCAATAATTATTTCAATTGGTGGCAACTCTGAAAATAAGGAGATTTTTTAAAAATTCTAGTTGAGTCTCTCTAGAGGAGGTCTGAGTTATATACAGGCAAAATATTATAATACATCAATTTTTCACAAAAGCAGAAAATTTGGAATAAAGATTATTCTTTAATTTTTTGTTAAAATATTATATTTAAATTAATTTTTGTCAAAATGCCCTTAAAACTATTTTATGCATGTATTCTAATCTGAGTAACACAAATATCATGAAAATTATCCATTTATGCGATTTTTTAAAATCACGGTTCCAAGCGTAGTCGTTACCTTAATGCTTACCATTCTGTTCGTTATTTAGTTTAATGAAATACTGATGCTAAATTTGTTTCCTTTGTCATGTTTGGGATAATTAGAACAGAAAAGATTTTTTTAATCAAACCAATTTACTTAAAAATTTAGTTTTGTTTAGTAATTATTGAATACATGCGTATACATGCTTAGCATTTAAAACCAAGGTTATCAAATGCACTATAACTATTAGGGGAGCCGCAATTTTTCTAGTGATACCTAAGAACAGTTGCTTTTCACCAAACTTAGTACATAAAATAATGAATAATAATAAATATATGAGTAAAAGAAAGAAAAAAAGAAAAAAAGATTAAATCAAATTATATATCATCCACTTACGCATCACATTAAAAAAATTTAAAAAGTAAAAGAAAATCCCTACTTTTAGTCAATTTTTTATATTTATTTAACTTATTAAAAGTGTAATGCTATTGTTCCTAAATGTAAAGTTTTAGAAATAATAGGCGAGAGAAGAAATTTAAAATCTGTAAATTAAAAATATTTTATATATTCGTGCAAAAAACACGAAAAAAAATCTAACTCTTCTTGTAAGCTAAACAATCTAAGTTTTTCACAATACATATTTTCTTAGTAAAAAACAAAACGTAGTTCAATTAAGGAAATTTAATTGATTTTACCACTCTGATAAGTAATTGATTTTTGCATTTACTCAAATTAGAATGATTTTGGCAAATGAAGGCCACCACACACAATAAACACCACAGTGCCGATATATTAAAGCGCACAACCCAGAATCCATTTTGAAGATATCAGTCTTTTTTATGAATGAAGCTTTGACAAAAACACAATGGATTTACTGAATTTATAATTATTATCATGCCACCTGTTCTTTAGCTGAAATACCCTTACTTTTATCCCACAATAACCGCAGAAGCTCCTTCATACGATTTAATTTCTTAAGTCACTTTTCCGGAACAGAGACATCTTTAATATTCTTCGAAATAGAACATTTCTTAGCGAAAAGAATTTTCATTTGGTAAAAAATACTTGTATCACTTTAAATTAGATCTTCAAAATAATTTATGCTAATAACTTTAACATTTAGCCATTTTCATTACGTTTCTATGATTTTATCTCTCGCCATCCAATAATATGAAAAAGCAACTGCTATACTATCGTTCGTTAATGAATTATTAAAAGGAAAAATATCTTGGTGAACTGACGACAGATCTCTCCGTTTCACAGCAATCGAAATACATCACATGTCCACATATGTTGAATAAGTAGGGTGTCAAGCAATCGACCAACTCGAGTTGCTTTCCATCCATATATGTCTGACTTTCCTAAGAGGTTTAACTTCAAAGATATTAATTTCAATAAAAGAAATAGAAAGGAAAAATATATGCACCTTTCCTACTTATTATTGTTCGTTTCTGCAAAGGGATATAAAGATGAATACAATTACAACATATTGCAAATTTGTTTGAACTTTTTGCACAAACAACATATGTCTTGAATTTACAGGTTTTAATTTTTCTCAACTCTTTATTTCCCAAACTTATTATTCATCTTAAAAACATCATAGGTTAGTGATCGAAATGGAGTGTCTCGTTGAATTACAGTTGCGAATGAGTCATCTGTCCTTCAAGGTTATAACCTAATAAATTTAAGATAGAGTTTTTCGAAACTTGCTCCTCAAACGTAAGCAGTGGAACGTTGTGTCAAGTATTTTTAAAAATGTGTGGGTTTGAAATAAAAGTGACAGTATCAGTGTATTCTTTTTATTCAAAATGAATACATGAAAGTACTGAATAAAAATTATCTGAATAAAAATATTGAATAATTTTATAAACTACACATTGTTATAGATTTATATATTGTCTTAAAGTACCTGATATACAAAATATGGGTACCAATCATTAAGTTTAAAGGTGAAGAATAACGTTGAATGAAATTTCGAACTATTGCTAATTTTAGAAGGAAAAAATATTATTTTGGAGCTTTTGTATGAGCAATGATTATTTTAAAAGTACATGTTTTAAATTTTTCGCATTTCTCATAACCCAAACTAATAATAAGATAGAACAATAGCGTTACAACATTGGTTAAATAATTGTAACAAATTGGGTCAAAATGGTCGAATTCAACCATCTTTCAAACCTTCAAGAGAAGTGCGCAAACAAGCGATTAGTTTTAATTGATTTCCCCCTTCTCCCCTTAGTTAAACTCAAGGTAATTTTTATAGGCAGATGGGATGAAAAAGAAAAAAAAACCTCTTTATCTTAAAGTTTTACCATGAAATCCTTTAAGGGATCACCTATATTACTTTGCACTCACTCACTCTTCCATGGCAATAACACTTTTCCCGTTTTTCACCTCACTTTACCCATGGGATCGAAAAGGTTGAGTGAACGTTGGTAACGTAAAATTATTTCCAAATAGAAAGGTTTCGCACAGTTCCTGCCCTTATCCCTCTGGCTCGTCTTATGAAATTTAATTTGTTTGAACTACATTTAGCTGTGAGTAAATAATAATTGTTGGTTATAACTAGCAGCTGTTTGATGAGGAGTTACCATTAAAGACCGTGCCTGCTGTTTGGAGTAGAATGATTCCAACTGTCTTTCTTCAGTTCGGATACTTGTACTTAATGGATACTGGACAAAAGGTGTGGGAGTAAAAAGGATACACATACCCTTCTAGCGATAAAAGTCATTTTGTGGTCGAAGGACTTTCTGGGCAACATCTGGAGAAGGTAGGTTTTTAATCCATTACTGTGACAATTATACATTTCCTGTTGTATAGAGCGTCATTTGGAATTTTACTTACTGATGTCAATGGAGATGGCGGGTCTACGGAACAAATGTACAGTAGACACCCCATGTGACGTATATTCAATCAGTAATATGATCGGCTATGGAGCTATCTAATACTCAATTTCCGAATTACCTCTTTGGTAGAAACTATTGAGGATTTTATCTGAATTTTTGGAGCAAGGTAATTCGGACTAATCATCCTTGGATCAATGCGTCGTGTTTGTTGAAATACGGTGAAGAAGTCATCACAGAAGAATATTGTATGCCTCATACTGGCTACGTTATATGCCACACTGAAATATGGTACTCACAGTGCATATTAAAAACAACAGCAATTTATATACTGTTCAGTCTGACAACTATTCTAATGAAATGTGGTCATCATACAAAAAAAAATTTCTTATATATTTTCAGTATGAATTACACGAAATAAATTTCTTATTGGTTTTACTGCCTTCTATCACCGAATCTGTGATTCTGGCCATGAATATCTGTATTGGAAACATTTCTCTCTACTGTATTCATTTCTATGAAAATTACATTGTATCACTATAATTATTTAAGGAATTAGGAAAATTGTAATTTCAATATATGCCTGTTCATAAGTAACTCGTTTTTACGATCTCACGTATATTATTCAAGTTTATTTTGCTCTTAAAGTATGATATTTTTATTATGTTTTTGATCATACATTAATTAATAATTAAGAAGTAACACATATTATCTAAGGAAATAATTACTTAACTGGCAGTTATTTTTTTTATTTCATTTTTAACCAGGCTAAATTTATTTTGCAAAATTTTGAAGTATCTTTATATTTTAAAAGTTAACAGTAACACACACATGCTATTGAGTTTTCTTTCATTATAACATGCCTGAAAACATTTTTTTCACTATACAGTATTTAAATATTAAAGTATTTTGCATTATATAAAAAAATAAGCCACATGACATTACATAAAAACTTTTCTTAAGGAATCTTCTTAATCAAATTTTCGATAATGTAAAAAAGAATTTGTTTTTAATTAATAGATTCGATCGATAAATAATTAGCTTTCTAATGTTAGTCCAAAAGATGTAGCTTTCTTGAAGAGTAAAAGCATTTATTGATTTCAAATTAAGAAATACAAATAGAAATTCATAATTTTATCCCGAAATTAATTCTTCTCCCTAGAATATTAAATGTTTTAATGAGGTTTGGCACATAAACAAGGGGGTTTTTTTTGGAACGATGCCAAATAAAACATATTAAAATAGAATATTTAATAACAAAACAAGTTTTCCATGAAAAGTTATTTGCAGTTTTGGTAAATATAGATCAAATCATATTTTGATTAATTTAAAAAATTTGTTTAAATAAGCATAAAATACATGAACAATAATTAAAAACAAGCATTGATACTTTTGAAATAATATCTGTTAAATAAATAAATGTAGTCAGATATATAGTAATGAACTGTAAATTTAAATTAAATACTGAAAATTCCTCATATTCAACGCTTTCTAAATCTCGTCAATAAAAAATTCATATAGCGTTAGGTAATTAAATGTACAAAAGAATACTAACATAAGTAATTGCGAATAAATCTTTCCCCAAGTTAAATATTAAACAAGGAATTATTTTGTAACAGAGCTCTTATATGTTTTAAGCAAAACCATGGAACAAATTAACTATTTTTTATTTGTGGTGATTAAATGTTTTTGGGTGATTGTTGAAATTAAATTAAGAAAACACCCCAAACTTTCTTAAACCCAGAACTCAAGTTCTCATTTTTACAAAATATTTCATATAATTAAATAAAGTAGTTTAACAAAAAATATTAAATCAGTGCCAATTTCAAGCATTTTATTGAAGGCCCATATATATAAATGTATATTACAAGCAATTTAATTGCTTATAAGAACGAAGCATTTTTCCCTCCCCGACCATCCTGTTTTCAAAACAGTGATGTTTCGCAAGACAGTTATTCATCTTGAAAAACAGTAAAATAAGCAGAACACAATATTTCATTAACTGAAATTTAAATAAATTCACTACCATCGACAAATTTATTTATTGTTAGAATTCGTTTACAAGAACAAAGCACATTTGAAGGATTATTCTATATCAATGTTTCTTTCGTGAGGAATGAAAGCTATCCCACTGCAGCGTTTCTCAAGCTGGGGGTGCGCCTCCCTAGGGGACGTGATAACTTTATGAAGGAGGCGCGAGCATATTGAAAAGTGTAAAACAAAAAGATTATTTTAAAAAATTATTAATCCACTGAGAGTAAACAAAGAAAATACATTCTGACATAGTAAAATATAAAATACATGTTTGCACTGATGTAATACACTTACAATTATATCAGTACTACACAATGTATTGTAAAATTAATTTAGCTATATTTAGTTAAGAACAAGTTCAATAATTACCAGTGACCCCATGAGCTTGTCATATATAAAATTATATACAAAAAGTATCACTTATCTTGATAATTTGTACAGTTTAGAATTAAACCCTTAACTGCCGATTAAAGGTTACACAATTCACTTACCAATGCCATCGTTTTACGTAGGCAGGCGTCTGTATGTAATGTATTGGGGAAATATGAAAAGCATTAATTAAGTAAAATATTTTCTAAAATAAGAGTAAATCCTTCGCAAACACTGTCAAGGTCCTTTTATTGCATTTCAAAGTCTTTGAAATAATTTTATGGAAAGCAGTGCACAGAGAAGATTACACTTCGGAAAACCGTATATACGTCTGAGGCAGTTAACGCTTTGGCTGAGCACTTAAGAGATTAAGTCGTATTGATGAATGTTATTTGGTTTGAAACAGTGTCCTATATTTTTCTAAGTCAGCTGATATTCAACAGACTCATGATACTTAAACCATTTTTCATTTATATCGAGGAATTGGAGCAACTGATTAAATTAGAAGTTTGTGCTATTAACCACATTATAGACAGAGAAACAAAGTTTGCCGCCATGAGATGAATGATACATATTTTCTTAAGAGTTATACAACCTTTCATCATCAAGATGACGATGAAAATAAATTATTCGTATGAAGCACAAAAATCTATATCTTTTAGTCAACGTCTAATTTTTAAACGGACAAAATTTGGGTATTCTATCTGGTACTACAGAGTGCTTCTCAAACTTTTAATATTGATGACCCAATTTTCAAGCATCATTTTGCATCTCCCCGTCCCCGTACAATTACAAAGTATTGAATGCAATAAGAATGTACTTTAATGCTATAGCTACAATATGGCCTTAATTGTAAACCGCAAAAATTATCAATATAATAATTGAATTTTGTGTGTGTTACTTTTAAGTAATAAATAATTTAAATACATTTAAGTAGTAGTATAAATATTACGTTACTTTTTTATAGTTTAGAATATACTTTGTTTTGCTTATACTTTGTTGTCAGTAAATAACCAATGTTTTAAAATAATCTCTTATTCTCACTCATCGATATGCTCGCATTCCCCACAAAAGGATTTCCACGCCCCCTTAGGTGCGCCCCACAGTTTGAGCTTCGCTGTAGTACTATAATGAAATGTAAAGCATTATATCTAGGATAAATAAGACATCTTTATGACGGCTCTTGTTTCAAGTAAGCAGCGATATATAAATAACTATTACTGGACGCAGTTACTGAGCAATGCTGTTTCGCTATCTGTTGTACTCTCATAAGGTTACTCAGCCTTAAAACAATTTCTCACCGCAATTATCTCTCACAGACAATCTCTCAATTTAGGAAGCTTTCAGACACAAAAATGAGAACGTATCAATAATAAAAGCTTTATCTACTACATCAGACATGCCAAATCTGTGGTCAAAAATAGTTCTTTTGATATCAGAGCTATTAAACGGATATATGATATAAGGCTTTAATCAAGTTTGCTTGGTAGCTTAGTTTCAAATACGCATAAATATTAATAACGAATCATTATACGTGAGCGAATATTTCAGGTTTAAAGGCAAAGTACAATGAATTAAATATGCCCGAATTTTACGAATATCGAAAAAAAAGAAATGTTTAAAAATGCTCATATATATATAAAATTTTATATAAAGTTATTTTTATGTTTGGTTGTATTTTATCAGTTATACTAGTTATTTACATTTCTAAAAAATATCAGGCTTTGTCTCGGGTTCAGATTGTAAATATTCCTTTTGAATCAATTTCAAAATGTTATCTGTGCTGTGTCTCAAAAAGCGAAAATACTAATATCATACATGGAAAGCTAAATGCAATAATAAATATTGTATCATTATCATTTTATACTATTTTTAAAACTGAATCTCTAAGCTTTAATAAATGTTAAATTTATTATTATGAATCCTATAGAAACAAACATTACTTATTCGAACCCCATTAGCTTGTTTGATTGTCATATCTGAGATACACTCATAACAATGCTACATCTGAAGAATCAATTAATCTTTTGTTTTCATGTACAAACACATCCAAATGTTTTCGTTCTAGCCACATTGCACAATTTCAACAAGCTAGAACTTTCTCTCAATGCCAATTTTTAATATTCTTCACCCCTTAGAATATCTGTATGTACTTTAAGCAGATATCTCTTCCTTTCATAATATATATATAAGCTATACTAAAACTTTCTATGTCTGATATGTACACATATATAGATTTTCCGTAAGAATTGCGTAAATATAATTACTTCGATTTTTTTAAATTTAATGAGAGTATACTATAAAAAATATGTTAATTCAGTTTACCTTTTATTTGATTCTCACAATAAATTAATAAACAAATTAAAGGCCATATATATTTCATTTTATGGGAGTAAATTGTTCCAAGGACGTGCAATATGCTATTAGCTTAGAGATTAACTCTTATCAAATTTCCTTTAAAAAAAAAAATAAGAAGAAATCAGAAAAAGCGATTTTCGGTAGATAATACAACAGTGTAAAATTTTCGTAACGTGGTTGTTTCTTAAACATGAGTTATTTCGTGCTCATAGACAGTCTGATAAAATCATTGTTAAAATTTTAGTGCAGATCGTATACTACTATTTTTGTAATTCACATCTCGTGGATTACAAAATTCATCTTTCAATTCCTTCTATTAGTTCACATTTTCTATGTATATATCTTGGTGAAATTTTCAATCGTTGATAAAATACATTTACATTTTAAAGCGTTCAATTGAGCTGAAATTTTATATACATGATTATTTTGGATGACAGTACAAGAAAGTAATTATAATTAATAACAATTAATTGATTAAAACTAATTATTCAAAGAAGAATTACAAATACAGCCACGTTGGAATCATTTTTGGCGACTTGTGTCAAAACTTTGAAAGGTTTTTCTCTCGTTTTTTAAAGCATTCAGTTGAACTGAAATTTTATATACACGATTATTTTGGATAACAATACGATACTTTAATGATAATTAATAAAAATTAATGACCACTTAATGTTGTGATTCTGTCATATGTATATACATATTTATAGTAATTGTAACTATTTAATAAAAAGTTGCTAAAATAAAATTTTCTATGTTGATCTAAGTAGGAATTGACTTAATTTTTTTTTATGTAACTTGTGTGTGTGTGTGTGTGTTTATTCTTAACTTGAATGCACTCTTTAACATGTACTGAATTATGTATATTTATGAAATTATTTATCTGTAATGGACACATATAAACTTAGTATATCTATGTATATTTTCTGGATTAATATTATACATTTTAGTATGCATTAATATTTAATGAAAGATTATGGACAGCATATTACTGAAGATGGTATAACGTATTGATTCATTAATGATTTACTTAAACATTAATCACGCCTGTGATTCACAAACAGCAGTGCTTCTCAAACTTTCACTACTGGTGACCCAATTTTCAATCATAATTTTCATCGCCCCCCCAAAAATAATAATGTATTGAATGCAATAATAATGCACTTTTAGAGTATTAAATTTTGTATACGTTACTTTAAAGAAAAATATATTTTAAGCAAATTACTTTTAAGTAATAGTTATTAATGTTATTTTTCCTTTCTCTAATTTTTCTTTCTGTAATACATATGACAGAATCACAATGTTAAGCGACAAAATAGAAAGCGATTTTCCTTGCAATTTATCTTTTTCCTTTCTATAAATGGGATTAGACTATTCCTTTTTCTTTGTTACTATTTATTCATTAACTACATTTAATTAGTGTAAGAAAAATAGTATAGCAGTGTTTCTCAAAGTGTGAGGCGCGCCCCCTGGGGCGCAAGCATATTGAAAATTTCAAGATTTAAAAAAATAACTAGAAAAGAGAACTAAAACAAAATACTTTCTTCCATAATGAAAAAATACACAACAACACTGATATAATTTATGTTTTTACCATCTGGCGTTTTTCCGTCATCAAATAGCTATCTTGATCCCAACACCAAATTAAAGAAAAAAAAACATTTTGTTTAATTTGCTGTATTTCCCTCAATGAGATATTTTTTTTTATTACGTTTTAACATAAAATATTACTCGTTAAAAGAAAAACGAAACCCAGACCTAAAAAAATTCTAAGAAGATAAACAATTAGTCACTGTAATTATTATTGAAATACTGTACATTAGTTGTAGAAAAAGAAAAGGAAGATATGATTCACTTTTCAGCCAGGCTGCATAATACATTTGTTAATCATTTGACTGACCTTCAAACTTACTGGTACGGTTATTTAGATCATTCGTATTTTTTCTGAATACACTTTTAAACCGGGAGCGGTGGCGCGGTACATCTGTGATCTCTATTGAGGGAAATTGAAACTGATCAAGCAAAAGAAAAACCTTCTGAAAGAATACATATTATTCATGATTGAGAAACGCCTTGAACATGAAACGAAAGGAAAATTTTCAAATGCTTCCTGAAGAACTCCATCAACCTAATATATGAAGCCATAAGTGTACCACAAGGTTCAGTTCACCACCCTGTCAAAAAGACACAAGAAAAAAAAGTTCCACTTGCTATGTGTTGATTACCAAAGGAGTCACGAGTTCGAGCCCAGTACCACTAAAGACCCTCCGTGTAGGGGAGATGCATGATAAATCTGTCAAGAGCTCAAACGTCTCTTGTTGGGTGGTGTGTAGTTAAAAGAGGCCAGCTCAAGAATCGTCCTCGTCACTTAACCATGGTTCAAAATTACGAGGTAGTCTCAAAGCCCTCGTGTAGTTGAACAGTGCGACATTAATATTCACTCACTCGATCATGAAAGCTCATTAAAACTACAATAAATTGGAACAAAATATGACAGCTTTGCCAGCAAATAACATTTATGTAATATTAATGAAAAGTGTCTCTGATTTGTGCGCCCTTTATTGGTCTTGCACTTTTGAATCATTTTTAGTTCAGTGTTTTATTGGATTTTTCTCAAATCCTCAAAGAAAAATTGAATAGTCCTTGAAAAAGCCGGTAAGTATACTTTCTCTTAATTAAATTATTCACTGGAATTCGATTTGTATCTCGTGTACAGTAACAATAATTATAAACAAATGATTCGGGTGACTGAGTCCCCCGCAGTACCGTTAGCGTTAGTATCGAGTGCGCGTCTGCTCCTGGATTAAAACATTTTGAAGTCTTCTCGCTTTAAATATTAAAAAGTAACACAATTATTCTTCAGCGGAATTTTATATTCTTTTTCATTATTTAACATTAATTCTAAATGCTAATTCTGCGAGATCTAAAATTACAGTTCTTTTAAACAGTTATTTACAATTATAGCATTTATCTAAAATCATTTTACATTTTTGTATACAATGTCGTGCGCACGCAGTTTTACTCTCTTTAATGTTCAGCTATTATATCAATAATAATGTTTTTATTTTTTAAAAAAATGAACTCGTGTGAAAAGCTGGTGTTTCAGCCAGTATACGTTTAATGTATTAGTACTGAAAAGGTATTTTATAAATAATTTCGTAATACTAAATTAAGAACAAGTTTGATAATTATTAGGGACTTTCATGGGCTTGTCTTGTAGAGCTAAGTTTTTCAAAGGAAGGTTTAATATCAGAAATTGACACTCTGAGTTATTTTTCTATATTTAGCTGAGATTTATGATTGGTCTTCAAAGCAGCCACCGCAGAAAATTTCGGTTTCACAAAGGTAGAATGTTGAAAATGGTAATAGTATACGAAGTTCTTTGGTTTTCAGTACAGAGAATTCATCATCCACCTCTACCCAAAATTCAAAGAGCGATTTATTACAAAATTGCCTTTTTAAGTTTTCACTGTATGTGAAATGTATGAAGATTTCTTCTTCGGAAGTTGAGAGTCCTTCTGGAGTATCTTGAAATAGATCCCTAATCCTCTCGTAACTTGCTACCAAGTTGTCCTCATCCAGAAAATACTTTTTAAAATTCTTTGCCAACATAGCTAAATGATTTTACATGGTTTTAGAAACAACTTTTACATGTTTTTCTTCAGATCTGTAAGTTTTGACACAAAACGCTTTTTTCCCCATCATTTAGTTTAGTGGTGGTAAATCCAAAATGTTAGTATTTTTGAGAATATTTATTGCCTTGATTTAATTTTCGGAACCTTTCTCGTCTGTGTACTTGTTGATCCTTTATTATCGTCGAATGTTTGCTTACGACTTAAAAATGTATGTATGATTTTGTTTTAATCTACTGCCATAAATACTTAATTACCGTGAATTACAATTAACGTGTAAATTTAAAAATTTACATTCACAAGCCAGATTTGGTAACTAAAGAAGTATCGAGTTGAGCAAAACTGAGTGGAATTGTACGAGGTTTTACATGTTTTGCGCTGATGCCCGATAGTTTGCTCAAACTAACGCAAACGTACCCTATAATGCCAAATGTGATGGATATGGCAGAGAGCTACATAGACTAGACTATTTTTCTAATGAAATTTGTACTTTGAGAAACGAATGCTGAAGGAGAAATAAATCTTTAATTAAATGTATCATTTTGCGAACTGTTCCAATTTAAAAATTAGAGAAAGAAAAATTAACATAATAATAAGTAAGTAATATATATTTTAAGTAATTTTCTTAAAATATATATTACTTAAAGATATATGTACAAAATTTTATATACTTATCGTATTAATTTGTACGGTTTATAATTAAGATCGTATTGTACCTTTAGCGTCTCTCTTTCAAAGTGCATTTTTATTGCAGTAAATACATTATTGTTGTACAGGGGCGCGACAAAATTACGATTGAAAATTGGGTCGCCAGTATTGAAAGTTTGAGAAACACTGTAGTATAGTAAAGAAGAAGCACACACATTCTGAGAAATTAGGCCATCTTAGATGAAATTCGAACAACTGCCCTCCAGATTAGAAGCTCAGCGCTATACATTGCATTACAGGGAACAACACGAAAAAAATTTCCTTTCTGTAAATGCTGTTGAACTACAATTTATGTTTGTTACCATTTATTCATTTTTTATTTAATTAATAAATTAAAATTTGAAAAAGAACTGTATTAATATGAAGTGTCGTCCCCTACAAGTTTAAAAAATGTATTTTAACATGAATGAATAAATAGGAAGTACTTTATCAACGATTGCATATTTGAATAAGATATATATATATATATATACAGGTGGATGACAAAATAATACGAACACCTGTGAAAGAGAAAAGCTTTATTAATAGGGAGTTGGACCCCCTTTGGCTGAATTACAGACTGTATGCGACGTAGGATGGACGCATAGAGGTCATGAACAACTTCTAATGGAATATGAAGCCATTCTTCGTGGAGAGCGGTCTCTAATGCCGAAATCGTAGATGGTGGAGGGAATCGAGCACGTAGTTTTGACTCCAAATATCCCCACAAATGTTCAATAATATTTAAATCAGTTGACTGAGGGCCAATCAAGATGACCTTCCCCCTCATCCTCTGCAAACCATTCTTGCACGATTTTAGCAGTGTGGATAGGAGCGTTGTCGTCTTGATAAAGTGGGCATTCTCTGGGTAATGAAGTCTGGACAAATGGATGCACCTGATCCCCCAGGATATTGACATAGTGAGCAGCTTTAACCTTGCCATGCAGAGTAACAAGTGGTCCAAGACCACGCCAAGATATCGCCCCCCCCATACCATAAGGGACCCACCTCCATGCTTAACAGTCAGCACGATGCATTCAGGAGCAAATGCTTCTTTGGGCGTTCTCCACACATAAACGCGTCCGGTGGTTTGGAATAGGGTGAACGTCGATTCATCCGACCAGATGACTTGTTGCCACTGTTGTGGGATCCACTGTCTGTGTGTTCTACACCACTGGCGTCGCTGTAAAGCATGACGTGCTGTTACCAATGGTTTACGAATACCAACTCTTCCATACAAGTTCGAAGCATGAAGTTCCTTTGGACGGTTCTTGCTGAAATGGGGTTACGAAGATGACTATTCACCTCAGACGTTATCTGGGATAGCGATTGTTTGCGCTTTCGGGCCACTATGCGGGTTAAGGCTCTTTATCCCTGTCGGTAAGCTTTCTTTTCCGTCCACTGTTGTGCTTGCCAGAACGTCACATTCCCGCATTTCTTGTATGCTGTCATAACGGCAGATACAGTACTCCTTGCACGCCCCAAATAAATGGCTGTTTCCGTCACCGAGCAACCAGTGCACCTCATTCCAACAATCATACCTTTTCGAACTCTGACAGGTCCGTCATTATTGCGTTTTCAGAAATTACAATTGACGCGTGCAACACCTATCGCAGCTGTTGAGCGACTGATACTTTACCTTTCGAATGCGCTAGGCGGCGGACTGCAACGCTAACTGACATGCGCGTTGTGCGTCTTTGAAATGGGTCATGCCTTTTTCACGGGTGTTCGTATTTTATTTTGTCACCCATCTGTATATATATATATATACATATACATATATGATGAATCCCAAGCCCTTCAAGTGTCAGTTGAGGTAAACTTCCTACCAGGACAACTCAACCCACCTCCCGCATAAGAACTTTGACTTCTACTTTCGCCAGACTTAAAGAAGATACGTGTATTAACGACTCACTCGCTGCTGATTAACGCTGAAAGAGCTCTCGTTGTGTCATGGCTTGAAGTGCAGACTGCTTTACTGAATATTGACACGTCGCATTTCTGCTGTCAATCCAAGAATTTCTCCAATACATGATAGACACTCAGGAACATTGAAAATAGCGACCCAAGAAGAAAGCATCGGATTGAATTTAAATTTAATACACAAAATGACACAGATGAGAGATTTACTTGATATCAAAAACAAGGCAATTAAACGAATACAGGGTGTGCAACGACACAAATACTGGACGAATTCAATAGCGCGTTGGACCATCTCTAGCTGCAATACATGCCGCCACACGGATCGGCATTGAGTTGATTAGACACCTTATGTTGTCCTGAGGCAGATAGACCCCACAAATCTTGAACAGCCAACTCTAAATCATGTACAGAGTGACACGATAGCATCTGCCATTTTAGCTGATCCCACACGTCCTCTACAAGGGTCAAACCGGGGGAGCGGGTGGGCTATGTAATAGTCTGAAAATGACGTAGGAAGTCTTGAGCAACTCTTGCTGCATGCGGAAGATCATTATTTTGCTAAACAATTGCCACTAAGAGACCATTTAGGAAGGGTCCTACATACCATCTGAATACCATCAACGTAAAGTTGGCATGTTAAGGTTCCACGCATCACAATTAAAGTGCGCCGGCTATCATAGACTATGGCCCCCAGACCATTACACCAGCTGTGCGGGCAGTGTAACTTAGAACAGTGTGGGGGAATTTTACCACTCACTAGGCACCTCCACACCCGTACACGGTTATCCTTTGCCCCCAAAACAAACCGGGATTCATCACTAAACACAACATTTTGAAAAATCTGTAACATTCCACATTGGTCTGGCTTGGCACCACTGTAGACGCAGTTGCCGATGTTCCGGTGTTAAAGGGAGTGCACGGAAAGGACGCTAGGATTTAAGATTTGCTTCTGCAAAGTGTCTAGAAATTGTTAATGGAACAATTGCTACACCTGCGTCTGCTCGTATCGTTGAATGAGTCAACGATATTGCCGCACGATCCTTCGATCCTCTCTCCTCGTGGTCTTCCTGGTCGCTCTAAATCCAGTTTTCCGCGCGTGGGTACCTTCTCGTGTCCACGGCTCCCAACAATCTCTAACGGCACATTCCGAACGATCCACCTGGCCAGCAACACGGCGCGTCGACTAGCCTTCAGTTTTCATCCCGATGATCAGGCCTCTCTCAAACTGGTTTAACTGTGAGAAATGTCTTCTACCATGTTTACCTGGCATGTTTCGCTTACCAAAGTCTTCCTACTAGCGGTGGGGAATCGTCACCTTTTATGAATCTTCGAATTTGCGCTGGCTTATATAGCACCATCTTCCTGATTGTAGCGCCAACTCGGCGTGTATGAGCATGCGTATTGGCACAAAACTTGGATCACTTGCATATCACATTACGCTGTACTTATTTGTAAAGTTTCGCGATTGTACTTAGCTTCCTTCTTGGGTCGCTATTTTCAATGTTCCTGAGTGTATATATATATGAGAGAGAGTGAACTTAGAGTATAAATTGAAAAATAGTCTACTTTACGTTGCGCTTCATCATATCCATCACATCTGGCACTCTCGCGAGCGTCTGCGTGAGTCTGGTCAAACTTTCGGACGTCTGCGCAAAACATGTAATAATGTTGTATTGCAAAATGCGGTGGCTGCTTAGAAAACGAAATATAGATATTAATTAAATATAGAAAAGAACTTAGAGGGTTAATTTCTAATTCTGAGCCGTCATCTGAAAACCTTTGCTCTGAAAGACAAACCCATGGAAGTCACTAATAATAATTAAACTTGTTCTTAAATTAATATTAACAAATTAGTTATGAAATACATTGTGCAGTACTGATACATTTATAAGTACACTGGCTGAAATACCCGTTCTACGATTATTTTTTAAAAAATACAGGTAATGCATTATTCTTGATATAATAGCTTAATTGTAAGGAGAGTAAAACCAAGTGCACAACAATGCATCAAAAATATAAAATGATTTTTAATGAATGATCCTATTATAAATAGTTTAAAACGAACTGCAATTTTAAGCCACTCAGAATTAGAATTTAGAATTAATATTAAATAAGGAAAACGAATGTAAAATTCAATGAAGAATAAATGTGTTATTTTTAATATTTAAAGCGAGAAACCTGCAAAATGTTTTAACCCGGGAGCAGGCGCCCACCCACACTAACGTTAATGGTCGCGCGATGTGACTAAGAGTCACCCCAATCCTTTTTAATAATTATTTTTACTATACACGATAAAAATCACAATGCCAGTGAATAATTTTATTAAGAGAAAATGCACTATACTACTTTCAAGGACTTTTTAATTTTCTTTGGTGATTAGAGAAAAAACCCAATAAAACTAAAGAAACTGTCCCAAATGTGCGTGACCTTAATAAAGAACATAAATCACAAATACTTTTCACTAACAATACAAGAACGTTATTTGCCAGCAAAACTGTCATATCTTGCTCACGTTATTGTAATTTTTCTGTTCTTTGATGATATACAAATAGCATGTTGAACCTTTTCTTGCTTGTGTCTTTTGACAAGGCTAAGTGCTACATTTATGGCTTCATAGTTTTCTTGATAGAGTTCTTTAGGCAGCATTTGAAAATTTCAATTCAAATCAAACGTTTCATGTCTATCACTTTTCTCATATTTACTTTCGCTATCATGATTAATATGCATTATTTCATCAGGTTCTTCAATTGCTTGATCAGTATCAACCTTCCTTCAATAGAGATCACAGATGACTATTTTTTTTTATATTATGCTCATTTATATTTATAAACAATAATAAGTTGTACAACACAGCAATTAAAACCACAAAGTTAATCATAGGGGAAAATATAGCATATTCATAGAAATTATTTTTTTAACCAAAGTGGTCGTGCAGGGAATTCGATCAAAATAAGTACCTAAGATTGTAAGAAAACGTTTGCGACTCTCATAAGAGAGAGAGAGAGAGATGACAAATTCATTTTAGTTCCCATTAAGACTGTCATATGAGAGAATACTCTGTCAAGGTCACCGGTAACAAATAAACAGTTTTCCCAGAATAATGACTTCGTGGGCCTGGAGTGATTCAGTGCCTCATGCGACCGCTCCCATGTAAAAAGTGTATTCGATACAAAAATATCAATGTCAGCTCTAAATCAATTTCTCTCTGTCTTAAAAATACATCTTGGCCAAATAATCTTTCAGAGTGTTCAATATGCTTATCCATATATCATAAAGCTCATTCACATAGGGGGAAGCAACAGAAAAATATTATTTACAACATTCCTAAAAAAAAGAAAAGAGACGGAGTTAAACATACCAGTAAGTTTGAAGGTCAAACAGATGATAATCAAAAGTAGTATTTTAGAGATTAAAAGAAACGTAATAAAAAAAAAAAAAATCTCTCATCGTGGGATTACAGCAAAACAAACAAAATGTTTTTTTTTTATTTGGCTTTAGGATCAAAGATAGTTAATAAGCATTTGAAGTGGAATATTTTATTTTTGATGATCACCAGATGATATATATAAATTATATCAGTGTAAATGTGAATTTTTTAATTTTGTCAGAAAGCATTTCGTTTTACTTCATTCAAAATAATTCTTTTAAACCCCTTTTATATTTTCACTATGCTCGCGCCCTCTCGCAGGATTATCGCGCCTCCCAGGGGCACACCCCACAGTTTGAGAAACACTAACATACAGTGAAAAAATTATATCCATTGATCTACATAGATAAGGGTTTTTGTTAGATATTTAATATTTCTGAATAATTTGCAATTGTACAAAAATATTCCTGATTTAAATACAATGCTGCCTTACAATATAATAAACGAAACAGGGGGAAATTTATTTGCATTTTTTGCGAATTATGTTCTAAGCCAAACTATCGTGAAATAAAAGTAAAAGTCGCATTTTGTTCCACATGTTTCAAAGAGATAGTTCAGAGCTAGAAATTTCTGACCCAGATGAAAGAAATGTAATATATCGTTGACCTAATTATCAGAATGTGTAACTCCATCTGTGGTGCTAATTTGATATCGGTGTGCTACGCGCCAAGTTGTTCTTTATGTTCGCCAATATGGACGATAACATTACAAAATGGTTACGTTGATATTTGTATCATGAGGTCATACGAATCGACATCTGTATCGTTTGTAGCGATTAAGGATTCACGCCAAACAGCGCTTGGCGCGTAGCATTTGTATATCAAATTAGTTTCCTTTATGGAGTTACGCATTCTGATAACTAGGCTGACGATATGCAAATGTAAGAAGTTAAGCAAAAATATCTTAGAAATAATACTTGCCATTCTTTTATGTTTATCCATTTGCATAGAAAAGAAATAAAGAACAATTGATGGACTCGTACATATTTTTTAAAAAAGAATAGTGATACTGAAATTTCATAGAAAAGAAAAGGAAGAACGGCTAATTGTAGTTAGCTATCTCTATTAAGTTAAATTTTTGAATGGAAAACAAAATGATATAGCACCTTTTCCTCAAAGAAACTATCAATTCCTTATTTTAAAAGTTTTACAGATTTTCAGTTATTTCAAATTGTTACAAATGGGTTTCATAAATTCCTCACAAAATCATCTAATATTTTTGAAAACATAATAAGTTCTCAAAATATGTTTCGAAACGAGTTTTTTATTATTTTGTTATGTTTTAAGCAACCTTTAAATGATGATGTTTAAACGGCATTTAAACAAGTTAATAGAGGACAATTGTTGCTAAGCAGTAATATAAGTGTATTACAAACATTTTTTTCTAAAAAAAAAAAAATAAAAAGTTTTAATGAAGGGGTTGAACCACAAATTCTTTAATAAATAATTATCAGTAGAGAAAACATCCCGTTATAAGAATTGTTTAAGTTATTAGTGCTTTTTAAATTTGCTTACTAATTATGTCTGTCATTTTAGAAACAAAATTCTGACTACTATTGCCAGAAAGTTCATAAACATTAGAACAATGGCTCAAACTTGGACAGAAATGGCATGCTGAAAGCTATTAAAACCCCTGCAAATGGCTCATGATGGGTCATGTATGTAGCGTCGTTATTCTTTCTGATGCTGTAGGTTTTTATATTATCATAAAAATAGGAATCTCATTGTTGTACAGAACTTCCCATCTGTGGTGACCAATGCTAACCACCCCAAAAAGTTGAATGGCACTAAATGTATCTGCTTCACTAAACTCCTTCGTAAGTACGCATAATTACAACAATGTCCGGTACAAAAGCAATTCTGTCAACTCAAACTTCTACTTAGTTTTCAAGCTGCCTTTTACAACATTGGAGTGAAAACGGTTATTATGAGGGATTTTTTTAATATCATCAAAAACATTTCTAAGGTTTTTTGGTGTTTTTTTTTTTTTTTCTACTATAGATATTTGGATATACGTAGTGTAGTGTGTAACTATTGCTATAAATAATTTAATTAGAATAACAATTGTCATGATGTAAAAAAATAACCGAAGAACCTTCAAAATCTAAATAAGGAAAACAAAATGTTACTAATATGATGCCACATAAGCCAGAAAGTAAGTGTTCAAATGTTGGGATGGATGTAAAGGGAAAATGTTTGATTGGTAAAGGGGTCTCAGGGGTGTTAATTTTGTTTTACAGGGTAAAAATATGAAGAATTTTCAAACATGTATAATTCTTTTAAATTTAAATTAAAAAATTGGAATCTTTTACACATTATTTACAAAGGATTATGACTTCCAAAAAAAGTACAAAATGTTTAAAATATAATGATAATTTTAAAAATTATCATTATATGAAAATAAGAAATAATTCTTTAATAAATATTAAGTAATTTTTGCGTTTCCCATGCTATTTTCTAAAATAGTAGCCTTTGATGTATAAAACTTTACAGAATTACAAAATGTATCCTACACTTTAAACCCTACATCATTTAAGAATAATATATATTTTGTACTCCAAAATATTTGAAAAACATTTTTTTTTTTAAAATTTAAAAACTTAATTTTTTATTATTTAAAAATATAATTTATTATTTTATTTATATAAAAATACTACAGTGTAATAAGGATACATTTAACTTTATAAATCAAGTTATAGCTTGTAATTAAAGCTACTATTTTAGAAAATAGTACGTGCAAACTTAAATTTAATTAATATTTCTTGTATAGAAATGTTTCTTACTTTCATATGCTTATAATAATTATAATTATCATTATATTTTAAACATTTTATACTTTTCTGAAGCCCCATTCTTTTATAAATAATTTGTAAATTATTTGAATTATTTAATTTAAATTTAAAAGAATTATACATGTTTGAAAATTGTTTATATTTTCAGCCCTCTAGAAAAAATTTAACACCCTTGAGACCCCTTTTAAGAATTAGTTAAACACAATTAGTTCTCAAGAGTGATAATCACACAAAAAATAACTTATTACAGTTAATTTACTGAAGGGATATTGACTATAAATATAAAGATGTTTGAGTAGCAATAATTTGTTTAAACTTATAATCCTTATTATGTAAATTAATAATTCAAGAAAATGGATCACGGCGAAGAAGATCAAATTTAGAGCTCTATCAATCATATAAAGAATCTGACATTGATAACGTCATCAAATGACAACGAATTAAATGCGCAGGTCACGTATCAGAATGAACGAAGACCGCATTACTAAAAAAATCTTGAATGCTTACAAAGCACACGAAGAAGGAGCTGGCCAAATCTTATATGGATTGATGGCCTGAAAAAAGATATCCTGTTTTTGAGAACTAGGAATTGGAAAACGCTAGTGGCAAGAAGGCTAGCCTGAAAAGGCCTCATGAAAAGATTAAGGATATAAATTAATGAAATTTTTAGAAAGATTTAAACTATGAAATTTTAATTTATTTTTTTTTTATTTTTATTTAGGTTTTGGTGATCCATCTAACATTGAGAATCTTCTAATACTGTTAGATATTTTATAAAAAAATATTTACTTCTTTAAGAAATACTAGATAAGAAAATTATTGAAGAAAAAAATATATTCCACAGCAGAAAAGTAGTTTTCTAAAAACCAGAAATTGTCCTTATAATATAATTATCAACAGAAAAAAAAACTGGGGAAATTTCACTTAAGAAAACAACATATTTAACTGCACATTGTGAAAGATAATATTTTACATTTAATTTGTACAATTTCTGTAAAAATACTTTTAATTCAAAATATTTTAAAAATAATATTTGGAAAGAAATAGTGTTCATAATAATTATTAGTTGATACTAATATTTGGTTTAATTAGTTTCATTTGTTAGTTTAAGCATCAAAAGAAACACACTTAGTTTTTATATAACAAAGTAAACACAAGAACATTTGCAGTTCTTATTTGATAATTCTTTTAATTTTGATTATTTTATTCAAAATTTCAAGTCTTATTTGCTTACATCCTTAAATCTTACTGCAATTGAGCACAATTAATTTAAATAATAAACATATTAATTAATTTACGAAATTAAAGTTTACAAGTAAGATTGATAGCAAGCGCTTGTGTATGATGGAATAAAAAGAAGAACGGATTTCTTTAATTGATCTTATAAATTGCATTAATCTTAGAATGAGGAGAAAAGATGTGTTCGAGTTTGTGATATGTATACATCAATGAACAATAAATTATTTACGCACATTTCTTAACATTTTCTTCCTTCTTTTTTTTTTTTTTCTTGTATATTTACCCAAAATTATATATAAAAGAAACCCAAAAGTGTTAAATCCAATAGTTTTCGAAGTTTTAATTTTAATAAAAACAATTATATTTTCAGAAATACTTTATTTATTAATGGTGAATATGTTTTTATGTCATGTTTTCTTGTCACACACATAATTTTAAAAAAATTTGCTTTGAGTAGATGTTTGTCAAATTTTGTACTATTTATCATCATTGATTTTATACTTTATGGCGTTCTTGAATAACAGCTTTTGTGATTTGTACATGCAATCGTATGTAAATACTATCTTAAGTTCAATATCAATATTTCAGTTTTTAATCATGATTGATACGCTTAAGAATTTACGCCCTTCTCAATAGTTTTGTCTCTAGAAAAAATTAAACAGAATACTTCATTGATTGTATAAATATTGCAAATATAAACTTCTTTGCAACACCTACATGACGCAGTTTAAAATTATTTTTATAGAAGACAAAAAAGTTGCTCTATTACTAAACTGTATATTGATTTTTATAGATCTACATGCATTCTTCTCTATCATTTTTCATTTCAATGTGATCAAGTTCTATTTAAACATAATGTCATGATAAATCTTATTCGGAATACAAAATGAGACCTCTGTAATCATATGTTTTTAACTAGAACAAAATATGTAATCTCGTTCTGAAGAACAACTTTCATTTCAGATAATCGACAAAAATATTTGTCCATCTCTAATGATATCGAATTGCTTCAATTCTGCCGATTCATTGGAATTTGGCATCCTAAAACTAGTCTTTTTAAGTAATTTTTTTCTTCCTCTTCGTATGCATTTTAAGTGGGGATTAATGTTTTGTTGTTGTTGTTAATCCTCTGGGATCTGAGGAAGTCAGACAAGATCCATTAAATCGTTGACTTTCAAAAAGTCCAGCACAGGAAGGGGATCAGTGTTGGTATCTTTGATTTTGAGAACCATGTAACGCATTATGTGTTCGTGAGAAGCCTAGTGATCTTGACACATTTCGCAGATTTAGAACTTTTGGTTCGCAGAGAATGAGAGACACTTGATGTGACTACTACCAAGAAGTGAAAGTGTAGTCTAGGAGCATCTGTCACACTTGAGGGCTATGGCCGGACCGAGTCTATTACCCGCTTACCAATAGTGAGTGGAAGCACCCTCCACTCCACCAAATTTTGAGATTTTTTAACTGGAATAATTCCAGATAGGTAAGGGTGGATGAGTAGGGAATTGGAAGTTACAGTCATCCTTTGCTAGTTTGTCTACCATTTCATTGCCGTAAATTTCGACGTGAGATGTGATGCACTGAAAATGGATATCATGATGCAACGATATATGTTTCAGTAAGTGTAAGATGGAAACACTGATTTTGTCGCCAGCAATAAACCATTTGTAAAGGTGTTGAAGGGAGCTACGACTATCGGAGAGAATCCCCAGATCTCCGTAATTCGACTTAGATAGGATATCCTCAAGTCCCATGTCAATGGCTATTAGTTCACTTATGAAAGCTGAACAGAAATCTGGATTGCGATTTTTTCAGAGACAATTTTTTCCTGGGGCGTAACGATAAAGATACCACTACCGGTTTGGTTAGATATTCTACTACCATCAGTATAAATCTTTATTGCATCATTGGAAATGCTGTTAATGATATCCAGTGCCCTTAATTAAATTAATGTTTTACCAAATATGAATCTATCAAAATATATAGAAGATGTACAGTTTGATTGTGAGCATTTATTAACAAAAATAATAATTTTTCATGGACTTGTTATTTTGCCATCATTAATTTGAATGACTAGAAATCCGTCAATCTCGTACCTAAGCATAATTCTCAAATATTTTTGAGGACATTTTCAAAGCTTTTCTCTTATCTTTTTTTTTTTTCTGCCCTCTTAAAGCTATAAGAATTTGCATTCGCACAAAGCATTTTGTGACTCTCACATGCATCCGATATATTACCGTATTACGAAAAATAATTGATTTCTGGCTGAAGGAAGTACACAAAAGTCTATTTTCGGATTTATCTATTTTCGGATTTTTAAATGTAGCCGCAGTAACTGGGTGATCATGGTTGCGAACCCATGGTTGGAGTTGTCGAATAGAAACCTGGTGCCACTGAAGACTCGAAGTGTAGAGAGAATGATACACGTTGAATATGTCGTGGTTCGAGGCTCTTTATTTGATGGGGCATGGTGATATGGAGAGCGGGTGCCAGCTCAGATGTCGCTTTCGTCACTTGACCGTGGTTGAAAATAACGTGGTTCGACGCCAATGCGAAATCGGTTAACACGTTTTAGAAACAAATTTTGTAATTCACTTACAGTTTGAGATAAAACTTTGGTAACTTCAGAATTATCATCTACATATGTTTTATTTTAATTGAAATAAAAATGGCTCTTAAAATTGATGTATGTTTCAAAGGTTACGTAAATGCGCTTTCCCTGGAGGAGAATATTCGTGTAAAAAAATTATAAATTGGTGTAAAAATCTCAGTTATTGCATTTCAATAAAAGGTATATGTAGTCTACTTTCATAATACCGGATGATCCTTATTCACAATATCGGATTCTTGATTCTTACGTCTCATTAGGTGTTAGTACTTCCTACTGAATTTCATTGGTCGGAAGAAATGTTTCCCTTGCATTTTCTTCTGTCTTCCCCAAATTCCCACTCTGACGAAAGGAATATATATTCGAATTTAGTTATTAGTTGTGTTTAAATAAAGTTTATTTTTGTTAAATTACTGACATTTTACTATGCCACTCAACACACCAAATATATATTTAATATCATATTTCAAAGGAAAAAAGCGCCTAACTGAGAAAGTAAAAATGAAAACATGATCGCGGAACTTCATCCTAAGACTGTTCAAACGAAGGTATATATCATGAAAGAAGTCTCTGATTCTAAAGACAACCCACCAATTTAAAGATTCATTGCATCGAAGCTAGGAATGTCTTCTGGAATTGTAATTAAAAGTATTTATTGTGATTTAAAGTTAAAGCAGGTGTTTAAACTTAAAACTCGTCTCCTTTTTTAAAAACATATTGACGAAAGAAAAACACACACAAATTGTAGGAAATTATATAAAAAATACCTAGCTGCTGAAAAATGGAAATTTGTGGTAAGTATATTTAAGTGACTGTAAAAAAAGGAAAAATCCATTTTCTTTTGCTAATTTGACGGGAATGACCAACAAGAAACAGCTTCGTTAGTATACAGTAAAGTTTCCACAGGTATTTGTGATAGTTACAGGTTTTGGTATATCGGCAATTTAAAAATAAAAAAATTCAGAAGTCAAACCAAAATTAACTCACTCTACAATCAGCAAAATATTTTATAACCAAATTCATACAAAGAATTTTCAACCTTATACAGAAAGAATATTGATAAATTTTGTTTCATATGGACAAAACTCTAGTCACGTTGTGACGGGCTCCCGCGTCTTTTCATTAACATGTTCTATGGGTTCTTTGGGGCCAGAATTAATGGTAACTCTTTTCCAACCAAATCAAGAAGTGAAGCGTGAAGGAAAGATGCAAATTAGGGAGAAGCTTTTAATTATCAGATGTTAAGAGTAAAGCCAGGTTGCAATTTGAGGAATGTAAAGAAAATTCGTGGTTCCAGCGTGAAAAGTTTTGGAAACATTAAGTGATAGCAATCAGAAGTTATACGTGTTAAAGAGCTCTTAAGTCAAGGCACCTACCATTGCACTCGAGTAAACAGCAACTTCATCTAAGTTATTGTTATCGCTTCTTCAGACTGCATTAAAAGGTAGGAGTGACTATTTAATATTCGGAACTGTGATAGTTTAGGAATAGAGCTTAGGCGAGTTAGTATTGATAGTGGTCCGGGTTACTTAGTTCGGTATTATATGTATTGGGGTTTAGCCACCGCAGTTCTCTCGTTTATATTATTATTATTATCAAATTCGTTAAGTGATTAAGATCTTAATAAAATCAGATTAAGATCATGTCTGCTTCTAGTTTTTCCGTTAGTTCTACACCTCTTGCTCACGCTAATAATCAAGAAGAAGGCACCAGGGGGTGCCCTCTCAACGTTTAAGGATTAACTGCCATATTTCGCAAAAAGAACAAATGTATATCTCATTTGATGAAATACAAAAAATCATCCTACCCTTACCTAATGGACTGTTGTTATATCGGTTTATTATAACGAGTTATAGGAAAATGGCATCCAAGAACTCTATATGAACTTTGGAAAATAATTAAAGAGGAATGTAATAAAATTTTCACGACAGTACTAAATAAGTTTACTGTCATGAAATTTTCTAGCTGGAATCATGGCTATCAGATAGAAACAAATTTCTACAAAAATACGGTATTCATTGATAAAAACTAACTATCAAAATCTTTTCCATAAAGTATGAACAACCTTCTGTAGTTCTCGCATTATTTCACAGTGCTGCAACTTTAATAAAAATCAATTAACCAGATCTGTAATTATTCCCTTAAAAATGCTCTCACTACCAATAAAAGCAATTATAAACTTTTTATTAGTCCCAAAACATTCATGTAAAAATTTCAGCCTCAAATCCTCAACTTTTTGTTCACCAGACTATTTATCTGCTGTTAGAGTATAAAAACCTGGACATATTGAAGTAGTTTCAATGGGACGTAAAAATAAACAAAATTTGAAAATAAAAGATAAAGGTAATTTTTATAGAACGTATATTAGTCTTTTTATTATCATATATCATTTATTAAAACATAGGTTCTTATACCATATCAAAGAGAAATTAGATATTAACGTAAAATATTTTAAAAATCTATTTTAGTTAGAATTTTCAATGAAAATGTGAATTATATATATATATATATATATATATATATATATATATATATATATATTAATATTATTTGTGTTGAATGTAAATTTTATATCTATTTCTTGTTCGTAGAATTCAATTTAACAGTAGAATCATATTTATCAGAGGAGAGGGTACTTATTTCCCTTCACAATGTCCATTTCTATGAAATATGTGTATTCAATCAAAAAGGAAAAGTAATATATGAATTCCTTTGAAGTCATCTCCCATTTTCTCAGAAGATTTCAGAATCAATTATGGTAAATTTAGAAATTTCCAGAAACACAGCACTTCAAATTTTGCGGTAGTCTTAAGAATATTTAAAAGATTTTACTTATTTATAAAAGCATTGTATCCTAGAACTATAATTATCAGATGCAGCAATAATATTTAATTTTCTAAGAACTAAATATTTCAAAATTATTATTTTGTGATAAACAATTCCTAGAACGTTTGTAATGTTTTAAAATGTGTATGACTTTTTCTAAATGTCATTACTGAAATATATTAGAAGACAGAAATAAATTAGAAGACATAGTTGAAACCCAAAGAATAGGTAGATTTTTTTAGTAATTTTTATTTTTCGCTCAGATATTCTAGAAATTGAAATAACCATTATTTCGTACAAATTTTGTTTTTTTTTAAATAGCAACTTTTAAAGTATTAAATGGCAGTCATGTCCTAGAATATAACTATTTATGCTTAATTCATTGAATCCTTTCTTGAGCATGTGTGTGTGTGTGTGTGTGTGTGTGTGTGTGTGTGTGTTTTCTTAAATATATATATATATTTCAACATATTTTTACCATTAATTTTCTTTCAAATACTAAAAAATTCTTACATTAATTTAGAAAAAAAAGTTATATGTTTTTATTAAGTTATATTTTCCTTTATTTTTAGAGCATACTTCGAGATTAGGAAAGCACGCTTTTTGTCAATTATTTCGTACCAATATATATATATATATATATATATATATATATATATATATATATATATATATATATATATATATATATATTTCTTTTTCATTTCTTAACCTCTAACCGGATAGCATGGAAAATTCCGTCAGTGTAAAGATGCTTCGAAAATGGACTGCACGGATTTTTCTGCCTTCAAATAACGTTTTCAAAAGTGGATTAGCCGCACTTTTCTGAAATCCTTTCCCCCTTTAAAGGTTTAACATCTTGAAAGATAATGAGCGACGGAGGAAGCAACACAGCAGGAGTTTTATGGCTCGCAGGGAACCCCGTGTTTTAACCCTGGGAAAATCGTAAAAAATCGAGGGGAAATTTCTTTAGACCCCAGGAAGTATTAATTTGTAACCTCGTTTTTTTTAAGTTTTGTAGAGTCCCAACGCATAAGTAAAATATGTTACAATTCCCTTTTGGTTTCATATTAATTTCAAACTGTAACAAGTTGGGGCGTGTCAGTGCAATCTGCTATTTTATAAAAGTTAGACAAATTATCTTTTTTTAAGTATATTCTTTCGCTTCATTTTTCTTATTTTAATCAAAGCTTTCAGTTTTTGAAACATGATTATTTTATTATAAGATACCGAAAAATTAATAAAACACCAAAATCTTTAAAATTTGGAACCTTTTCAATTTTCCAACCACTAAAATGAATAAATTTAAACTTCATCAAATCATTTGAAACATTTTCTTACACTTTGATAAAAATAATAACGAAAAAAAAACTAATTAAGATTTATTAGTTTTTTTTTTTTTTTTTTTTTTTTTTTTTTAGATTTCAAAGCCTAAGTGTTCAGGGAAATTTAAGTACAGTGTGTGTGCCTGGTTATATATTGTTAAAATACACCGAATTATATTTTAATTTTAATTTCTTTAACTTCAGTTTACATCAAAGACAACATGAATGAAGATTTTCACACATTTTTTTATAACTTGAATGTTTGAATAAATGGTAATCAAAAATATACGGAAACATTTACAGTAGACATTTATGCATATAAATAAACATAAAAATCAATTTTAAATTCGAGCTATTGAAAAACATTCGAATTATATATTGTTCAAAAATATTTATTTATACAAAATACCTCAACATTTATCTTTTTTAAAGTCTAACTGAATAAAAGTAATTAAAATCTGGATATTTTTTGAAATCTCGACCTTATAAAGCTAGAAATTTTATGTTAGAAATTACATTTGAAATTTCGAAAAAAAAAATCACGCAGTTAAAAATTAATTACCATAAGTTTTATAGCAATTGTTTGAGTATAATAAAAATTTCAAATTTTATTATATAGTTTCTTTGGTATCTTTTAATATATTTCGGCCGCGGTAGCCGAGTGGTATAGGTATCGGAACGTGGCTTGCTTTGTCACGAGTTGGAGCCCAGTACCACTAAAGACCCGCCGTGTAGGGCAGCGATGCACTTAAAATCTGTCGAGAGGTGAAACGTCCTCCCGTTGGTGTGGTGTGGTGTGGTAGTTAGGAGAGGTAGGGGCTAGCTCAGGTGTCGTCCACGTCACTTGACCATGGTTCAAAATTACGTGGTCCGTCACCAAAAGCCCTCGTGTATCTGAACAGTGCGACGTTAATATTCAATCATTCATTTAATATATTTTCGAAGATTTCATACAATTCAGTTGAAAAACCGCATGCTAAGAGCAAAAATATACTAAAAAATTGATGAATATACAATTACAATAAATTCTTACATAGAAGCAAAACTGAGAAGCTAAAGCGTAGGAATAAAAATTTTGAGTATATCTGAAGTAGTTTTCGAAATATTTATTTTAAAGTTTAGAAAATTTGTGTGCGTTATGTTATACTTAATATTAATTAAATGGTTAAAATAATGTGTTAATATTAGTCATGTAATCGTTTGATGACACATTCATATACTAATAAAAATTATCATTGTCATTGATGCGAATGTCAAGAATTTTATGTAATTTTAAATTCAGACATTAAGATATTGATGTAGAAAATATAAAACGACCATCTAAAATACATGAAAAGTGCAGTCTGCTATAAAATGATCTTGAAAAACAAAATCCGGCATTTTCACTTACTATGGCAGAGCCGGCTTAGTCAGGGGCGATCTGGAAAAACAGAGAGAGAAACGCGGTTTTGATGGATGCCGCTCTAGCTTTTAAAGCTCCCAGGAAAAAATTATATCTATATATAAATTACAAATGCAAAAATAAATCTTGTAATTTTCCATACATTTTTATAACAAAGAATTGTGGAATTGGCTTCCAATACATTGTTGTGTTTGACAATATCTAAGGTAACCAACCCTACTTTAGAAAAATTTGTACTACATTTTCGTAACCGTATTCCTTTAAAATTAATTCGTGCAGCCGAAATACACCTTTTGTACCCTTAAAGGTTTATGTAAACTATAACGGTTAATTTTAATTTGTGCAACTTGCGAAATGTTCATAATTAACCATTTCCGTCTAAACAGTTTACATAGAAAAAAAAGTTTGACTCCCTCATTCATTAGAGATTTATATAAGATTCTAACATTAAATTTTATTTTTCACCGAATAGGATTGAGTGGTAGTGTATAGTGCTTCCACACCACAGGTCTGGGGTTCTATTAACGAGCTGCGCAAGGTCGACTCTGCCTTTCATCCCCGCTACATTGGGTCGATAAATGAGTACCAAGCTTGCTTCGGGTCTTAAACACTGAAGGTATCTCTTCAGACAGACCACCAAATCGGGACATCTGTTCATGCACCTCAGCGTCCAATGGTCACGTGTATTATGATGGGCACAGTAGTTCCTGGCCCTCATGGATTGTTGTCCTTCTGAGTTTGAGTCTTAAGTTTGAGGATTACCTCACTTTGGGGATACCCCTTAGATAAACATGTATTTCCACTCATTTGCATTTAAACATTTTTCTTTTTCAATTACGTTTATTTCAGAAGGAAGTTTGATTTTTCAAATGCATTTGCTTAATAACATGTATATCTGTGTATTATATTAAACATTTTATCAATCCAAAATTACATGTTTTTAGCTCCTCTAAAAGCTTTTAGGATTTTACAACTGATCTTACAATCCATATACGTTTTTTATAGTAGTATATTTAAAAATGAAAAAGACATTTTTACGACTGTGTGAGCTTTTTTATGCCTCGTTTATAAATATAAAAAATTGCATTCAGCTACAGTTTTTAAAATGTACTGAAATAAGTGGAGGAATAGGATATTTACATATTGTGAATATTTTTGACTGCAGTAAGATATATTTATATATATATTTCAGTTTCTTTACAATTTGAACAGAAGTTGTAAGCGATTTTGCGAATAGTTTGATATTGAGTATAAACCCATAGGCTGTTTAATATTGTAAAGTAACACATTAAAATAAGGCTCATTTGCAGTTACATTATCAGCTTCAGTGATAGTCTAC
The DNA here is from genome assembly GCA_019973935.1 of Trichonephila clavipes. NCBI lineage: Eukaryota > Metazoa > Arthropoda > Arachnida > Araneae > Nephilidae > Trichonephila > Trichonephila clavipes. Next base: position 82,717 of record BMAU01014603.1, on the reverse strand, counting down.
ACGTACGAAAACATTCTTTCACTACCGCACACCACATTTCATACTATATCTTCCCCACAGCAGGAAATATTTGTGTATACTGAAACATTTAATACAGGATACATTTTCAAGTGTTAAATTTGTTTTTTAAATTTTGTATGAATACATTGTGGAACTGTCGGTTAACTTCACTGAACAAAATTGTTTTAAGTGTACTGTTTTGAAAGACAAAATTAATTAGGGAGAACTTTTCACAATAGAATTTGTAATGACTGAATTGTGTGAAAATGTAGTTATCGATGTGTGACATTTTTCTTTGTAATAAAAGAAACAGAAAGATAAGAAATTTAACTTGAGTAGTAAATGGTTAGAAGTACTGTCATGCGCATTTGAAGAAGTATATCCCCCATTAAAATTAAAAATTATTGACTGAATGTGTGTTATGTCCATCACAAATGCCGATGTAGAAAAGGAATTTTTATTTAATACAAGAAGTTCGAAAAAGAGAACACTAGGAAGGAAAATTTGAATTTTTTTCCGAAAAATATTCAGTTAACATAAAAATATCTTTTATATGATTTTAATTAAAATAAATTAAAAAGTATTGAAATCCTTTTATGCTATTTTAAATTAAAAATATAACTGAATAGAGAAAGATCGGTTTTATTTCATAAATATAATCATTGTATGTAATATTTATTGTGTTATTGTTTAAAAATGAGATAGGACCTTTGCTCTTTTACCTCATTACTTTTTTAAAAACAGGAAAGTGAGCGTTTTCTTACTCTCATATTCATGAATACAGGATACTTTTTTTCTGGTTCAAATCGCAATACCAAAATATATATATATATTTTTTAATTTTAAAATGACAGAAAATAAATTTTCTTTGAAGAAAATATAATTATTTTTCAACTTCTAACATACTATTTATTTCATTTTTTCCTCTTTTTTACCTTTCATTTAGTTTTTAATTTTACGGTGACTGAACATATAGGAGAAAGAAACACCCAATTCCACTACGCTTTCAAAGAAGATTGCCCAAGGCAACTTAACAGCTAGCTGTAAACGATTGATCTCTTGGTTCTTACTTTACAAAGGCACCGAACTGGGTATTAAAATTGTCCCCGTTCGACTCCCAAGTTCTAAAAGGGGGAAAGGAAAGAAGTATGTTGCATTTTTTGAAGGGAATCGCAAAATAAGAGTTAAACGCTTTCGGAATAACTTTTAAGGAGGAAGGTATCCAGTTAGAGGGTTAATTACTATCCACACACTATGTAAAAATAGGTTTAATAGAAATCGTATTGCAATTCATCGGTTTAACATAATACCACGCGAGAGAGAGTTCGAAATCCTTTTTCTCTTTTTTTTTCTTTTTTCTTCACTGAAACCACTGAAAATACATAAGTAAAAATAAAAGAAGCGAATTCCTGCGCATGCGCGAAACCGAGATATCAATCATTGTTGGTAAGAGCGTTGCAAGATGTATCCTTATTGGTTGAAATTGTTATTGAAGTGAACTACTGATGTCAAAATTGAAAAAAACTCGAGTTTTTATTCCACCAAAAACCCATTATAAATTCCCAGTTGGTGTTGGTGTTTGGGGGTTCGAGTAAAGATCAGCCATAGTAATTTAAATACAATTTTTATTATTACTTCCCCCACTTAATCACACTACAGAATTAATGGGAGAGAATGCACTAAAACACATTAAACCCGGGTGAGCAATCAGGATTTATTTAATTACTAGCTGCATGGCGTTGCACGGGCTTTCTTTTACTTTTATAAATTTTCCTTTCCCTTCACAAAATCAGCACTTCCATTATTATTTTTCGAAACTACTTTGACTTGTTTGTTTCTTTTTCCCCTCCGCTTAAGCCTGGGCTTTATCGATTGTGTAACTTAATTTCCTCTTTCCTTCATGACGCCAGCACTTTTGTGCGGGTGTGTGCGCGTACCATGCGAGTGATTGCTATAATAAGGTCATTAAAATTTCCTTTTTCGAAATTTTTTTAACTTCTTTCCTCTTCAGTTACCCCTGCTTTGCACGAGCATTTTTGAATGTATAACATATTGTCATGGGAATTCTTCTTCTCCTCTAGCTGTTAGCCCTTCCTCTTGTGTGTGCATGATTTCTATATTAACATCATTACAATTCTCTTTTTTCGAAATTTCCTCCACAGCTTTCCATTTTCAGACACATTTCTTTTATCTCTCTAGAGCCCGGCATTACAGTGGCTTTTTTGAGTGTAGAACTATTCCCCCCCATTATTTATAAATGAGGAATTAAAAATCTTACAGATTGCTATAGAAATGATTTTTTCTGATCGTTTGAATGTTTGATTAAACATATGCACGTATAAAAAACAATATATATATATATATATATATATATATATATATATATATATATATATATATATATATATATATATATATATATATATGTATGTATTGTGAAAAGCCTATATTCCTAGTTTACATTCACTAAAAAAGGCATTCAAAAACAAAAGAATAATGTCTCATAAAAAATATTTTAGAATTTTATTACAATTTTGTAGTTTTTCATTCCACTGCGTTTAGTAAATCCTTTTAAACATGTATCTGGACGAAAAAAAGTACATAATACAAAACTAACATATTCCTTATTTCTCCAATAATTATTTTCTTAGAGCTTAAAATAATAAAAGGGGTTTGGTATTTTATTTACTCAATCAATCATTATATAACAATAATTTCCTTTTCAGGTTTTGAAATAAAAAAACTGATTAAAAATATTCATTGAGCAATTAGTTGTGTCATTTCGTTATATTAAAATGACTGTAAAAGAAAATCTCGTTTATTGAAAAAGACTTATTTAATATTTAAAAGATTGTAAAATAATTAAATCAATATATAATATATATATTTTTTTATTATATTAATTATAAAATATTTTTTCTATATTTGGTATCAAATTAAATAATAATTTAACAAAAACAAGTATTTCAATGTAAGTGAGAAAATTAGCAAAGCTATAAAGTAAACAGAAATGAATGAATATATTTGCATTCATTCATTTCTGTTTCATTCATTTCATTCATTCATTTCATTTCAAGGTGCATATTTTTTCAGCTAACACTTTTTTGATCACAAATGATTGATTTATATATTGCAAGATTGTCAAAAGGAAACTTAAGTCGAGACTAAAAAATCAGGTCAACAATGAGCTTAAAAGAATCAAGAAAAAAACAAGAAATATTGTTTCAAGGTCAGCAAATATATGATAGTTGTATCCTAGATCAGCAAATAGCTTTTTGTTAAAAAAATTTCTGATTTTTTTCATTTAAAACAAAGATGAGATCTTATCGTTCATAGAGATCATAAGGCCATAAACAGTGACATACAAAAACATGGTTCACAATATTACCAATTTGTCGATAGTAATTAGTTTGAATTAAGTGTCATTTTCTCTGTTATACTTCAAGCAATATTTTTCTACAAAGATGAAAACATTGAATTAGCTGATGAAGGAAGAATAGCAAAAAATCTTTATTTTCAACGACAGAAAATATTATAGCAATGTATTGATATGTAAAAAAGGTATATAATGCATTTGCACAATTAGCTCAAAACTACATGAAGAACATATTGTCATCATTAAGCAATGATGCCACAAACAGTTTGAACAACAAAAATAACAGAAAATCTTACACTTTCAGCATAAAAAATTAAATTGAAATTTAGGGGTTCAAGAGCTTTAAAAACAAAAAAAGATGAGTATAGAAAAAAAGTTTGACTTCTAGAAATATCGAAATACTGTTTATTTAAAAGAAATGACACTCCTTATGAACTTAAAGAACATAGATGTAATTCTACATAGATGTATACTATTTTTTCTATACCTTGGAATAATACCTCAAATAAATTACTTCAAAACATGAGAGCATTGCACATGTACATTTCAGATCTCTTCGTACAAAAGAGGGTGTGCGTTATATGGCAAGCATAACAAACATTAAAAAATGCAGCTCAAAAAATATAGGTGAGCATTATACGCCCGATTTTATCATAATCTGATATTTTTATTTGCATTGTTTTTCTTAGCACCAAATTGTTCTACATCGTCCCTTTTTTATTCATTTCACCATTGGAATGCAAGTTTAAATAACTATGCATATGTTTCATGATATTCAACATTGATCAGCATCTGCTGATGAAGGAAGAAAAACAATAATCTTTTTTTTCAACCAAAGAAAATGTCTTAGAAATGTACTTTCTTAAAATCTTTAAAAATCTATATGAAGAACAGATTGTAAGAAGGAAAAGTTAAAACCCATGATGCAGCACGACGAAAATTTCAATATTTCTGAATTTGAAAGTGCAAAAGAAAATTACTTTTTAGAGCATTCAATCCCATCCATAGTCTGATTTTGATGAAATTACCATAAACATCTCAGAAAATCTTAGACGTAAATAAAAATTCGCATTAGCATTTGTATTCTTACGTATTCGCATCACTGCATTTAAATTGGCACCAGGTGAGCTGTGCTATTTTCCACCAAAATCTTACAAATCTATTTTGTTTCGTATAAAAATCTTTGTTGTTTTGATATCAAGGAATGATTCGTGTGGCGCTAATTTGGTTGTGGTGCCACTATTAGGTTAATACCTAAAAATCTAAATTAAATCACGATATCTACAATCTTATAATCCCAATAAGTTTTGCATTGAGTTCCATTTTCTTTTGTTATTCTTATATTATTATTGCAAAAATTTGTATGTATGGATGTTTGTTACTCTTTCATGCAAAAACAACTGAACGGATTTTAATGAAACTTTACAATAATATAGCTTATACAATAATATAAGTTTTTCTTGTTTATTGTAGTTTTAATTATATGATACCGTGACTCAAGTTTTTAAGTCAAAAAAATGATTTGGGAAGCTTTTAGTAAACAGAAGCTTAGACAATGTGGTACTTATGTATTAGCATCACCACAGGAAAATTGGTGCCATGCGAATCACACCTTGATACCAAAGCAACATATTTAATATCAAATCAGTCAGATTTTGGCGGAAAATGGCGCAACGAGGCGTCAATTTGGCTGCGGTGACGATTATACGTAAATACTGATAATAATTACTTATTCTTTTAACACAAATATCAGTGGATTATTTTAGACAATGAAATTCACTTCTTACCTGCTTCTATTCTTATGTTCAAAAGTAATAATAATCTGTTACAAAAAACTTTATTGCTTTCCTTTGTTCAACGACAAATTCTAAATTTTGCTTATTGTAGCAATAAAGTTTAAAATCCTAGCTAGCAATATAAGAAAAGAGAATATAAATACATTTTTCTACGTAAATTTTTTTGATGATTTTATTATGCAGGTTTGCAGTAAAAAACTGACCCTTATATCAAAATAAATACTTTTATCACTTCTGACCATATTAATAAAATTTAGTTTGCATGTGTCTTTTGTTGAATTGAAATCCGCTAAGAATGCTCCATAGGAATTGATGTTAAAAATTCCGTTTGGGCTCTATTAGATTTTAGACTTGAAATTTAGCACATATACGTATTTATTTTACGAAGTAGAGATCCATTTAAAGTTGCTTTTGCGGAAATTCAATTGATTAATGGGTTAGACGAGCACAAAAATATTTCTACTTCTATTTTAGACATTATTAGAAATTCTTAATTCTGACCTTTTTATATCAAGAGGGGCGAGAGTTAAAGCTATAAAAATATTTTTCAATACAACCAAATTCTTAATGCTAGATATCAAAAATTTATGAATATGTAAACAGTATTTATTTATACAACATCGAGAAATACACAATGAAGCGGATAGATAATGGCTAGTCAGCTATAATTTTGTACTATTTTGCAACTGATGAAACCTAGAATTAGCAAATAAAAGAAGAACAATAAGCTTTTCCAGACCAAATTGTCACGCTATTAGGTTGGAAGTAGGTACGACGTAACGCTAAAGTGTACCGTTATTCAGGCAATGATTTAATTTTAAGCTTTACTTAATTTGGGGCTTACTACCTTGATATCAAAATCAGATAAATTGTAGCCCAAGCACAACCCTAGATGGATAACACAAAAAAAAAACATGTAAAAAAAAAAAAAAAACTTATATCGCACAATATTGGCAATCTGTTAATCCCAATTAGCTTTAATTGTCATTTCTTTCAGTTACATTTTTCTACTTTTTAAGGGTACTTACGTATTACGTATCGGCGTCACCTCAGCAAAATTTGCGATATCAAAAAACAATAGATTCTTACGTGTTTTTAATGAAAAAAGATCAGTCACACACAAATTCTTGTGAAAAAGCGCCATTTTGGCTGCGGTGATAAAAATACGGATGGAATGGAAGGAAAAGTTGGAACTTGCGTTTTATCGCACCAGTGTGAACATTCAAAATAACTCTCCAAGTTAGCAGCTTTGATCTTGATTAAAATAAACTTGTGTTTGGAAATATTTTTATTAAAAGTTAAAATTTTTAAGGGATCTATTTTTAAGTTAAAATTTTCAAATTTCACTCATCGGTAACTTTTTTTTTATATAAAAAAAATGTACTGCGTTAATGAATTCTGAAAAAAGGGGTTTTTTTATATATTTCAGCAATAAACTGTTTTTCCATTAGTTTAATTTATCACTATATTCTCTTTATTATACTGCAAGCTAGATTTTCAACTTTATTGTTCAGAACCAACAGTACTGAATGAAACAAATAATAAACAGTGTTGCTCAAAAATTAATTGAGACAATACTTTTTTGCAATACTTCTATTAAAACTTATAATTTTGTTGCAAAGAGCAAATGAATGAGTACATACAATGATAAATAGCTATAATGATAAGTAATATATATATATATATATATATATATATATATATATATATATAATATATATATATATATATATATATATATATATATATATCATATATGGACACAGTATAACATAAAATAAAATAAATATAAAAGTAACCTTTACACATAGTAGAAATTATAACATTAATTCAAACAAAATAGCTACTTTAAAAATAGATAAATTAAGGTCTGATTTTGATGAGACTACCATAAGCAGCTCAGAAGAAAAAAATCAATACATTTATAATTAAATAGAAATTCTAACTTAAATCACACACACCATTGACAATCTGTTAATTCGATCAGTTTGAATTGAGTGTCATTTTCTTTTAATTTTATTTTTCTACTTTTCTGTTACAAATTGAAAAACATGGAATTTACTAATAAAGGAAAAATGCATTTACGTATTGGCATCACTGCAGCAAAATTTGCACCACAATATCAAAACAGATTATTATGTGTTTTATATGAGAAACAAACAGTCAAATTTTGGTGAAAAATGTGTCACTTTGGCCGCGGTTAATATGTAAGAGTATCTGGAAAAGTACTATTCTTTTTTTTTTTTCAATGGGTAAAAATGTTATTACTTACATTTTATCTCACCAATGCCAACGTTCAAAATTTTGCATGTGTTGTACGTGCTAAATTGTGGCAACCATGCGCTTCGTTTCATGTAATGTCGACAATAGATTGGAATAATACGCAAGAACCGAAATGTTATAGGAAGATTTGGTACTTATGTATAGTTAGTTGCCAACTCTATTAATAACTCTCCAAGTTGGCAACTGCCATTTCCTATGTGTCGTCCATGCTGAATTGGCAACAGTGTGCTTCGTTTCATATAATGCCGCCAATAGGTATAATGCCGCATAAGTACTTATTTTCTGACCAAATTGTCATGATATGCAGTTGGAAGTATGCAAGAAGTACTGCTGAAATGTATCAATATTCAGGTGATAACTTAGTTTTACGCTATACTTATTAATGAGCTGGATACAGATGGATTGTAGCCTAAGTACCACTTAATCTAAGCTACTGTTTACAAAAAGCTTCACAAACCATTTTTTAACTTATTGGCACCTCACGAATCGCGTCATTTTCCGACAAAATCTGACTGATTTTATATAAAATATGTTAGAATCTTTATTGTTTTGGTATCAAGGTGTGATTAGCGTGTGATCAATTTTGCTGTGGGGTGATGCTACAACATAAGTACCTTATTATTCAAGCTTCTGCTGACAAAAAGCTTCACAAATAATTTTTTGACGAAGAAACTGACTTTTGAGTCACGTTATCACATAATTATAAGCAAGAAAATTACAGTTCAGAAAAATAAACAAACATAAAACTGTGTGACACTAAAATAGAAAATTATTACATTTATTTAAATCAAAGAGCTATCTAAAAAAGAAAAATTAAGCCTTAATTTTGAAGGAAAATTTTAAATATAAAAAATTTAAACATTAATAAAATAAACAAATAAATATGAAGTAACCTAGAATATATAGTAGAAATTATAATATTAATTAAATTGCATCCTTTTTTAAAAATTAAGTAAAAGGATAAAATGCGTTGAATGTAAAAATGGTTCGGAATATTTTCAAATGTATAAGCAAAACAAATGAGACTGTTGCCAAAACAACTCACTAAAAACCCAGTTGTTGAAAAAAAAATGGAAAATCGTTTAAATTTAATTTTTAAAAATCTAATGTGAATTTTGAAAAAACTCTTCTTAGTGCACATCATCAGGATCTAGAATAATTATGTGCCAAGTTTCATACTTCTGGATTGCTTAGTTTGGGCTGTAGAGGTGAAACCCACACGCTTAAACTGTGTTTTATTAATATAGATCATATAAATAAACGCACTTATCTTATAACTGAACACTCTTGACTCCCTTTCTTGGATTCTCTTTTAGATAACTTGCTTAACTGTACGCCCTCCAGTCATAATCTTATTTACGCTTCAATCTCCGCTTTCAACCATCAACCATCCTCGCGTACTCTAATGCAAACACTTAAATGGAAGTTTTTATTTGCATAAATCTCGTCTTCATAGAGAAATGTTTCCAACTGAACTCACAGTTAAAAAAGATTAATTTTACCCAAGAGGATTAATGGAAGAATCGTGTATAGATCCGCTACTCCATCAAACGGTACCTTGTTGTATGTTACATGAATCCAAAAAATATTTCGTATCTGCATTTTATAGAAACTAATAACATGAGATACACAAGTTTATGTATTCTTCTCCCTTGTTTTTCCGATCATTCTTAACAATAAGATAATGCGTGTGGCACTCGAATGGGTTTTGATAATATAGATGTCAAATAAATTCTCTAAAAATATTTCAAAAAATATTAAATACACAGGGTAAATCACAATGAATACAGTGATTACAAATGACTATAACTATTTAATTGAAAATAATTTATCGATAAGATTCACACAGAATGTAGACGGAACTTCAAAAGTTTGCATACATAAGTCATAGATGTTCTACGTCACTTCCTTGGTCACACGGACAACATCAAGCGGTACTCCATTTCACGACATACATTCTGAAGTATTTGTGCAGTCACCGACGCAAGCGTATTCATAACATCATAAGCACATACATAACCCCATAAAAAAAGGGTGGTATGGGCTTCCTCATGCCCAAAACAAATGAAGAACTAAAAGTTCACATTTGTTTGTGTTCGCATTCACAGAATTTCGATATTATTCAGAACGATCTAAATCAAATGCCAAAAACAGAACATAATAACAAAAAACATAATGAGCTGCTTATCATAGTAATCTTTAATAACTAATATGGTAAGCATATTTTTTTTCTGACAACCAAAGCGGGCTATTGTTTTAGCTACCAAGAAATCACTCAGCTTATCACCAAATTACTTTTAATTTTGTATACATTGCAATTCTTGCCAACTTTTTTCAACAATAAAGTATTTAAATTTAAAAATATATAACAATGAAAACATTATTTTCAATGTTTTATTCATTTAAAATATTAGTGTCAACGACATAGATGGTCTTTGATGCCTAAAATTGTTCATTTCAGGTAACAAATCAACATGTTGTAGCTTACAGTAGCAAAAGGGCGAGCTAAAAGATCAATTATTTTTAAATCATTAATGAAAATTTTACTAAATGAGTTAAGTAAATGTAAAAGCTCCCTACCTTTTTCAGTATTGTTCTTAATACTTTATTTTTGAAGCCATTACAAGTATAAAAAAATTAATTTTGTTGTCTGATATCAATATTAATAGGAAATAAATTTCTTTTTTGCAGTCAAGATATGTTAAAAATAAAAGATGAATTTGTTTTTTTTTTAATGAGTTTTTAACCTCATGAATTCCTATTACTTAAATGAAAATTGAACGATTACATAAAAAAACTGATGAAAATATTAAGTAATTGTTTAACATAGTTTTGATTTATCCGAAGCATTTCTACATGGAAAAATTTCATTCTTACCCAATTCAAAGATTTTGCGTCGGCAATGATGCGTATAGTTATGTATCATACTCGGAGTTTACATTTTAATACTTTTTTATTTGAATCAAAAAAATTTTTCAATTATCTGTGAAAAAAAACTCAAAACTTAGATACAAAAATATTATTCTTGAAATTTCTTTTCCAAAAACTGTGAAATGTGTTATAACGCATATGTTGTGTAGTTGTGACTAATGCCAACTGCCTGACGAAGTCAGATCGAGGCCCGCGAAATTCATCGTGGCTAAGGGCTAGAATTTTTACGCCCTGTCGTTAGCCTTAGCTTTGAGCACCATGCAGGTGACAGTACGATTTGGCTCGTTCCACCCCAATTTTAAAGGGAAGGACACCTACGGGAGGTCAGAAACCTCCCACCTCTCTTCCCTTCCACCGACCACATGAGAGGACTTGCGGCTCGACGGCTATTTAGAGTACCCTCATGCCGCAAAGGCACTCTACATTTACAAAACATACATGTCTTCTCCGGGATTCTAACCCAGTTCCTACGGCACCACACTCAGCGTCGCTAACCACTATGCCTGTTGGGCGACATATTTCATATGAATTACTAAAAGGAAAATTATTGAACATTTTTATTTCTTACCAAAAGGTATTTTTTTTTTTGGAGATAATGTAGATAAAGGGTTAATTTATTATTATTTTATTTGAGTTGAATTCTAATCGAATGATTTTTTTACAAATAAATTAATATTTCAAAATTTTTACGATCTTATCTCAATTTATTTTACATTACTGTTTTTGTTACTAATGCCACCTGTTTGATGTAGTCAGATCAAGGGACCACGAAATTCATCATGGCAAAGGGCTAGATACGCCTAACGTTATACGTAAATTTGAACACCATGCATTTGACAGGACGATTTGACTCGTATTCCTCCCCAATTTTGAGCGATAATACCCTGAGGGATAGTCAGGGGCCTCTAACCCCTCTCTTCCTTCCAACAACCTCACGAGAGAACTTGTGGCTCGACGGTTATTTAGAGTACCCCCCATGCCGGGAATGTACTATACATTTACAAACATTTATGCCTTCTCAGGGATTTCGAACCCATTCCCCTACCGAACAGCACTCAACGTCGCAAACTACTATGCCGGATATATAACTTCATGTATCTAATGTGTTAATTTTTTGAAATTGAATTCAGCACAATTATTCAATTGTTATTTCCTTCATTTTATTGATGTAATCATACCTTTAACTTTTCTACAAACACAATTGTTTGTTTAACTCTCGAGATTGGTGGTACATATGTTGCCCCACTAGTTCTTATTCGTTTATTGTGTGGGGTACATAAAAGTACCCGTAGTGGTGCTAAGGGTACTTTCTCTGAACCACCACAGAGGTCAACTCCTAGCATTTATTCAAGTTTCCAACAGATGTCAGAAGCTAATTGTATGTAGTAGATTTATGCAGTAGTTCATTCTATAATCAACTGTGAGTCTGCTGAAAGGTATATTTTGGAAGTGAATGCGTTGTATATTTTTAAATGTAAATCAAAGTGGCTTTAGTGCAGTATTTCTCAAACAGTAGGGCGTGCCCCCTGGGGGCGCGAGCATATCTAAAATAAAAGATTTAAAAATAATAATTTTACTGGAATGAATTAAAAACAAAATACTTTCAGATATAATAAAAAAATGCACTTTTACTCTGATATAATTTATAGGCGCGCGCGCGCACTTTAAGTCATCAAAAATAAAACTTCTTCAATACCTAATTAGCTATCTTGATCCTATAACCAAATAAAAAAACTTTTATTTGATTTTCTGTAATCACATGATGAGATATTTTTATTGCGATTTTTTTTTAAACCGAACATTCTATACTTTCAGAGAAAAAAAAACAGATTCCAGACCAACGATAGAAAGAATTTAGGAACATAAAAATTCATCACTGTCATTATTTTTGAAATACTGCACATTATAGCTGTAATTTGTTTGACCTTCTAAGTTATTGGAACAGTTATTTATGACCCGTCTTTTTATGTATTTGTTTCTCATTTAGGGAAGTTGTAAGTAATGTATTTCTCAGTTATGCTTTTTTCTATGCAAAGGAGTTTTATTATACACTCAGGGACAGTGAAAATAGCGACCCAAGAAGAAAGCATCGGATTGAAATGAAATTTAATACACATAATGACACAAATGAGAGATTCACTTGATCTCAAAAACAAGACAATTAAATAAATACAGGGTGTGCAACGACGCAAGTACTGGGCAACTTCAATAGCGCTTTGGACCACCTCCAGTTGTAATACATACCCCACACGGTCCGGCATTGAGTTGATTAGACACCTTTATGCTGTCCTGAGGCAGAGGGGCCCACAAATCTTGAGCAACCCACTCTAAATCATGTACAGAGTGACACGGTAGCATCTGCCGTTTTAGCTGATTTCCATGCGTGCTCTACAGGAGACAAATCGGGGGAGCGGGCCGACCATGGAAGAGTCTGAAAATGACGTAGGAAGTCTTGAGCAACTCTTGCTGTATGAGGGGACGAGCATTATCTTGCTGGAAAATTGCCGCTGGGAGACCATTTAGAAAGACCCTACATGGGTTGAAGAATATTATCAACGTAGCGTTGACCCGTTAATGTTCCCCGCATCACAATTAAAGTGGATCATCTATCATAGGCTAAGGCCCTCCAAACCACTACACCAGCTTTTCGGGCAGTGACGTAGTACATTGTGGGGGTAATCGTAGGCCGCTCACCAGGGCACCCTCCACACCCGTACACGGTTATCATCTGTCCCCAAACAAAACCGGGATTCATCACTAAACAGAACCTTTTGCCAATCTGTGACATTCCACATTGATCTGGCTTGGAACCATTGTAGACGCAGTTTGCCGATGTTCCGGTGTTAAAAGGAGTGCACGGAAAGGACGTTTGATTTAAGATTTGCTTCTGAAAGGTGTCTGTAAATTATTTTGGAACAATTGCTACGTCTACGTCTGCTCGTATCGTTAAACAAGTCACTGTTGGGTCCCCGCGCTTGCCGCACGATCCTTCATCCTCTCACCTCGTGGTCTTCCTGGTCGCTCAAGACCGGGTTTTCCGCACGTGGGTACCTTCCTCGTGTCCACTGCTCCCAACAATTTCTAACGGCACACTCCAAATGATCCACCTGGCCAGTAACACGGCGCGTCGACCAACCTGCAGATTTGATCCCAATGATCAGGCCTCTCAAACTCGCTTAACTGTGAGAAATGTCCTCAGCACGTTTTACCCTGGCATGTTTCGCTTACCAAAGTCTTCCCTACAAAGTGGCGGGGAATCGTCACGTTTATGAATCTTCGAACTTGCGCTGGCTTATATAGCACCCCTTCCTGATTGTAGCACCACCTCGGCGTGTATGAGCATGCGTATTGGCACAAAAACTTGGATCATTTGCATATCACATTACGCTGTACTTATTTGCAAAGTTTCCGATTGCACTTTAGCTTTCTTTTCGGTCGCTAATTACAATGCTCCTGAGTGTATTTGGAAAACCACGGATAGCACTTTGAAGGATTACTCGACAAGACTTCTTTTTATGAGTATTCTCAAACATATAAAGCATTGCGAAAACGTTTTACACAATTTTTTAGCAGTAACATGCATATTATCATAATGAATACACTTTTTACCCGAAAATGCTAGCGTGAGGCATACAGAATACGAAATCGTCAATTCTGGCAAAACTGTTTATTTGTTACCAAAGAAAATTAGTCCTTGAAAGTAGGTAAGCAAACTTTCTCTTAATTAAATTATTCACTAGAATTGCGATTTGAATATTGTACAATAAAATAATATAAAAAAAAAAAAAAAGGATTGGGGTGACTCAATAACCCCACTCGGCCGTATTTATTGCGCGCCTGCTCTCGGGTTAAAACATGTTGAAGTCTTTTCACTTTAAATATTAAAATAATACAATTATTGTTCATCGGAATTTTATATTATTGTTCATTATTTAACATCAATTATAAATGCTAATTCTGTGAGGCTTAAAAATTGCAATTCGCTTAAAACTAATTATAATTTGAGTAACCATTTAAAAAAAATCATTTTACATTTTTGTAAAACACTGTCGAGCACTTGGCTTTGCTCTTCTTACAATTCAGCTATTATATCCAAAATGTTTTATTTTCTTATAAAAGAATCCCGGGCAAAGAGCGGGCACTTCAGCCGATATACCTTTAATGTATCAGTGCTGCACAGAGCATTTTATAACTAATTAATTAATTCTAAATTAAGAACAAGTTTAATAAGTATTAACGACTTCCATGAACTTGTCTTGCAAAGCAAAGTTCCTATAAGGAATGCTTATGATTAGAAATTGACCCCTGAGTTCTTTTCCTATATTTAACAGATATCTATATTTTGTCTTCTAAGCAGCCACCGCATTTTGCAATATGTTCAATTTAAAAATTAGAGAAAGGAAAATAACATAATAATTATTCTATTATTTATTTATTTTTTTAATTATTTTTTGCTTAAATTAGTATACAAAATTTAATACTTAGGTTACTAATTTGTATGGTTTATAATTAAGATCGCCTATTGTAGCTTTAGCGTCAAAGTGCATTATTATTGCATTCAGTACAGAATTGAAAGTTTGAGAAACACTGCTTTAGTGATATTCGTTACAATTCAGGTAAATATATATAACTAGCCGTTACCCACCCGCTTCACTGGGTTGGGTATTTCACGATGTTGTGTATATATATACTGTTTACATTTATATTAATTATTGATATCTAGCATTAAGAATTCGATTGCATTGAAAAATATATTTAGAGTTGTTACACTCTCGCCCCTTGATATAAAAAAAAAGAACATAAATTATAATATCTACTTTTTCTATTTATATCTAAAGTAGAAGGAGAAAGATTTTTTTTCGCTCACTGAACCTAATAATCAAGTGGATTTCCACCAAAGCAACTTTAAGTGGATCTCTACTCCATAAAGTAAATATGCGTGCTAAATTTTGAAGTCTAAATCTAACAGAGCAAAAACGGAATTCTTATCATCAATACCTCGTTGAGAACATTCTTAGTGGATTCCGATTAAACAAAAGAGCATGCAAACCAAATTTTATTATTATAGTCTTAGCAGTTCGAAAACGGAAATTTTGTCTATCAATACGCCCCAATAACTCTCCCCCACTTCCCCCTGAGTTGATTTCCGTAAGTGGATTCCATTTTTAGTGGAACTCTATTCAACTAAAGAAAAACGATTTTTCACAAAACCCATCTTATAGCGGGTCTCTACTTAATGAATGGAATCATCTTACTAAATTTCGAAATTTTACGTCTAATAGTTTAAAAAAGGAGTTAATTGCCTATAACGTCACTTAATTTTCCACAACGCCACTTGGAGTCGATTTTCACAGAACTCATTCTGTAGGGGATCTGTACTCTAAGAAAGGAATCCGCTTATCAAATTTAAAGACTGTACGTATAATAGTTTAAAAATGGAAATAATAATCTATAACGCTCCTTAAGCCCCACAACGCCATTTAGGAAACGATTTTCACAAAACCATCTTATAGCGGATCTTAACTTAATGAATGGAATCAGCTTACTAAATTTCGAGATTTTACGTCTAATAGTTTAAAAGGAGTTAATTGCCTATAATGCCACTTAATTCTCTACAACGCCACTTGGGGAGTCGATTTTGACAAAACCCATTTTACAGCGGATCTGTACTTTATTTAAGGAATCCGCTTTCTAAATTTCTCTCAAGACTGTGCGTCTAATAGTTTAAAAATGTAAATAAATACCTATAACGCCCCTTAAGCCCTCGGAACGCCACTTAGGAAGCGCTTTTCACAAAACCCACCTTATAGCGGATCTCTACTTAATGAATGGAATCATCTTACTAAATTTCGAAATTTTACGTCTAATAGTTTAAAAAAGGAGTTAATTGCCTATAACGTCACTTAATTCTCCACAACGCCACTTGGAGTCGATTTTCACAAAAACCATTCTGTAGGGGATCTGTACTCTAAGAAAGGAATCCGCTTATCAGATTTCAAGACTGTACGTACAATAGTTTAAAAATGGAAATAATAATCTATAACGCCCCTTAAGCCCCCGCAACGCCACTTAGGAAACGATTTTCACAAAACCATCTTATAACGGATCTCAACTTAATGAATGGAATCAGCTTACTAAATTTCGAGATTTTACGCCTAATAGTTTAAAAAAGGAGTTAATTGCCTATATATAACGCCCCTTAATTCTCTACAACGCCACTTATGGTCAATTTTTACAAAACCCATTCTGTAGGGGATCTGTACTCTATGAAAGGAATCCGCTTACAAAATTTCAAGACTGTACGTCTAATAGTTTAAAAATGGAAATAATTATGTATAACGCCCCCTTAAGCGCGCTCAACGCCCCTTGGAGGTCAATTTTTGTAAAAAAAACATTATGTAGAGAATCTCTACTTAATGATAGAAATATGTGTACCAAGTTTCACGACTGTACATCTAATAGTTTAGTAATGGAAATAATTATCCATAACGCCCTTTAAGCCCCCGTAACGCCCCTGGGATTCGAACTTTTCAAAATCCGTTCTTAGCTGACGGCTACTCAATGAAGGAAACCTACATACAAAATTTCAGGTCTGTCGGTTTAATAGTTCCGGCGATATCGTGATTAGTCAGTGAGTCAGTCAGTGAGTGTTTGAGTCGCTTTTCTCCTTTATATATATAGATTATGAAATTAAATAAGTTATTATTTCAATAATTAGTAGCGCACATACGAACTGCTAGTATGAAAATATATGAGAGACCAAAATATGTACCACCACGCTACTGAAGGCCATCTTCTTTACAAATATAAAATGCACTCCGCTTATTTTTTTCGCAATTATAGACATGTTTATTGTGTCAGAGAAATTTGTTGTAAATTACATTTTTAAAAAAGTATAATAATATTTATTAAATTGTATAGTACCATACACAAAATTATACAAATGTCCTGAATGAGGTATAGTTCGAGTTCTGGAAGCACAACTAATACACATATTATATAAAAAAGCTAGGTAAATAAGCTAAATAAAAGCTAGGTAAAAATAAAACAGTGCATATAATAGAATATTTAAATTAAAACTAGCATTAGGTTTATAATTTAGGGCTAAACTAAAATTAAGCTTACAATGTTAGATTAGGAAAACTGAAAATATTTTAATATATAGGATAAAAATAACAAGATACGATATGTGAGTGTGTGTGTGGGAAGAAGTGTATTTATTTATTTTCCCATGTTTTCAAAGCTATCCAAGTTCGTACAGAAAGAATGTGTTGTGTCTGCAAAGTTCCATTGTGCCTAGAAAAAAAGAAATCATGTTTCCAGAACTGTCATGCTTGTTGAAGTGTGGTGGTACAAAATATGTACCACTCATTTTTTATATTTTTGGACACTTTTTATTAAAAATGTGTTTCATATTATTAATACGTACCCAGCTTTTTGTTCAAAAATTATAGTTTTGTGAGGTTTATCTAAAATTTTTGTAGTTATTTCCTTCTAGTGCATTATTTTTGTCAAAAATTCAGTTAATGAAACAGTTAAATAATCATATGAAACTCTTTAAAAAATTCTCAAAATACTCTTATTTTGTGATGCAATGTTTTTATAATCATACTTCACTGTAATATACACATTTGCCTCACTATAATATACACTGCTGGACAATTGCTAAGGACGGATCACAAATTGCTATGTAGCATAACATTAAGCGAGACATGAGGCCTAGTAGGATAAAATATAGTTGCCACACTGTTCAGACATTAGAATAAAGAATATTTATTGTTCTGGAAAGTACAAAAGCTGTGAAACATCTGAGAGAAAAAAAAATGTTCATTTGATCTGCGTACGGAGAAATGGAACAATGCATCTAAAAGTCAGCAGGCACCTTAAAGAAAGGTATCAGTACGGGATATGTCCACCGTGGAGTGTGATGCAACATTCCACACGTCGTACCGTACTTTGCACAAACAACATTATCCAGCAGCTGTTGAGGCAATTTATCCCATTCCTCTGTGAGTGCACGGATGAGGGTGTTCTTGTTTGTCGGAGGATAGTTTCGACCAGCAACTTGCCTCCCCAAAGTATCCCACACATTTTCAATGGGGTTTAGATCTGGAGAACGCGCTGGCCATACGAGACGTTGAATACCCTCGCTGTCTAGACAACCCTGAACAGCGAGTGTTCGATGACATGTTGCGATGTCCATAAAAACAAATTTATCCCCGACAGCACCACGGAAAAGACGAACATGAGGAAGTAGAACTTCATCAATGTATCGTTGGCCCGTCATAGTCCCATTCGCAACCACATGTAGGCGCGTGCGGCCAATGATCATGATGCCGGCCCACACCATGATACTGCATGTCGGATATCGGTCATTTTCCTGGATATTTTCTGGACGATAAGCAGTACCACTCTCGCGCCAGATCAGTTGGCGTCTACAAACCGATGACAGACTGAGCCTACTCTCATCTGAGAATAGTACGCATGCCCAGTCCTGTTCAGTCCAATTGTGATGCTCACGACACCATTGCAAACGGTCAGTACGGTGCTGTCTGGTCAATGGGACACACACAACAGCTCTGCGTGCGTATTGTCTTCCTCCCCTCAAACGTGTGGCAACAGTTTTCGGGAGATCTGCTTTCCTGAGGCAGCAAGAAACTGATTTGCCATCTGCTGAGCTGTGGTGCACCTGTTCCTCTTTGCTGATAGGATGATATATCTGTCTTCTGAAGGCGTCGTACTTCTAACACGACCTCCCCGTGCCGTCTACTGCAC
This sequence comes from Trichonephila clavipes, assembly GCA_019973935.1. Classification (NCBI taxonomy): domain Eukaryota; kingdom Metazoa; phylum Arthropoda; class Arachnida; order Araneae; family Nephilidae; genus Trichonephila; species Trichonephila clavipes. The sequence continues at coordinate 63,556 of BMAU01014603.1, read as the reverse complement.
ATTCCAGTAGTTTTAAATGACTTCCACAGACGTGAAACAACGCTGTGAGCGATGTCTAACTCCCCTGGCAACATGTGTTATTTTTCGCCCTTTTTCGATCTTTCCAATAATTCGGCCACGCATAAAATCATGTATGTGATGTCGGGAAGACATGCCAAAAATTTTAAGTTCGTCTATTAAATCTTTCCTGTAAAACTTTGACTTGAAACAACAACAGTCAACAAGCGTCAAAACCTTTAAAGCTCTTATGAAGGCTATCACGCGATGAACAGACATGGAAAAAACATTTGCATACTCATACTTCTTCTTACTAATATCCCGCACTTATTCTAATTTTCCACATTTTGCTTCCTTTCATTTTGTGGGTGCTATGGATGATAGTGTTATCCGTCTTTAGCAATTGTCCAGCAGTGTACAATGTTCCATATAAAATTTTGATGAAAAGCTTGAAGATAAATTTATAAAGGTACTGATTTATGCAATTTCGACCAAAAGCAAACACTTTAAAATTATTTATCTGAATTGTTAATTATTTTGATACATAGATCTGTTCAATTATTCCTCACTTAGAGAATCATATGTCTCTTTGAAACATGATCTTTTCCAATGACATGAGATATATTAATTTCAACAAAAACTAGTTTTTTACTAAATTGAATTTAAAATCAGAAACAAGTATAAGTTCATTTCATTTTTATATTTTATTTTCATGTAAGTTTTTTAATTCATGCAAATATTTTGAATAACTAATCATTATATAAGATGAAAAAAGATCCTTAAAGAATTCGACATAAAAGAAAAATATAAACATTATTTTACAGTAATAAATTAATATTATTTTTTTAAAAATTGTTTCTGATAACTTTCATAAAAATATTTTGTTTCATTTTTTATATAAGATCTAGAACCTCATATCTCCACATAAGCATATCTGGTAAAAAATACTTGAAATTAACTTTTAAAGGCCGAGAAATGTAAATTTGCTATTTTTCATTGTGGCTGCCTGAAAATAGTACGTAGATTTCCATTTTTATCTAAATTTTTAAAATGCTGCATTAGTTTTTCTTCTTCTGCGCAATGTACCATTTTTTTATTGTTACCTTAGTTTTAGTACCGTCTACCTGTTGATTCTGCAGCACAGTTTTGCCATTTATTTTTAAGTTCATTCATAACCGTAAAAATGGAACCTGTTTTCTGCAGAAAATGTGGAAATTGATGCGGATAACTTGTCGGATATTAGAAGTGATAATTAATGCAATTATGCAAGGATTTTGGTTAACGATCAATAAGTAAATGATTCAAATTCTAATGAGACTAGTATTCATATCCAAATTCAACTAAGAAGAAATTCAAGAAAGGATCCAGCAGGTGGAATCTAGGTAAACATAAGGCAGCACATGATGCGGTAAATTGTCGGAAAACAGGAAAGGGAAATATCTTCCCAAAAAACTTTGCAAATTCTGTAGTTCGAAGAGAAAAAAAAAGAAGCGAAACGAGATAGATACGTCAATTCTGTCAGGTTTAACTTCACTAAGTTGACTGTCTTACAAAACGCTCCTTTTGTAAAAAATTCCTAACATCGTAATAAGTAATACGGTACAATATTAAAATAAATTGTGTTTATTTAATAAACATACTACTCTTAAAAAATTACATACATGTTTATTCAATTCTCCTAAAGAATTCCTGGTTACCAAAAAGGCATTGCAGATTCAACGCATCTGTAAAATGTTAAAAAAAAATGTCAAGTTTCCTAATATCTGGTATGTTAAAACAAATGTACTTAAGAAAATTTTTATTGTTTATATTTTTTTATCTTTCAGGCTACACAGTACCCTAAAAATTTCATAGGAACCATTTTTTTTTTACTGTTTCTAGTGGCCCATATCATTGAGAAGCTTGCCACCATTTTTCAGATCTGTTAGCAAATTAGATTTTAAGATACACTCAGGAACATTGAAAATAGCGCCCCAAGAAAAAACATCGGATTGAAATGACATTTAATACACATAATGACACAGATGATAGATTCACTTTATCTCAAAAACAAGACAACTAAACGAATACAGGGTGTGCAACGACACAAATAATGGGCAACTTCAACAGCACGTTGCACCACCTCCAGTTGCAATAAATGCCGCCACAAGGTTCGGCATTGAGTTGATTAGACAGCTTATGTTGTCCAGAGGCAGATGGGCCCACATATCATGAACCGCCAACTCTTAATCATATACAGAGTGACACGATGGTATCTGCGTTTTTAGCTGATCCCACACGTGCTCTACAGAGACAAATCGGGGGAGCGGGCCGGCCATGGAAGAAACTGAAAATGACGTATGAAGTATTGATCAACTCTTGCTGTACGCGGACGAGCATTATCTTGCTGGAAAATTGCCCCTGGGAGACCATTTAGGAAAGGTCCTACATAAGGTCGAAGGATATCATCAACGTAACGTTGGCCCCTTAAAGTTCCACGCGTCACAATTAAAGTGGACTGGCTATCATAGTCTATGGCCCACCAGACCATCACACCAACTGTGCGGGCAGTGTGACGCAGAACAGTGTTTGGGAATTGTACCACTCACCAGTGCGCCTCCACGCCCGTACACGGTTATCATCTGTCCCCAAAACAAACCGGAACTCATCACTAAACAGAATCTTTTCGCCAATCTCTTACATTCCACATTGATCTGGCTTGGCACCACTGTAGATGCCGTTGCCGATGTTCCGGTGTTAAAGGGAGTGCACGGAAAGGACGCTTGGATTTAAGATTTGCTTCTGCAAGGTGTCTGGAAATTGTTAGTGGAACAATTGCTACGCCTACGTCTGCTCGTATCGTTGAACGAGTAACTGTGGAGCCCATAAGTGCTTGCCTTACGATCCTTCCAACCTATCTCCTTGCGGTCTTCCTGGTCGCTCTAGACCCGGTTTTCCACGCGTGGGTACCTTCTCGTGTCCACTGCTCCCAACAATTTCTAACGGCACACTCCAAATGATCCACCTGGCCAGTAACACGGCGCGTCGACCAACCTGCAGATTTGATCCCAATGATCAGGCCTCTCTCAAACTCGCTTAACTGTGAGAAATGTCTTCTAGCACGTTTACCTGGCATGTTTCGCTTACCAAAGTCTTCCTACAAGTGGCGGGGAATCGTCACGTTTATGAATCTTCGAGTTTGCGCTGGCTTAAATAGCACCCTCTTCTTGATTGTAGCTTCACCTCGACGTGCATGAGCATGCGTATTGGCACACAACTTGGATCATTTGCATATCACATTACGCTGTACTTATTTGCAAAATTTCGCTATTGTACTTAGCTTCCTTCTTGGGTCGATATTTTCAATATTCCTGAGTGTATTTGAAGTTTTACGAGCTACGGGTTTTGTTTCGGTTTCATTTTAAAACATTTTTCCATTCTTAAATTGAATTAATTAAAAACATTTTTGATCTTTTAGTGTGAAATGGTTATTAATCGCAATTTTCATTACTAAAATCCTTTTTCTGTTTCAATATGTTTTGAGTTTTTTAGTTCTCATAATTAATTAATTAAATCTAATTTTAAGGCCAATGTTTACTTTAAAAATATTTTATAGAACTTAAAACCTTTATCATTAATTTTTTTCCAGTAGAGAGATTGACATGGCCAAAGCATCCTCAAGTTGCTGTGAGAAACAATGTTTCTAAGAGATGGAATACTACTGAAAATGATGTATCTAAAAATCAGTCGTCAGCTAATACTACAATTACACTTCCGAATACAAGTATTCTGAATTCAAATGTTGCAGATATAATTTAATATTTCCTTGATGTGTGTTTTTCTAACTACATTATAATAAATATATTGTAGTACCATATTTTAGTATTTTTAAAATCATGCGACAAGAGCTAAAAATTCCTAAACTACCCCAATTTAAAAATGAAAAGAATTAAATTTTATGTACTAACTTGGCTATTTTTAGCTTAAGTTAATGCCATTATTATTTTGTACCTAAATGCTTTGTGTTTCAAAACTTTTGTGAAAATATTAGGTTAAGATCAAGCTGAATAAACTGTCGTCTTAGCAATTGCTATCAATATTAGGCAAAAATATATTTTGAATTAAACATATTATTTTCAGTCATATTTAATTAAAATAGATTTTTAATGTAGAACATACATTGAAAATAACGTTAAAATTAGAGCTTTACAGGTATTTTAAGTTTTTGTTTTATGACTTTATACAAACTTAAAAAGCATTTTTCTCAAACTTTCAATTTTTAAAAGGTATAACTGTTTAATCCCTAAGTCTTTTTTTTGTTCAAGATAGAGCCTCGAAATTTTTTGTATATGCTTCTAAGCGTATGTTCTGTAAAAGTTAGTATGGATTTAGAGCTGAGATCTCTGGTTGGGGGATATCTGAAAATGCTAAAGTTAATATTTTAAAAATTTGTATGTTTTTCCAGGTTTTTCTAGAAGAATAATTATTAAAAATCAATAAGTGAGGAGATTTTCAAATCCATGCTACTCACTTTGATTTGCAATAAAAGCTCAAAAATTAACTTAGTCACTTAAAACACTTTAAATGACTTAAACTTTTGAAAATTAAGTATTTTTATAAAAATAGAAAAAACTTCAAAAATTCTAATTTTTTTTTTAAAATTGTGAAATAAGGGCTGGACAAAATGACTTTTACTTACGGAATTAGCTTACTAATATAATCTAAAATATAAAACATAAGTTATTTTGCTGTAACTGTCTCCAAAAAAAAATTTTTTTGAAAACCCGTGTAGCCTTTAATTCAAAAAAATATCTTTACGATTGAAATCCGTTAATAGCTAGGGGGAAATACAGTTTTAAAATAATATCAATGTACATTTTTTCCTTGTTATTTCAAATTTCTTCAAGAAATGAAAAAGAATTATTTTAAAAATTAAAAAAAGAAGTCAAAATATTATTTATCCTGTAGCATTTATCATTTTTAGTAGAAACCAAACTCATCATCGCCTTATTTTAATTACATCTATTCACTTTTTCTATACACCTTTAATTTTTCTTCGCATTCATTATTTTTATTGTACTTATCTTATTTTTGTACTTAATTACTAAATATTTGCTTTATAATTATTTTTTGCCTTTTTTATTTTACTTGTTCTTTTAAAATTTTATTTCTATTCATTCTTTACTTGTTTTTTTCTTAAGGCTTCACTTTCTTCGTTATATTCTAATGCAGTGCTTCTCAAACTTTCAATACTGGCGCCCCCTTTTCAATCACACTTTTATCGCGCCCCTTATACATTAATAATGTACTGAATGCAATAATAATGCCCTTTGACGCTAAAGCAACGATCTTTATTATAAACCGTACAATTCATGGAGGATAGTGCCAGGCCATTGGTAACAATTAAAACAGATTTGCCAGAATTACCGATTTCGTGCACTCTGTGCTCGGCGTGACTGCTCTCCGGATTAAAAGTGTATTTATTACAATATAGATGTTCTAAAAAAATTATGTAAAACGTTTTTCACTATGCTTTATATGTTTGGGATAGCTCATTAAAATAAATCTTGGCCTAGTACTTCCCTAAATGAAAAAACAAATACATAAGAGCATGGACATAACTAACCGTGTGCATGTATAAGTTCGAAGGTCAAACTGCAACAAATACGTTCTGTTGCCTACAGCTGATGGCAATAATATATAACAGTGATGAACTTTTTATTTTCTTAAAATTTTTTGATTATGGGGTTTGGGTTTGTCTTTTTTCTCTGAAAGTGTGCCCAGCATTTTCGGTTTGAAAAACGAAAACGTAATAAAAAAGTCTCTCATCATGGGATTACAGCGAATCAAATAAAATGTTTTTTATTTGGTTATAGTATCAAATATAGCTATAAAATAATGTTTTGAAGTAGAAGCTTTTATTTTTGATGACGTAATATCACAGATACTATATATATATATATATATATATATATATATATATAATTATTATTATTTATTATTTCTTGTTTGTGTAATATATATATTATTTGTAATATATATATATTATTATTTCTTTATATATTATACTTTTATTATTTCTTCGTTTTGATAAATAATACATATCTCTTTTTATATATATATATATATATATATTGGATATATATATATATATATATATATATATATATATATATATATATATATATATATATATATATATTATATATATATATATATAAATAAACAGTGATTATAAAAAAACTTTGCCAACATCTGCACTTCAAGCATCCGTTCTATTTAACCGATCAAGATGATATTTCAAATAAAGTTCTTTTAGATATGCGCTCGAGATTCTGTGAATGGCAACACAGTGGCCCTCGCGGATACAGTTATAGTGACAGAAACTCGAAATTTTCGAATGGCAACACCCACTTTTCACCAACGCAAAAATGTTCAGCCCATGCGAAAACCCTAAATAGCGTTAAACGGTACCGATATGTCTACAAACGGACGTGTTATGCAAACACAAAAAAGAGTTCTGAAAACTCGGCCAATAAAACACGATCTGGGCGCACGCACAATTTGCATATGACAGAGTCAAGATACCAATCACAGAACGCCGGTCGCCAGATATTCAGCGTAGGAAACCTAAAATACCAAGCGGTATGCGAAGTCGTCATTCAGAACTCGCACATGCCGACGATGGGCGGGTTCTTCCTGGGAAAGTTCGCGCGAATTGATCAAACTCTATTACCAAAATGGGATGAACGCTGCGGAAGCCTTGCGTGTATCACCGCAATCATCGACAACGACGCGGCCCAGGTACTCTGCAAGCTCTGCGTGATTTAGTGGAAATTCGAAGATACAGGCCGCACCTGTAACAAACCTCGCCCGGACGGCCAACTGTTTCTGAGGACGTTGTCATGGAAGTGCACCATACAGTGACTGCAGGACACACAGAAACCGCAAGAGGCATAGCGCGCGTGTTGGATATTCCAACTCAACGGTCCGCAAGCTCTTGCGCTCGGTACTTCACATGTTTCCCTATCGGTTCAAGCGCGTCCAGATGTTGGAGCCGGGTGACCTACAACAACGTCTGAGTTCGCAAATATGAATTTTGTTACGATATGATGCGGATAACGACTGGCCACTTCGCATACTATGGACGGACGAGGCGCATTTCACCTTAAATGGCAGCATTAACACAAAGAATTGTGTGCACTGGGGAGATTGACGAATCCTCACGTTGTGGCGCCAGTACCATTATTTGACGCCAAAGTGACTGTGTGGTGCGGCATTACAGCTACATTTGTTCTGGGCCGTTCTTCTTTGAGGAACGACCCCGACTGGCCTGCAACATGTTCTGTAACGGGCTTTCGGTATGCAGCCATGCTGAAAAATTATGTCTTACCGGGTGCGTCGGCGGAATGCACTCAATGACATTGTTTGGATGCAAGATGGCGCACCTCCACATATAGCGAGGTCAGTTAAAAGGCTCCTGGATCAGCATTTTGGTGATCGCATCATCTCACGCTATTATCCTTTTCCATGGCCTGCGCGATCCCCAGATCTGACGCCTATGGATTTCTGGTTTGGGGGCTATCTCAAATCCACAGTTTATCTGTGCAATCCTCAAACATTGTCGGACTTAAAGGATTCTATACGGCGTGAGATTGGAAACATCTCTCGGGCCATGTTGCGTGCAGCGATATTGTCCACCGTCTCCCGCATGCAATGCGTAATTGCCTGTGATGGCACTCATGTGGAAAATGTTTGAAATTAATACAGATTTTTTTTTTCTCTATGTGTTCTTATCATTGAGCAGTGTCTTGTCTCTGTCGTATGCGTTATTCCTCCGTGCGCCTTGAAGAACTGTTTGTATGTGTATAACACGTCGGTTTTCGGACATATTGGTGCCGTTTCAACGCTATTTAGGGTTTTTTTCGCATGTGCTGAACATTTTGCGATGGTAAAACGTAGGCGTTGCCATTCGAAAATTTCGAGTTTCTGTCACTATAACCGCAACCGCGAGCGCCACTTTGTTGCCATTCACAGAATCTCGAGCGCATATCTCAAAAGAACTATATTTGAAATATCATCTTGATCGGTTAAATAGAACAGGCGCCAGAAGTGCAGATGTTGGCAAAGTTTCTTTATAATCACCCTGTATATATTATTTCAGTGTAAATGTGTATTTTTATTATGCCAGAAAGTATTTTTGTTTTACTTCATTCCAGTAAATGGAATTTTTAATCTTTATTTTCGATATGCTCGCGTCCCCTTGTGGTTTATCGCGCCCCCAGGGTGGCGCGCCCCACAGTTTGAGAAACACTGTTCTAATGGCTTATAGATTTTTTTAAGAGCGTGACAATTTTCATTTACTCAATCCACTTCTTTAAGGTATCAATCTATACATTAGAGTATACTTATGAGAAGTTTTTTTATTCAAAATTATTTTTTTCTTTTGAATTAATTGAAATGACTCCTCAAACTTTGGTAATCTGCTGCATGAAATATTAATTGTTGTTAAAGTAAATTAAATAACTTTATAAATCTCTAAAAGAAAAATATGTAAAATTAAATATTTGTAAATAAAAAAAATTTGTTCCTATCAGCAGAGAAAAATATTTTATACTATCCTATCCAAATCACCCGGAAGATATCCAAGGTGGAATATATGTCTCCCCAATATTTTTTTCCATCCATTTTTAAAACAAATCTAACTAATAGAGAGTAATTACACACATTTTAAAAATGTTGCCTTACACTATTTTTTACTTTAAATAATGTTTGAACATTTTGATGAATACTTATTTAAAAGCTCTAAACATATACTTTATTAATAGCAACAGCTGTATTTTCTTTCAATTTATCGAAAAAAATTAAGTAAAAGGTCCGAAATATCTTGTTAAATATAAAGGCTTTCTATAGTTTCAATCTATTCACATTCAGTATTATATTCCTTTTAATTAAAAAAATCAGTGACCAAATACTTTAAGCCATGTTCCTCAAACTGCGTGGCACGCCCCCTAGATAGGGGTAATAACTCTACAAAGGGGAACCGTGCATAATGAAAAGTTGAAAAACAAAAAATTATTTAAAAGAAATATTAATTTACTGAAAGTAAAAAACAAGTACATTCTTACATAATAAAGAAATAAAATACTGGTAATAAAGAAATAATACTTATAATTGTATCAGTAGTGTGTGTGTGTGTGTGTGTGTGTATTGTACACTTGCCTCGAATGTGTCTGCATACAGAAGATCATATTTCTTACTTATGCAAAGATCGCTAATGAAATGAAATGATTCTGAATCAATACTGTTTCAATAATTTTTGATAGACATTGAAACTTCTTTTGTGAAACCCATAATATTGTATTAAGCTTTAAAATCTCTTTGTGAGAACGTGCATATGCACACAAACACACACTAGTGGCTAATGCTTATATATATTAATATCTTAACTAGTTATACTTAGGTTTTATAGTTATTTGTTGATATTTAAGGATTATATATATATATATATATACACACAGTAATACAGTGTTTCTCAAACTGTGGGGCGCCCCTTGGGGGCGTGTAACCCAATAAGGGGAGCGCGAGTATATCGAAAAGTCGAAAACAAGAGAATAAAAAAAAATTATTAACTTACTTAAAGGAAGCAAAAATACATTCCGATATAATAAAAAAGTAAAATACACATTTTCACTGATATAACACACTTATAAATGTATAATACCGCGCAATGTATTTCATAATTAAATTAACAGTACTAAGTTAATAACAAGTTTAATAATTACCAGTGACCCTATGAGCATGTCATAAAATTATATATAAAATTTAATACTTGTTTTGATAGTATCAAGACAAGTATAATGATAATTTATAATTATAAAGTCGATATGTAGCTTTTCGTCAAATTATAATAATTGCATTCGAATGCATTGCTATTGTATGGAAGGGGGCAAGATGAATATTATGATTGAAAATTAGGTCGCAAGTATAGAAAGTTTGAGAAGCACTGCAGTAAAACTCTAAACTTATGCAATAGGTGGACTGAGTGATAACCACGTGAGACAAATTCAAGTAAGTCGGGGTATGATTTCGCATATAAATACACATTAATTATTTTTAGTTGGAGCCGGAAACAAAAGAAAATAATACTTTAAGAAAAAAAAGTAATAAAATCCTAGATAACCCACATAAAAAGTCGTTAGTTGAAACTTTTTAGATGTAGAAGGTTTCGTAAAATCTAACAAAGTAGTCTTCTGGCACAAAGAGTTTTTATACTTACGCAAAATTTTCTCGTAGTATGCTAATAATTTGTTTATTCCTTGTTTTTTGAAAAAAATATCGCTTGAGTCAAAGTTTTCTAAAAATTTATAGCCCTTTTTTCAATTACACTGAGGCCTTATGTCAAATTCCCAGCCACCATTCAATCTTCTGATTGAATTGGGTTAAAGGACTCAGATTTCTTCAATGTTATGTTTATGCTCATGAATTTCTATGAGCTCATCAGTTGTCAGCTCCTGACTATGATAATCCAGCAGTATTTAAGCGTCATCATTATCCACTTCTAAATTTATTTGCCTGGCCAGATCGACAAATTCTTCAATCTCATTACCAATTTCACTAATTTTTTCCCTCAAACAAAAGACGAATTTAGAAGATTTGAAAATTGCGTAACTCCGAATTCGCGTAGGTCGGGGTAGAGTGAGTTGAGGTATTGCTGTATGTATATATATAGGGTGGTTCTTTAACAGACAGACCACTTACAGGGTGTGCAGTGGGTACAGAGGAATATAGGGTGGCAAATGACGTTGTGGTGAGCTATAGTGCCAAGAAGCTGAGAAAAATAACAGAAACAGCAACACATAATGGTACGGGCAGAAAACATTTTATTGACAAATTGTTCGTCAACAGTTATTTGAAATTATTACCAGAAGTCATCTGGTAGGTCTGAAAGTGGGCTGGCGCTCGAGTATTCGTACTTGGATTGTCTTCTACTAGACATAAGACCGCCTCCCTCATTCCCAAATTTCCCGTCCTTTGCTATATATTCCTTGTAGCTCTAGTCAAATAACATGTCTCAGGTAACGTCTTCTTTTCACACTTGCGAAGGTCGTAAGATGTGAAACACGCCAGTCCGGGTGGTAACGTTTCTAGTACAACCACCGAGAGGCGCGCCCTTTACAATCCGTAATTCCATAGACGATCAGCATGTCGACCAGTTTCTCGTTTAAATACGATTAATTCCAACTAGATTGATGTTGACGAAAACTTCCGTTTTGCACCATCTACCACGAGATTGTCGGGAGGAGTCTTCCAAACATAAGAAATTCTAAGTAGTAATTTGGCCTGCCAAACGAATTCTGGTCATAATTTTGAACACCTGTTAAAGAATACTCTCTCAATATAATGTTTTCTGTCTCATTAATGTGTTGACGTTTCTGTTGTTTTGCTTCTTAGTACTATAGCTCACAATTACGGCATTTGAGGCCCTGCATTCCTCTGAGAGATTCCGATTAGTCTCCGTATCCCCTACACATCTTGCAAGTTTGTCGGTCTGGTAGCGAATCTCATCATGTGTATATATCTATGCTGTCTAATATTAAGGTCATAAATATATAATATGTAAAAACTGTTGAACATTTACTGTGCTGCCACGAAATTTAGCACGGAGACATATTACAATGTCTGAAAGAATATAGCAATATAACGATATGGCAAATATTTTCATTGTGAATTAAGATACATGTCATATAAAAAAAAGTGAAATCATGAATCAGAGATAAAATATTTACAATTGTGTGTGTGTGGAAAAGTATGTGTAATGGGAGTGTGACCCTTGTAAACTGCTATGTAAGCCTCACACAACGAGCTACCACACTGTTTAGGGAGGGTGTCAATAGTATTTGTAGCAACAAAGCCCGTTTTTTTCCAAAATGGGACATTTAATTCCTGGGAGGTCCTGGGAGGAGATTTACTCTGACAAAATAACTTTTCTAGACCATCCTAAACATGTTCAATAGAAATGTGATTCGGAGACATAAATGGATATGTGTGGCCACACATTATCGTCGATAAAAATATAGTGTGTTCCCATAGCAACCAGTAAAGCCTCACATAGGCATCCTGGATCTAAACTTTGTAGCGTATGAGTTGACAGTACCTTCAATAAAATGTACGAGGGTGTACGACTGCTTATCAAAATGACACTATACGCTTTTTGTAGATATTTGTTACATAGGAGGTATGAAAGTAATCTCTATTTTCTCTCCAGTTGAAGACTCGACGAGAATCACTTTGCCTGGTACATTTCTACTCATCACTGAAAAGAATGCTCCTCTATTCTTGTGGTATCCACGACCAGAAGTGGCGCAAGGTGTGGACGATATGGGCCACTGTTCACGTCCTCGGGGCGCATAGGGTCTCGCGCCTCAGAACCAAAAATAAATTAAACGAAAAGTAGGGAAATTCCGAAAATGCACATTATTTAATAATTAATAAATTAGATTTTAAATTTTAATAATTAAATTTTATAATTAATAAATTAGAAAATTCTCAACTCGATCTATTTTTCGCCATAACATGTCGAAAAATTGATATATAGATTCTTTTTTTAAAAAGATGTCTATTTAATACTCTTATTATTACATATGCATGAAAGCATAGGAATAAATAATTCGTGAAAATATTGTTTTCCATTTCCTTTTATTAAAATTTTCTTTACTTTGTCGTTTCCACTTATATTTATCTGGCAGCATTAGCAGAAGTTAAGCTGCTATCGTGGGGAGTCCTTGGTCAGAAATGGGGCATATCTCGGGACTTCCCATCAATAGAAAGCCAATTAAAAGTATCGCATGCAGACGCAGTCTCGCTTCATGTTTCTATATTATATTATAAATTTTAAAAGTATTTTATGTGAGAATAAATAATGGTGGTAATGGGTATTTTCATAATTTATCAACCATATTGAGGTTAGGCACTAAGAGATATACATAAATGGAGACAATGGAAATCTGGTGCAACCAATAGAAAAAGAAAAGCGGAAAGAATTGCATCCGACCAGGTTTAAAGTTCAAGTATGATGAAATTTCTCGGTCAGACTGAATCTTGTAGTACAGAACAGGGGCGTAGCTACCACCGTATCAATCATTCAGGGGCCCCAAACTACAAGGGCTCCAACATATGTAACTACAGTTCAACTAACAAGGTTCTGTTATCTAAAAAAGGGTCCCCGAATGAATTTTCATGCAGAGCCCACTCAGAACTTGCTACACCAGGAATACAGCATCAAATTAATCATTTCCTTTGACTTCCCAACAACATTTATTCGTATCCGAGTCTCCGTGGAATTTGGAAGCTATCCCAGGTGCACCGACTATCAATACCGAACGACGAAAATAGAAATAGGATCTAGAACTTGGCAATCATAGCCTGACGCTAAGATTTTTGTGTTTATGTTGAGTGACATGTCACAATTAAGAAAAGATATTGTGATTAGTTCTTCGCCTGTGAACAGAGATAATAGTGACGTAGTGAAACAAGCACTTTCCAGGCATTTCTTTTGTGATCCGGGACTCTATATGTTTCCTATGATGAAAGAGGCTCACAGGTCATAATATAGTTCAAAGCAGTTCTACACAGCAGTTAAATAACAGTGATGAATATTATCCTAAAGAGGATAATCATAGACATTTTTCAATTTTCATTTCTAAAGAAAACTAAATAATGGTGAAACTCACAACGTCTCTCTCTCTCTCACACACACACCACTGGTTAGTTTATTCAAGTTCTAAAAATAAAGTTGTCTGTTTTTAAATCAGATTATTTGTCAGTTCACATATTCAAATGCTACAGGATGAGTGATGTGGTTGGAAACACCTAAGTAGTATTTTACAGAGACATGAGAATACTAAATAACATATGGCCTATATGTTCCAAAGGATAACATTAGAGAAGGGGAATAAAGCAAGAAAAAACAATGGGCCGAGAAAACGAAAAGTGAATTCTTGAATCTCAAAAACATTGGTACAATTTAATTGAAATATTTATGGATATAATAAATTTCTTAGCCTCTCATAATCTGGCGTTTAGAGGTCACAGAGAATGTCTCAAAACAGACCAAGGCACTAAGAATTCTGGAAACTTCATAGACTTATTTAAATTAAAACCAAAATATGATTCTACGTTACGGGAACACATAAATCACATTGATAATAAACAACTTTTACGTAATTATCTAAGCCACGATATTCAAGATGAATTGATCACAATAATATCAAACACAGTTACCAGAGAAGTGTCTGGTAGGATAAAAGAGACAAAATATTCTTTTTTGCTCGACTGCACTAGAGACTGTACTGCAATTTAATACTTAAGATATTGTAGTATATCAACTAGAAGTACAGAAGAAAACTTGATCGGATTTCTTGCTGTCACTGAATCGACTGGAGAATATTTGACCAATGCAATACTGAAAGAGCTAGGAAAAAATGGCTTAGATATTCAGAACTGTCGTGGACAAGGATACGACAATGGTGCAAATATGGTAGATGTAATTAGTGGAGTTAAAAACTCGAATATTAAATATGAATCCCATGGTATTTTTCACATCATCCAAGAAAGTGAGCCAAAACGATCATATTACAGCTCAGAGCGATATTTCACACGCGGAGGATTCATAGTCTAATATTCGTATGTTGGAAAACAAGGTTGTGGTTGTGAACAAAATGTGTAATAATTCGATATGTTTTTAAATTGTTGAGTTTGTTATTCACATTGTGTTTGTGCATATCATATTTTAGGGTTCTAAATATTTTTCAGATTCATAATATACAGTTAAAACCGGTTTTCGTGCGGTTGATAAAGCCTCATAAAAATAACCGCACAAAAAATATTCGAAACTTCCATGAATTCTTACATATAACAAGCCAGTTCGTCGAAATACTGCATAATTCTTTATGCGGTCACACAAAAGTAAAATAGAATAAAAAAGACCGCACAAAAACTGGTTCTACCGTATATGCCCATAAATAATAACCCATGATAATGAATAAGAAAAAGCTTTAAATAACATAAAAAAATCATTTGATAATACTTCGGTTTGGTTTCAGTATTCATACGATGAAAAGAATATGGTGGCACAGTGTAAATAAGATGTTCCTTTCCTTTTTTGCAATTCTTTATATACTGTTACAATTTATAAGTTACAAATTATTTTTATGATATTTACAATCTCTAATATAGCAACTAGCAAATTTAAAAAAAAAACTGTTTTCCTTTCTTTTTTTAAAAGTTCTACTACCGGTATTAAAACCGGTATCCCGGTATTAAGATCTAAATAAATTAAAAGTAAAAAAAAACCTTTTTTAAAAACAAGCTTTTATTTATATGCTGTAAAAAAAGAATAAAATAAACTTTTCTTTAAATTTTTTTTTTTTTGCTATCAACTTATAACGTCATTGCACAATTTATGATATAAAAGCTTGACGCGAGATTTAAGTACACGTATTTACTTAGTTTAAAAATTTCAAAAATTAAAATCAATCAGATCAAGTTATTTAACTTGCTTGTTTATCTACGCAGGTAAATCTCGCGACAAGCTCTTATATCATAAATTGTGTAATGACGTTATAAGTTGATAGCAAAAAAAAAAATTTTTAAAAAAAAGTTTATTTTATTCTTTTTAGAACATTTAAATAAAAGCTTGTTTTTAAAAAGTTATTTTACTTTTAATTTATTTTGAACTTTTAGCTATCGCTAAACAGGTTTTTCAGTCTATTTTTCTCATTCAACGCATCATTTTTCCAAGGTCGTTTGCCGATTAATTTTGAACAGGCTAGCTCAGGGGTACTCAGTCTTTTTCCGCCAGGCCACAAACATATGATAGATATTTCACTCGAGCCCCAACAAAAAAGGATAATGGGGATGGGGAGAAATAATGTAAGGCAGTGTTTCTCAAACTTTAAATACTGGTGACCAAATTTTTAATCATAATTTTTGTCACACTCCCCTGCACAACAATAATGTATTTACTGCAATTAAAATGCACTTTGAGAGAGAGACGCTAAAGTTACAATACCATCTTGATTAAAAACCGTACAAATTAATACGATAAGTATATTAAATTTTGTATATGTAACTTTTAAGTAATGTATATTTTAAGAAAAATTACTTAAAATATATATTACTTACTTATTATTACGTTATTTTCCTTTCTCTAATTTTTAAATTGGAACAGATCGCAAAATGATATATTTAATTAAAGATTTATTTCCTTCGGCATCCATTTCTTAAAGTACAAATGTCATTAGAAAATAGTCTAGTCTATGTTGCTCTCATCATATCCATCAAATTTGGCATTATCGGGTACGTTTGTTTGAGTATGGACAACCTATTAGACGTCTGCGCAAAAACATGTAAAAATGCTTTTCCTCGTACAATTCCAGTCAGTTTTGGTCGACTCGATACTTCTATACCTACCGAATCTAGCTTGAATGTAATTTTTTAATTTACCCGTTAATTGTAATTCACGGTAATTAAGAATTCACGGCAGTAGGTTAAAACAAAATCATACATTCATTTTTAAGTCGTAAGCAAGCATTCGACGATAAAAAAAGGATCAACAAGTACACAGACGAGCATGGTTCCGAAAATTAAAGCAAGGCAATATTCTCAATAATACTTAAATTTTAGATTTACCACTACTGAAGTAAATGATGGGGAAAAAGCCACAGCTCGTTATGTGTTAAAACTTACAAATCTGAAGAACAACAAGTGAAAGTTGTTTTTAAAAAACCATGTAAAATCATTTAGCCATGTTGGCAAAGAATTTTAAAAAGTATTTTCTGGATGAGGACAATTTGGTAGCAAGTTACGAGTGGATTAAGGATCTATTTCAAGATACTTCAGAAGGGCTCTTAACTTCCGAAGAAGAAATCTTCATAGATTTCAAATCCAGTGAAAATTTAAACGCAATTTTGTAATAAATCGCTCTTTGAATTTTGGGCAGAGGTGGATGATGAATTTTCTGTACTGAAAACAAATAGACTTCGTATACTATTACCATTTTAAACATCCTACCTTTGTTAAACCGGATTCTCTGCGGTGGCTGCTTTGAAGACAAAATATAGATCTCAGCTAAATGTAGAAAAATAACTCAGAGTGTCAATTTTCGATATTATAAACCTTCCTTTCAAAAACTTTGCTCTACAAGACAAGCGCATGGAAGTCCCTAATAATTATTAAACTTGTTCTTAATTTAGTATTAAGAAATTATTTATAAAATACCTTCTTCAGTACTGATACACTAAACGTATACTGGCTGAAATACCGGCTCCTCGCACGAGTTAATTTTTAAAAAAAAAAAAATAATTCTTGATATAATAGCTGAATCGTCAAGAGAGTAAAACTTCGTGCACACGACATTGTATACAAAAATGTAAAGTGATTTTTTTAGATAAATGCTATAATTGTAAATAACTGTTTAAAAGATCCGTAATTTTAAATCTCACAGTATTAGCCTTTAGAATTAATGTTAAACAATGAAAAAGAATATAAAATTCCGACGAAGAATAAATGTGTTATTCTTTAATATTTAAAGCGTGAAGACTTGAAAATGTTTTAACCCGGGAGCAGGCGCGCACTTGATACCAACGCTAATGGTAGTGAGGTGGAAGTCAGTCACCCCAATCATTTGTTTATAATTATTTTTACTGTACACGAGATACAAATCGGAATTCCAGTGAATAATTTAATTAAGAGAAAAATATACTTACCGGCTTTCAAGGACTATTCGATTTTTTTTTTTGATGATTGGAGAAGAAATCAATAAAACTGAACTAAAATGAATCAAAAGTGCAAAATCTTATTAAAGGACGCAATTCAGAGACACTTTTTTTACTAACATTACAGAAATGCTATTTGCTGGCAAAACTGTCCTATTTTGTTCAAGTTATTGTAGTTTTAATGAGCTTTCATGATCGAGTGAGTTAATATTAACGTCGCACTGCTCCCACAAGGGCTTTTGGAGTCGAACCTCGTAATTTTGAACCATGGTCAAGTGACGAGGACGAAACTTGAGCTCGCCTCTTTTAACTACCACATCACTCCAACAAAAGGACGTTTGAGCTCTCGACAGATGCAACGTGCTCCTCTCCCCTACCCGGCGGGTCTTTAGTGGTACTGGGCTTGAACTCGTGACATCTTTGGTGATCAACAAATATCAAGTTTAACTTTTCTTTCTTGTATATTTTTGACAAGGCAAACTAAACCTTGTGGTACATTTATGGCTCATATTTTAAGTTGATGAAGTACTTTAAGAAGCATTTCAAAATTTTCCTTTCGTTTCATGTTCCTCACGTTTCTCAATCATGAATAATATGCATTCTTTCAGGAGGTTTTTCTTTTGTTTGATCAATTTCAACTTCCTTCAATAGAGATCGCAGATGCCCCGCGCCACCGCTTTTGAGTTAAAAGTGTATTCAGAAAGAAAATACGGATGATCTGAAAAGGATTATGACGTTTTTCACTATGTTTTATATGTTTGAGAATACTCATAAAAATATAAATCTTGGCCAAACAATCCTTCAAATATCAATCAATTATTTTTCCATATATCGTGAAACTCTTTTTATTATTTACAATTTCCCTAAGGGAAAAAGCAACATATAAAGATGGGACAGAACTAATATAGAACTAACCATACCAGTAAGTTTGAAGGTCAATCAAATGTATTATGCAGCCTGGCTGAAAAGTGAATCATGTCTTCCTTTCCTTTTTCTACAACTAATGTACAGTATTTCAATAATAATTACAGTGATGAATTGTTTATCTTAGAATTTTTCTCAGGGTCTGGGTTTCGTTTTTTTAACGAGTAGTATTTTTATGTTAAAACGTAATAAAAAATTTATCATTGAGGAAATACAGCAAATTAAACAAAATGGTTTTTTTTTCTTTAATTTGGTTTTGGGATCAAAGATAGCTATTTGATGGCGGGAAACGCCAGATGATAAACATAAATTATATCAGTGTTGTGTATTTTTTTTTTTATTATGGAAGAAAGTATTTTGTTTTACTTCTCTTTCTGGTTAATTTTTTTAAATCTTTAAATTTTCGATATGCTCACGCCCCCCAGGAGGTGCGCCCCACACTTTGAGAAACACTGATGTAAGACCAAAACAACATTGGACAAAGTAAAATTAATCATTTTTTTTTTGCTTTTACTATAATACTATATTAAAAACGAAAAACACAAAAAGGGTTTTTTAATCCGTAATTCTAAACCAATTTTTTTTTTAAATCTTTGTGCAGAATTTGAATAATAGTATTCTACAAAAGAAAAAAAAAGTTTCGTGCGAGTATTTTTAACAAAAACGAATTTTATTTTAATAAAAATTTGAGTATTTTTTGAAAAATCGTAGAAAGAAAAGGTTTTTTTTTATTTTTCAAATGACTGAGACGAAGAGAAGATACGCTCGTGGGCTGAATGGACTGAAATTTTTTAATGCAGAATAACGATTCATTAACATGAAATAAAATTCATACGGAGTGATTAAGACATCATTTCGATGAAGATGCATTTTAGAAAAAATCGTATCAATAAAAAAAATTATCATTATTTTTAAAAGGGATTACACCGTATAGTGACGAAATAAATTATCTTTCCGATAACGTATTTTTTTAACTTATTTTTTGTCTCAGTTTGATAGAAAGAATGAGATGAGTTTTTAAAAAGGTAAAAAAATTCGGAGTCCGATAAAATGCCAGACACAGAATAAATAACTAACAGGAATAAAGGATTTTTAATTAATATATTTTTAACTGATTGCGCGATATCGGAATATAAATGGTTAAAACATGTAGTGTCATCCAAACTGAACGTGTTAAAAATTTCAGCTCAATCGTTTTGAAGACATCAGCTTCGAAAATGAGTTGCAGGGCTCCACCCGAACCAATTACTTTAACTAATTACTTTTTCATTAATTGCGATATCGGAATATAAATGGTCAAACTATTCATTGTCATTCAAACTAAACGCATATACAAAATTTCAGCTCAATCTATAAAGACATGAGCTTCAAAATGAGTTGCAAGATTCCACACGAACATTTTACATTGCAAGTTAAATAAAAGCTCTTCTCTAAAAACAGGAAAGAACGTGGATTTAAATTTGATTAAGAGAAAAAATTTTCGAAGGAAAATTGAGGTGATTCAAATTAAATTTAAAAACAGAGATCTCCTGGGAAACGACACCGGGGCTATTCACTTGATATCAGCTTCTCTTAACTCTAGGCCACGTGGATTCATGAAAAGAGGTAAAAAAGCTTCTAACATGGGTTAAATTTTTTTAATTAATATCTTTTAACTAATTGCTAAATCAGAATATAAATTATCAAAGCATACATTGTAATCCAAACTAAACGGGTATACAAAACTTCAGCTCAATCAGTTGAAGACATCAGCTTCAAAATTGAGTTGAAAGATTCCACCCGAACAAATTACTTTAATTAATTACTTTTTAACTAATTGCGATATTGGAATATAAATAGCCAAAACATGCATTGTTATCCAAACTAAACATGTACAGTGGGTAAAACTATTGGCAATTGTCTATAATTGATCATATTAGCTAACAAAGGAAATTATTGACAATTTTAACTGGACATAACGAACACAGGAGGTAATAAACACACAAATCTAATGAAACTTTCATTTTAATATACCTTTTACATTGAAAATATACAACAAAAACGTAAATTTGCATGTCAAAAAGTATTGGCAAAGTTCTTACTGTTATGCAAATTTTGTCATGTTCAGGTGAAGTGTTTAGACTGATAAGAAAGTATGTTAGTATAAAGTCTGCAGTACTATTTCAAAATTTTTAAAACGTTATTTTGTTAATGTTGTGATAAAACTGCTTCGAAATCGAAGAAGTTGGATGTTAATGTTAAAAACATGATTATTCAGCTCAGAAATGAGGGTTTAACGGTGTTATAAAAAAGTTCAAGGAGACAGGATCCACAGAAAATAAGGTTGAAGTGGACTTCCTGGAATATTTTCTGCAAGGGATAAACGTAGCATTATCAAAGAGGTTAAGAAAAATCCCAAAATAAGTGCACCCCAGTTAGCCAAAGATGTTGCTAATACTTCGCATAAAACTTTTAGTGTACAGACTATTCGGAAATGTTTTACATGAAGAAAATTATTATGGAAGGGCAGCTAGAAAGAAACCTTTCATTTCTAAAAGAAACAGAAGAAAGAGATTAGATTTTGCAAAATCTAATGTTAATTTATCAGATGAGTTTTGGAACACAATTATTTTTTCTGACGAATCGAAGTTTAACATTTTCGGAAGTGATGGACGACAATATGTGTGGAGAAAGTCAAACACCTAACTGGAAAAACAACATTTAACACCGACTGTGAAACATGGTGGAGGGAGTGTCTTAGTTTGGGGCTGTATGGTAGCAAACAGAGTTGGTAAACTGTGCTTCATTGATGGTATTATGACAGCACGTACGTACATCAACATATTGCGCCATAATTTGCAATCCAGTGCCCAAACACTTGGCATAGGAACATTATTTTTGTTTCAACAAGACAATGACCCTAAGCATACATCGAGCCTCACCCGGGAGTGGTTACTGTATAACTCTCCTCGCCAGTTAAAGACGCCGCCTCAATCGCCTGACATAAATCCAATTGAGAATTTATGGCACAAATTGAACGTAGAAGTCAGGAAACATAAAATTTCGTGTAAAGACGAAAAGCGTATACTCCTGCAAAAATGACACAAAATTCCCAATAGTACAACCAAGACTTTGGTTTTCTCTATGAGAAATAGATTACAAGATGTTATAAATGCAAAAGGTATGCATACAAAGTATGAAACATATCCTGATTTTGTTCTCATATTTTACTTATCATTTTGCCAATACTTTTTGATATGCAAAAATACGTTTCCGTTGTATATTTTCTGTAAAAGACATTAAAATGAAAGTTTCATTAGATTTGTGTGTTTATTACCTCCTGTGTTCGTTATGTCCAGTTAAAATTGTCAAGCATTTTTTTGTTTTAGCTAATTTGATCTATTATAGGCAATTGCCAATACTGTTTTTACCCACGTATCAATCGTTTAAAAATATCAGCTTCAAAAATGAGTTGCAGGATTCCACCTGAACATTTTACATTGCAAGTTAAATAAAAGCTTTTTTTTTAAAAATACCGAATACCGGTATTGGATTTTTGGTCCGGTATTGCAATCTCCACAACTTAGGATGCCCATGTTTTCAGAACAAATCCCGATTCTTTGAACTGTCTGTGGTAAAGTTGTAGAACTTATTGGGCGGATGAATGTTGCGAGTGAACATGAATGAAGTGGTGCAAACTTTCGCATTAATAATTTTTTATTCTAACGCAATATTTTTTTTATAAGTCACATCGAAATTTGAAGCTATATCTTATCTATGAGAAGGAGGGAAGATAGAACAACAATTTTTGCACTAAAAAAACGTGTTCGGGCTATAGAGAGGGAAAGAAACCTGTCTTAAATCAAAAATAAGTGGAGTGGAACAAATATCGAAAAAGGGAAATTTTTGACATAATTTTTAGAAATCACTCACATTGTGCGCGTACAAACACACACAGAAATGCTGGTGTCATGAGGAAAATAGAAAGCCCGAGCAACGCTGGGCTAAGCGGTGGAGGGGGTGGGGAAGTCATTTTGAAAAAGAGTATTAGAAGTGCTGATTTTTTCTGAAGGAAAGGGAAAATTTATAAAAGTAGAGATAGCCCGTGCAACGCCGCGTCATACAGCTATTCTTTATTAAATTTGTTCTTTAAATTATTTTGCTGAATGAACGAACCATGTAAAATTAACTGAAAGAGAAAAAATAGACTTTAGAGCAATTTTTAAAGTTAAAATATGCAAATCTGTAACAAAGCTTCAATGACTTTTTGAGAAAAACTATGACGCATTTTCGTTTCCGTAAGGAGGATTCACCTATGTGTGTGTGATGGGTTCAGAAAATCGATTTTTTTTTCCTTTCATCAATTGCTCCCTTAACATATCTAGAATACGGTAGTAAAGTGATTTTTAAAATTCAAACGTTTTTATGAAACTACAGCAGTTAGAAGAAGCAGCTGTGTTCATAGTTTTTTAACCAGACTTAGAAACCTGAAACACGTTTTTCTCAAAACTGGGCTTTTCAAGCTTTCCTTCATCATATCTCAAGTACGATTTGACCTAATGGCTTCACATTTTACATTTATTCAGAGGTCTACCAACAATCCATTTTTTTATATTTTCAATTGAATATAGTCCATTTGGTGCATTTAAGCTTACAGATAAAAACCCGTTAATTCTTTTTATTTCAGATAAGCCAATCAGCCGGAATCCTGGAGAATGTAAGTGCCCATTTTTTAGGTGGGTGTGTTCAGAGCACTGTAACCCACGTTCTGTTGGATATTTTTGGCTAAAGGTTTATATACATTTTCTTAAAATACATATAAATAACCCATAAAAACTTAAAGTTCTATCTTTTACTGGTTGTCAAAAAAATTCCTTAAAAATACTTAAAAAACAGGCCGTCACATAGGTGAACCCCCTTAACGGTAATCTTCAAATACAGATTTAATTTTTTTTTTCCGGTTCTTCAAAAAAACTTTCTGGGACAAATATGACAAAGCTAAAACATCATAAATAGAGAATTAAAAATAAAAATAAAAAAGGAATATGCTTTTTTTTAAATAGATCATGCGTAACGTGAATTTATTTAGTACCTCTTCATCCATTAAGAACAAACTTACCATTGAAGCTTTAATGCTTCAAGTATTCAAAAAAATATGTTCCGAGTACACACGGAGTACGTGCTCGTTAAATCCGTGGTCCGTAGTCTTGTGGGGCTTAATCACGAGCGCAGGGACTGGAGAATATTTCCTCCCTTCAGTTTACATGCAGAAATTGCGGAGGTGGAGATAGAGGTCGTGTCGCCATCTATCGTCCCTTCGGGGAACTTCACCGAGCTAAAATCGTACTGTCACCTGTATGGTGCTCATGCTCATGGCCAACGACAGGCGTACCTCTTGCCCATGCCACGATGAATTTCGTGGGCCTCGATCTGACTACGTTAGACAGGTGGCATCAGAAAACAACAACAACAACAACAAAAATATGTTTTCAGTACCAATTCTGGAGTTCTTAATTAACATTATCCTGACTTCCGTACATTATATGGGGCCACGGTAGCCTACTGGTCAAGGTATCGGATCGTAGCTGGCTTGTTACGAGTTGCCCAGTACCACGAAAGACCCGCCGTGTAAGGGAGCGATGCACATTAAATTTGTCGAGGCTCAAACGTCCTCTCACTGGTGTGGTAGTTAAGAGAGGGGGTGCCAGCACAGGTTTCGTTCTCGTCACTTTACCTTAGTTTAAAAATACTAGGTCCGTCGCCAAAAGCCCACGTGTAGCTGAACAGTGTGACGTTAATATTCACTCACTCCGTACATTATCTATAAAAAATCTTTTTTCAAGTGTAACAATTAATAGAAAAAGTAAAATACTTTTTAAAAAACTATGAATAATTTTGGCTAAATTGTAATGTGCAGTGATGAAAAAAATTAAAGAAAAATAGTTAGATTTAAATAAATAATTATTAGATAAAATTTATGGTAAGAACAGTATATTTTAGGCTTCTTTAAATGTGTTATTTTTATTCTTAGTTAAAGAAAAAAAGTTCTTCCTTTTCTTCTTTTCAATGATCAAACATTTTAATACAATAGAGTTGGGAAACAACGGGGAAACATAGTTCTAGTATTAAAAAATAACTTACTAAATTTCCTTTTTATTGCAAAATATTTTTGTATTTTCGCTTGACAAAATCGTTTACAAATAAAACGTTAGTTCGAGTCTTGATTTCAAATGGTCTCAAATTTTAGTAATCCATTTTGCAGAATATAATAAATTAATGTACTAAAATGTCCTTTAAAATAAAAAAGGATGCAAATATTAATACAAAACCTACACCCTTTTAAAATTTTTTTAATTATTTTAGAACAGTTATATATTTTCAAATGCATGTATAGTTTAATGTAATATAATTTAATGGTCACAAAAAGGAGCTCAACTTTCAAATCAATACAAGCTATACTCGTATTTAGCACTAATAGCAAGATATTAATAAGAAAACTGAAAGACACGAAAATCTAATTTCATATAAAAAGAGGCATGAGAAAATGTACTATAAATATTTTAATGAATTTTTCTCCTTATTGTTTGCTGTAATTCATCATAATTCTAATATTATAGAGAAATTTCTAGTACAAGTGACGTTAAAAATTTAAGTTATATAATATACTTGAGCTATGGTGTCTCACAAATAAATGCGACATTAATAGTAGCTAAAAAATCTTTTTAATTAGAAAACATTTCAAATTATATATAATATCCTTACCAGGCCCTTACCCGCGAAATTCACCCATTTCAAATTTTTCACATGAAATAACAAACTTCAAAAAGCTTCAATGTTAAATATTGAGCTACGTACATTCCCGTAAAAGTTATGCCTTATACCATTGAAATGTGTCCTCGCTTTTAGAAAACCGCTGAATGCTGTGAAGCAGAGGTCGGTAGCCTATGCGAGGCGTGCCACATGTCGAATGCGAAGCAATTCTCAGTGGAACTTTACAATGTTATGGGATAAAGTTAAATCTGTCCCTCCTCTCTGTGCCTCAAGCCTAAATACTATTTCTTACTTTCAATTATTTGCCATTAAACGATTCTACTGAATTTCTTGGAGTGTAGTGAGTGTGTTCCTGTGTGTGTGTGCTCGTGTTCAGTTCATAATTCCTGTGTGTGTTCATGATCAGTTCATAATTTCTGTGTGTGTTGTTCGTGTTCAGTTCATAATTCCTGTGTTATGTGTTCATGTTCAGATATTCAATGCATAATTTATAAGTGTTTTCACATAATCATATAAAATAAGTTTTTTCCTTTTACTCGATATTTTACATTCACGTAGTGTAAAACTTAAAGCTAATTTTTAGACACTTGATTTTCTTCAGGAAACTAAGGTGATTTATGAATAGTGCATCCTGCTCTACCATGACCTTATATAGAAAAGGTCATGGAAAAGGAAGATCTCCAAACATCCATACTAGAAACAGGTTTGGACGGGGATTGGTGCTTTAAAATTTATGCTACGCAATGACCTAATCATTAGCTTCACAATTCAGAATTAAGTTTCAAATTGAAAGATAGAAATTATACCCCTAATATTGCCGTATTAAGTAGAGTTTTACAGTGACAAGGCTTGCATTAAAAGTTTAATTTTAAATTTCAATATATTGCAGGAATTCTTATATTTTATGTCTATTTGTTATTTTAAGAAATATACTTAAAAGATAAAAAGTAATATATGTACAATTTTAATTTTTATTTATGTTGAAAGTATATTTATTTTTATGTTAATAGATATCTTTAAATGATGCACATAATTAATATATAATAAAACTCTGGATCTTTATTTTTGACCTATATTCCCTAATTCTGAATGCATAGTCGTGAGAATCGAATAGTTTCGAATATTTCTAAATGGTACACCGGATCCCATTGGTATATTGGTTTGTAGAAATGCACTGGAGCTCCAGCTAGTCAGTCACTGATCGTCAAAAGTGTGTACTTTCTCGGTCGTATGTTATGAAAGAATGCTTAGTTTCTTATTGTATAATTCCTTCTTGGTGCTTCATTTTTTATATTAACCCCTTAATCGGTTTGCCCTTACACCGCATGTGCTGCAGAAAACTATCCTCAATTTTTTTTTTGCCCATACGCTGTACGGATACTGATAATTTCTTCTTTCTATCATTGATTTGCTCGTATTTTTAACTTTTGAAGAGAGATTATTAGTGATAGTAAGTTTTTAAGAAAAACAATTTGAATATGGTACTGAAATATTTCTCATTCGAGGTTTTCTTTACGTTGAAGGCGGGAGTTTAGATTCTCGAAAATATTCTGTGAAGAACAGGGGATTGGCAATGCAATGGGCAATCTGTTGCTTGAGAAGGAATGAAAATGAAAAGATATTTCAAAACAGCTGATATTATCCCTGTCCTCATTGCAATGTAAGAATTAGTATAACACCACGCTTAAAGTTGCATGTGCAGGTATACACATAAAATTCTCAACCGTTTCAAAAGAAGATAATTTTAAAGTAGTTTCTTTTTTGTATGAGAGAAATTCCTTTAAGGTATATGAATAGGGTTCAGAGTGTACTTATAAAAAGCAAAAATTTAGAGTTTTTGTGTTCTACATACCTATGGAATAAAAAATAGCGTGAAACTTTTAATATTGAAAATTAAAATAAAATTATTTCATTTTCACATTTTTTTAAGTATTATTCTTATTTGCTTTCAGTAAAAAATGGACCTTGTGTTGGAACATCTGACAAAGGAATTGATCGCTGAAGAGGTTTAAGTGTTGGAAAGCTAAAATCTTTTTTTTTTTTTTTGACAATTTGAGATTTTACATTTTCAAATTGTATAGATTTTAACCTTTCTAAAAATATCTTACTTGAACCTCTAGGGTATTTAGAAGCCCTTAAAACGTATTTTTAAATAATAGTTGAATTTGGGCCACGCCCATTTTAATGGCGAAAATTGTAAACAAATTACTTTGTTTTTGTAATAGTGTAACTACTGATATGAACCAAAACATGTATCTTTTATTTTAAATTGAGCCTTTTATTCTTTTATTTCCCAGCCGATTAGAAGTCTCACAGTATATACATTAAAATCAATTTATCTCAAAATGTAAATTTTAATGTGCGATGTACCTTTTCTGAGAAACTACTGCTACAGGTATGTAAATTTTTTATGAATTATTTATAATGATGTCTAATATATACTAAAATGAGCTTTTTTAAAACACTCAAAAATTTAATTTTACAAATTTTTTAAGTAAAAAAATGGGTCAAATTTCGCAATGTTTGATAAAATATTTCATAATTTCTTAAAAATTCAAAATTAGCTAAAAGCTCATTTTAGTATAATAAGAGAGATGTACTTTAATAGTATAAAAAATTTCACGCATGTACATAAAACAGATTTTGAGAAAAGGTACATCGAAAACAGCCAATTTAACATTGTCAGTATAGAGATAGAGAGAGGTTCCAACACCCCTTAAGAATGTATATGACACATTTAGAACTCGATACATCCTCACATCTACATACATACGTATCTAATTTCAATTTGATGCTTGGATTGTGGGTCACTAAATAAGTTATACACTGCTGGACAATTTGCTAAGGACGGATAACACTATCATCCATAGCAACCACAAAATAAAAGGAAGCAAAATGTGGAAATTAGAATAAGTGCGGAATATTAGTAAGAAAAAGTATGAGTATGCAAATTTTTTTTTTTTTCACGTCTGTTCATCACGTGATAGCGTTCATAAGAGCTTTAAAGGTTTTGACGTGTGTGGACAGTTGTTGTTTCAAGTCAAAGTTTTACAGGAAAGATTTAATAGACGAACTTAAATTTTTGGCATGTCTTCCCGACATCACATAGGTGATTTTATGCGTGGCCGAATTATTGGAAAGATCGAAGAAGGGCGAAAAATAACAGATGTTGCCAGGGGAGTTCGACATCGCTCACAGCGTTGTTTCACGGCTGTGAAGTCAATTAAAACTACTGGAATGTGTAGTAGACGCACGGGGAGGTCGTGTTAGAAGTACGACGCCTGCAGAAGACAGATTTATTGCCCTATCAGCAAAAGGAACAGGCACACCACAGCTCAGCGGTGGCAAATCAGTTTCTTGCTGCCTCAGGAAAGCAGATCTCCCGAAAAACTGTTGCCAGACGTTTGAGGGGAGGAGGACTATACGCACGCAGACCAGTTGTGTGTCTCCCATTGACCAGACAGCACCTTACTGCCCGTTTGCAATGATGTCGTGAGCATCACAATTGGACTGAACAGGACTGGGCATGCGTACTATTCTCAGATGAGAGTAGGTTCAGTCTGTCATCGGATTGTAGACGCCAACTGAACTGGCGTGGAGAGTGGTACTGCTTATCGTCCAGAAAATATCCAGGAAAAAGGACCGATATCCGACATGCAGTATCATGGTGTGGGCCGGCATCATGATCAATGGCCGCACGCGCCTACATGTTTGCGAATGAGACTATGACGGGCCAACGATATATTGATGAAGTTCTACTTCCTCATGTTCGTCTTTTCCGTGGTGCTGTCGGTGAGAAATTTGTTTTTATGGACGACAACGCAACATGTCATCGAACACTCGCTGCTCAGGATTGTCTGAACGAGGGTATTCAACGTCTCGTATGGCCAGCGCGTTCTCCAGATCTAAACCCCATTAAAAATGTGTGGGATGCTTTGGGAGGCTAGTTGCTGGTCGAAACTATCCTCCGACAAACAAAAACACCCTCATCCGTGCACTCACAGAGGAATGGGATAAATTGCCTCAACAGCTGCTGGATAATGTTGTGAAAAGTATGGTACGACGTGTGGAATGTTGCAGCACACTCCACGGTGGACATATCCCGTACTGATACCTTTCTTTAAGGTGCCTGCTGACTTTTAGATGCATTGTTCCATTTCTCCGTACGCAGATCAAATGAACATTTTTTTTTCTTTCAGATGTTTCACAGCTTTTTGTACTTTCAGAACAATAAATATTCTTTATTCTAATGTCTGAACAGTGTGGCAACTATATTTTATCCTACTAGGCCTCATGTCTCGCTTAATGTTATGCTACATAGCAATTTGTGATCCGTCCTTTAGCAATTGTCCAGCAGTGTAGAAGTAATGGCAGACATATTTGACAAACAAGCTTGCATTCTGAAATGTGTTCCACTACCTAACTAGTTATGTGTCTGTATTTATAATTAGTTCAAATATTCTGCATTAGTTCAAATGTTGTTTGTACTTCAACGATCACATTTAAATTTTGGAGGAACCCTGTAAGTTTAAGAAGAGTTTCCCCGTTCAGTAAACGTTATTATTTAATTATAGAGCTTAACTGTACAGGATTGCTTAATTTTTTTTGTCCCCAAAATTGTTAATGCTTTTTTTCTCACAATGTAAGCTGTACAAGAAATTCCAAATTTTCATCCGTCTTCTCTGATCCTCCGGTATGTCGTGGTGGTAGGAGAATATTACACAAGCCGGACTACTCACACGTAAAGGTTGCGTGAAACACATCGTGATGTTCGTTATTTGGAACTAGAGCTTACAAGAAAATCTGGAAGCGAGTCCGAGGAGTTAGTCTGACAGTTAATCTAGGAGATTCTCTTGAAGTGAGTGGGTTTCCCCTTTTCGTGTATATTTAATGTTGGAATATGTCACTCCTTTAAAAGAGACACATGAAGCAGAATTATTTCTGTCCGGTATTACCATTCGACCATTGGTTCTTGTCACCCCTCGTGTGGTGGACTTTGAAGCCGGATATTGACGTCTGAACTCCGCCAGTCACTTCTTTGTAGTCTTGACTAAAGGGAGGTAAAAGATTAAGTTATTCTCGAGCTTAAACATTGACATTGTCTTGTGTTGGGTATTTTCCTACATGTAGCTACATAATCGTTGGGAAGTTATTATTAACCTAACATGTAGTTAGTCCTTTGGAGGAGAATGCTGCATGTCTCAGAAAACAGGGGAGTAGAAAATCATGCTCTTGTCTTCTACTGTGCATCGTGTAGGTGCATTTTTTTGATTTTAGTGCATACCATTTTTGTGCCTAATTTGGGTTAAGTTCTTATTGTACTGTGAAAGGTTTATTTAAAAAGTTAAGTTCATTGTATTGAGTACAGATACAACAGAAAAATGCAGACTATTGGACATAGAAGAAGCATCACTAAGCAAAAGAAATACATGGCTGAGATTCAATCGTATCACAATAGCTAATCTCAACGCTTGCCTCAAAATCATTCAACAGCATCAGGGAATAGATCCGCCATGACCCTAAAAAATAATATCGTTTTGAGAACTCAAAGAAAAACGTCTCAGAAAATTGCTATCATGCGATCGTCAGATAAAATCATTACTGTGACTCCCTAACAGAGAAAAGTGGTACAAAGAGAAAGAAAAAAAAGTATCCACAGGACACCATTTTCTCTCTTATATATATACGCGATGATAACATTCAGTTTGATAAGTAATCGGTAATAATCAAAACAAAAATAACAAATGAAATAATGAAAAACTGAAAACAGTGCATAAAAAAATGAAAACTAATATTTATCACGCATAATAATAATCATAAATAATAATTAACTAAAGTGTGGTGTAAATATCTTAAATGTATGTATTTGTGTTTTGGACAGAAAAAAAAAAAAAGAAAAATGGATGAAAAGAGATAGAGGATCGCAAATAGAGAATGATTACTAGGGTATCACGGGAGTGTGTCATCCGTATTTGCCAAAGACAGTGAACTCCATGCGAAACAAAAATATCATTGGGTAACTCAAGTTGTAGTACTTCTACTTAGCTAAAGAATGTAAGCCCCTGAAGGGATTCTAATGCAGAAGTAATAGAGTAACAGATATAAAAGTAAATGCGGAAGTATTATAGATAATTAGATAAATGTATATGCTAATGATATAATAAATATCTCTTTTAAAATCAATTTAAAATAACCTAGTTATTTTACATCAATTTTCTTTCTCCCTGCATACAATTCTATAAATTTCGAGTTTCAAAAAAGCTATATTTCCAATTATATATTATATTTCATTCTTTACATAGAGATTTTCTTGCCATGTAGAACTTTGCTTAAGTTCACTATTTGCAAATAGGTAAAGTTCCCATTCATTTTTGTATACGTTAAATTGATACAGTGTGGAAAAGAACTTTTGCATTTCACTTTGTTTCAGGATAGTATTTTCAAATGAAAATCTCATTTTTAAATCTGTAAACATATTAATTTTTTATCCTATTTATGCACGCAAAAAGATTTAAAATATCGTTTACCAATGGAAGCACATCAAAGAAATTTAAATAATATACAATTTCAAAGTGATTTTCTAGTATTTACTATTTAAACTGTAGGTCCTCAAACTTGAATCTAAGAAGAAACCTAAATTGAATTTTAATATAATATAAATTAGATTATGTGTGAAAAAATGAAGGTACAAGACGCTAGCTATTCCAAAAATGCATATGGAAGTATTTTTGGCCTTATAAATATAGATCATCATATTAAACCACCCCCTTTCCCCTCACAAAAAAATTTCGTTTCGCTCGCTGCATTTATTATATAAATTAATAAAGATTATTTTGAAATATTATAACTAAAAATATATTATCAATAATAGTATTAGTAGAGTAATATTGAATATATATATATATACATATATATATATAGAGAGAGAGAGAGAGAGTCATTATACAGATATATATAGTTTTAAAACATAAAAGATTCCTGTTTTATAAATGTGGTTACGTAATTACGGTTATAAATACGTCTTATAAATACGGTTGATATAATATATATTTTGATATAAAAGACGTGTTTTAGAAAATTTATACTTAAATTTATTAATAAAAAACCTCAGAACAAATATTTAAATTTCTCAATGAAATACTTTGTTCTTTAAAAAAAAAGAGTTAATATATTTTTTTTAATCTGTAAACATTAGATTCTTTAGGAAAACTACTTAAATTTATCTACAAAAAGATATGTGGTTGTATTTTTATTCGTTTGCGAATTTTGCGAACAAAACAATCTTATCTTTACTGCTATTGCTATTAAGTACAATCTCTCTATCAAATTGTTATCGTACTACATATTAATCTTTTTTTTTTTTTTCTATGTGATAATAGCGCTTTTGATTTTTGTGATTTAAACAGGAAAATGTGTTACTAAATGCATCCAAACTTTCAAGTATTTTATGATATTTTAAATATTTTTTTTTTTTTTTTATTTTCTTTTCTGAAATAATATAACTTTTTCAAGATCTTTCTTTAATGTATAGTTCTCTTTTATTTCGTTATAGAGAAGATTATTAGTATACTATCTTTTTACAGTTTGAATGAAATATTAGGTACACTTGTCTTTTTAAATATCTTTATTTCATATTCAGTGGAAGCTATACCTGCAACATTACGATTGGAATAAATGAGAAATTCAATGTTAAGAAATTATCTTGGATAGTATTAGTTGTTTACAATTTAGAAGTTTCTTTCTTATAATGATAATTTGCATTTAAAAGTTCTCCAGTATATATATATATATATATATATATATATATATATATATATATATATATATATATATATATGATTCTAGTGTTTCATCATTTTTCAGTACTAAACAACTGCAAAATATCCTGTGATATTGAAAATTAAAATAAAAAAATGTGATCAATAACCGTATAAATAAATATCAAATTGTCTATAAAACATTTTCTCTCGAAGTTTCATAATTTTTATGTTCCTTCTATTATGAGTAAAAAATATCAGCCACCGTTCATCTTTTCATCGTTAATCAAATGAAAACATCCATATATCACACACGAACACATATTTCACTCCGTTTTAGAACAATTAACATTAACTAATTTTTCAGTATTTCGTGGAGAAAATTCCATTGTGCTAGTACTTATATTTTTAATTTTTCAACAGCATGGACTTTATTATTAAATTCATTCCGTTGCATAATTCATTTATATCACTAATATTATTTTTTAAATAACTCAGTCGTGTTTATTAAGCAAAAGTTATTTAAAGGCACACAATAATATGTTCAGGCAGTTATACTCAAATTCAGTAATAAAAATATTTGTGGAGATGCATTGAAAAACGTTAGAAGAAATATGAAGAAAAACAAATCTTACTAATTACTATAATAAACAATCGTAAACTTTAAATTTCCATGTAAGTCGAGTGGTCAAGGTCACGAATTTGTGATTTGTGTTGTATTTATCCAGTTTTGGTGCACTTAAGACCTATTTTGCAGAGGGGCTGATGCACATTGAATCTGCCAATTCCTCAGATTGGAGGGGCACAGAAGTTTTGAAAGAAGCGTGACTGCTCATAAAGATATATGGATAAAGCTTGATAGGCTAAAAGAGAGTACGAATACTAAATTCTAATGAAACAACATATATACTCATATTATAAAATATTCCAACTAAGAAATTTCTTTTAATTACCATAGATTATTTCTTCATAGTAATTAATTCATTCATGGAGGAGGTAGTACTGAATAGCAATTTTTTTTTCCGCCTGAAACAAAGGTTATCATACTTTATTACAAATTATATAGTAGAACATTTCCGTTTGAGTCAGCTCGGTGGCGTAGTTGGTTTGACGCTGGCCTTGTATACTCAAGTTTGTGTGTGTTCGACTTCGTCCTAAGTAGATGAACTTTCATGATACAAAAAATTGGCAGCATCCGTGTCGTATGATTATGCGGTATATTAAAGATTCCTAGAGTGCCAGTTTAGCTTGAGTGATCTCGGAAAAAATAAATTCTAGTACAATTTCTGATTGACAGAAGTCAGGTGCCTCCCTCTAGGAAGGAAACTGGGATTCCAAATTACATTGGGTAAATTTATTTCTATCATTATGGCAGAGAGCTATAAAGTGATACCACACACACAGTTTTCGGGAAATACGAGTTCTAAATTTGTAAGTACCAATCCGCAATCCTATTTGAAATTTTAAGAAATTCCGTTCCACTTTGCTCCAACAAACTCGTATAAGAATTAAAAAAATTTCAAAAAATTGTTATATTCAGAATTCTGTTATGTAAAAGATGACGTAAATCTTTTTAAAAAATTGTTGGATACTGTCTTAATTATTTGCTTTTATGACAGCATAATACAAAAAAAATTCTTGTGATATTCCAAATTATTGGAAAATTTAAGATGAGCATTTTCAATTAAACTATTTTTTAAATGTAATAAAAAGAAATTTGATGACAAAACTATTTAATGTGCACTAATTAATTTTATTGAAATTAAGATTATTTAACCACGCTTATAAATATTGGAAAAATGTTGAAATTTTCTCCTAGATTTTTTTCTAAAGCATTAATCTAAATACACTCAGGAACATTGAAAATAGCGACCCAAGAAGGAAGCTAAGTACAATCGCGAAATTTTGCAAATAAGTACAGCGTAATGTGATATGCAAATGACCCAAGTTTTGTGCCAATACGCGTACTCATACACGCCGAGGTGGCGCTACAATCAGGAAGAGGGTGCTATATAAGCCAGCGCAAATTCAAAAATTCATAAAAGTGACAATTACCCGCCGATTGCAGGATGACTTTGGTAAGCGTAACATGCCAAGTAAACGTGCTAGAAGACATTTCTCACAGTTAAGCGAGTTTGAGAGGCCAGATCATCGGGATAAAAACTGCAGGCTGGTCGACGCACCGTGTTGCTGGCCAGGTGGATCGTTCGGGTGCGCCGTTAGAAATTGTTGGGAGCAGTGGACACGAGAAGGTACCCACGCGCGGAAAACCGAGTCTGGAGCGACCAGGAAGACCACGATGAGAGATGATCGAAGGAACGTGCGGCAAGCACTTGTGGACCCCGC
This sequence comes from Trichonephila clavipes, assembly GCA_019973935.1. Taxonomy (NCBI): domain Eukaryota; kingdom Metazoa; phylum Arthropoda; class Arachnida; order Araneae; family Nephilidae; genus Trichonephila; species Trichonephila clavipes. The sequence goes on along the minus strand of BMAU01014603.1, from coordinate 28,026 downwards.
AGTGACTCGTTGAACGGTACGAGCAGACGAAGGCGTAGCAATTGTTCCACAAACAATTTCCAGACACCTTGCAGAAGCAAATCCTAAGTCCAAGCGCCCTCTCCATGCACTCCCTTTAACACCGGAACGTCGGCAATTGCGTCTACAGTGGTGCCAAGCCAGATCAATGTGGAATGTCACAGATTGTCAAAAGATTGAGTTTAGTGATGAATTCCGGCTTGTTTCGGGGACTGATGATAACCGTGTACGGGTGTGGGAGGCGCCCTAGTGAGCGGTACAATTCCTCCCACACTGTTCTACGTCACACTGCCCGCACAGATGTTGTAATGGTCTGGGGGTCATAGCCTATGATAGCCTGTCTACTTTAATTGTGATGCGTGGAACCTTAACGGGCCAACGTTGCGTTGATAATATTCTTCGTCCCCATGTAGGACCTTTCCTAAATGGTCTCCCAGGGGCAAAATTTTCCAGCAAGATAATGCTCGTCCGCATACAGCAAGAGTTGCTCAAGACTTCCTACGCCATTTTCAGACTCTTCTATGGCCAGCCCGCTCCCCCATTTTGTCCCCTTTAGAGCACGTATGGGATCAGCTAAAACAGCAGATGTCATCGTGTCACTCTGTGCACTATTTAGAGTTGGCTGTTCAAGATTTGTTGGCCCATCTGCCTCAGGACAACATAAGGTGTCTAATCAACTCAATACCGGACCGCGTGGCGGCATGCATTGCAGCTGGGGGTGGTCCAACGCGCTATTGAAGTTGCCCAGTATTTGTGTCGCTGTACACCCTGTATTCTTTTAATTGTCTTGTTTTTGAGATCAAGTGAATCTTTCATCTGTGTTATTATGGGTATTTAATTTCATTTCAATCCGATGTTTTCTTCTTAGGTCGCTATTTTCAATGTTTCTGAGTGTACATCAGAATTAAAGTTTTATTCCATAGTCTTTTTCACCACAGACATACACATACACATTAAGGGTATACAATTTCAAAAATATAAACATTCCTTTACGAGTAATTGAACCCGTATACAGCTATATGACTTGCACCTATAAGCATCAAAATATGACAAATAAAACATTAAAAAATAACTTATAGGAAGCAAATTTGCATGACCAAAGTATTTTTCATATAAAAATATATAGCAGAATATATAACAAAATCTTTTAAAATGCCAGAAGATTTTAAAGAAACACGATAAAAAATACAAAAAAATCATATTTCAGAACCAAAAGAAAAAGAATATACATATATGTTTCCAGAGTTAAAAATCAAATGTGCCAGCAGATCTCACGTCTCAGATACAAAACCATATATAAACAGTTTGAATATCATGTTTATTGTAAAAAGATTAAAAGTTTATGTATTAGAATAGTTGAATTAAATAATTGTTTCTAGAATTATGCAGATGAAAAGAGATCATGACTAAAACATATTTGATGTACAAAAGAATTATTACTATAACCAAGGTATAAGAGGAAAAAGTCTTACATTCTTTTCACAGCAGCATACAATTTGGAAGTCTATGATTTTTTTTTTCGTTTTCATAATTGGCTAAAGATATCTTTTAAAAGTATTTTATCTAATATATATTACAAATGTGAAAGTTTGTGAGGATGTTTATGGGTCTTTCACGTAAAAACAACTCAATGGATTTTAATGAAACTTTACAGTAATGTAGCTTCTGCATCAGAATAACACTGTGGCTATAATTTTTAAATATTTGCAAAAAAGTGTCCAAAATATAACGATTTGTCAAGTAAGTAGGAACAAATTCTGGCATCTGCAAGCAAATCTGGCTTGCGCTGCAAAAATGCCCACCACAGCATATATCTATCTTTTTGTTTGTGAAAAACTTTTTGTTTTGGCTACGCAAGGGGCTCGCTTCTAATTAATTCCTGTGATCAGAATAATGCCTATTTTTTTTTATTTCAGAATAAAACTAAGTTTTGAAGGGAGAGGTTATTATAAATCTCTCTTTATTTTAATGTTTTTATGATTTTATTATGCACATTTGGTAGTAAGAAGTTTATCTTTTTCAAAATAACTACTTTTGTCGCTTCTGGTACTTAATGTAAATAAACTTTCTCTTTCACTATACATCATTTGCACAAAATTTCATAATCTGTTTTTGTGATTAGTAGTTAATTATAACGCTGTAATTTTAATTGAATTTGCAGATATTGCATTTTTAAGTATAAAAATAATTATAACTACTGCACTGTATTTTTGCAGTGAGTGAGTGAATATTAACGTCGCACTGCTCAGCTACACGGGGCTTTTGGAGACGGATCACGTAATTTTGAACCATGGTCAAGTGACGGGGACGACACCTGAGCTGGCACCCTCTTCTCCTAACTACCACACCACACCAACTTAGAAGGAATATTCTACCAACACTTAGCAGGAATATTCTTCCAAATCCACACTTCCAAGATATATGGCAGCACGGGTTCTATGATGAGTATTTTAGCGGGGAAGCCGAATAGTTTTGTAGCAGATATTGCGTTTTAAGCTGACGGCGTTTTCAGCGGATTGCGAATATTATTATTTTTGTCTCGAAAAATAGTTTATGTCAAATTTTTAGTGTCTTATGTTTTTGTATGTTAGTGAAGACTTTGGAAAATGATTTGACTACTTATTTTAAGTGAACGGTGTATATAATTAATTTTTGAGTGGAATTTCTTTAATTAATTTATTAGCTCAAACTGATTAAATTTTCCAAAGTGGAGTATTTTGTTTATGTATATATCCCTTAATTTGTAAATGTAGTGATCCAAAAATAATATTGTATGAAAAATACTGCAGTAAATCATAATGCGGTTGGATAAAATATTAAAGTGCATTTCGCCCCTACATGGTGGGTCTTACAAAGCTCTAATAAAGCTCGAGCTACGAAAGTAGCTAGGCATTTGCCAACTTGACTTTATCGTTAACATTTCGCTGTGTTTTTCATTGAATCGCCGTTATAATTTAAGAAACGGCATTGCTTGAAAATATTACAATTTTAAAATAAAATAAATACAACGGAAAGTAATATTAATGTATTACACTTTCAGATATAAATTATTTATACTACTTTAAGTATTCATTACGCAAAACTTTTAACAATGTGTTACTTTTGCTGAGCAGAGATCAGCTTAGGGAGGTATTTTGAAAAATCGACCCTCAAGAGTGTTACGAGGAATTATAAATAAAAAAATCCTTTTATCAGCTATTAGATCTACATACTTAAAACTTAACAAAGGTGTGTTTTTTTTTCTTCCTTTTTTTTGTTTAGCTGAGATATGCAAAAAGCTTTCTTTTGTTTAATTTGCAATTCACATAAAATTAACTCATTAAAAACTTATTTTTCCTTCAATCTGTATTGTTTAATTTTTCAGTTCACCGGTGCGAAGAACGGGTATACCAGCTAGTACGTAATAATAAAATCTGAATTTTAAAATTCATTCTCTATAAAATTGCTATTTGATGAAATTATAGATATTTCATAATCTTGTTTCATAAAAATCTCGTAATTTCAGTTATAAAAATGATAACAAAAGCAATTTAAATTAACTGAATTTTCTGTTCTTTATATAAAGAAGCTGAAAAAACTATCAATTTATATTAACAGTTATATGTATTGAACGGTTCGTTCTCATCACTGTTTATCTCTTTTTAACAAACAGTTTAACGAAATTTTTTTTTATTAATTTAACCTTGGTAAAAAACAATCGAAATTCGAAAAGGGTAGCTGATTATGCATATTTTTTAAAAATTGAAGAATTCGTCACTTTTGTGATAAGAAACGAAGTAAAAAGTCTTTTGAAAAATAAATGAATATGTGTGTTCTTATTAAAATAAAAGTAGAATTCACTTTTAGACTGCAATTAAAAATAACAATTTAGTTAGTTATTTGTTTCCTGATAAAACCCGACCTTGTCAAAAAATAGCCTACTACGAATTTTAAAATTATTTAAATGATTTCAAATTTTTATTATTTTTTAGAAAATGTGTGCAAAATATATCTTTACAATAACATTTGCTATTAAATATGGTGTATTTCTAATTTATTGAAAGAAAATATGAACATGTAAAAATATAATATTTTCATCTAATAGCTTGGGTTTCTGTGATATTTTTTCTTAATTCGAAACAGAAATTTGTGCCATTATTTTCAGAGAAGTATGTAGACCCATTGTTAGGAGAAGTCGGGGGGGGCACTCAGGTGTCACCCTTGTCACTTGACCATGGTTCAAACTTACGAGGTCCGTCGCCAAAAGCCTTCGGGTAGCTGAATAGTACAATTTAAATATTTAAATATTCACTCATTCCCACACAGACATATTGTGCAGTAGGAATAAATAGAGACTTATAGGGTCATTTTGAAAACAAACTGTGATAGCCATTTATATAGAGATCTTTCAGACGGAATAAAGTTTTGAGAGTGAACTTACAGCGAGAGGAGTAAGGCAGGAAATAAATTATGAAGACAATTTCAGTCTCAAACAGTTGTTCCTGTGAATATCCCATTCTACTGAAAATTCCCCTGCGTGGATTTCTAGAATTAAACAATTACTCTGAACTTTCTCAAATAAATCTGGCTTCTGTCGGTGGGAAGTATCAATTTGTAAAATAAAAGCCATTCATTTTCTTCTATGAACAAATCGTCGTGATTTACAAATGAAGTCGTTTTAAATAATAATAAAATCATAAAACCAAACACAAAGTTATTTTCATAGACATTAGTTTTTCTGTAAATGCACATGAATTTCATAACTTTCTAATAACGTATCTAGGTGAAACTTATTAAAATAACTAGGTTTATACACGCTTACAAAATTATGAAGGAAAAAATTACCTTCAAAGTACACTGCTGGCCATTAAAATTGCATCTTCATGAAGGAATGATCTGACAAAAGTCAAAAACCGCATGAAAGGTAAAAGAGGCTGTGAGTTATACAAATAAAATTTTGACGACTCAGGAGGGAGAAACGACATTTAAATCTCTGCATAAAATAAAAGTTGCGTAGAGAATTTCTAATTCGGAAATACCTTTGTAAGGTTGGAGTTGCTCAGAATATCGTGTTATGTCTCGAATAATAATAATAAGGCGAAGAAATGGCTACCAGCAAGTGCAGGAATTTCAGTGGCGAAATTGTTGCGTATCGAGTGTAGATTATTGTTCCGTGATATCGCTCGTCGCATGGATTATCGCCCGTAGTTGAACTCAAAACACTCACATGCTAATACGGAACCAATGAGTTGCTGAGGGTCATACTGAATGACATGAAAGATTTCCACGACCTCCTATTACTAACGCGCGAGAAAATGGCAGATAAGATTGTGGGGTCAGCTATACAAAACCGTACAACACATCACGGACCATTAGTCAAAAATGGGCATGATTGCAGTCCGCCCAGTATCCACTCGTACAGTACGACGACATTTGCAGAAGCATGGGTAGTCAGCAAGGTGGTAATTACTTCGACTTCCCTTGACAATGCAACATCGGAAGAGGTGATGATTCTAATGTATTCAACGACAAAACTGGATACATGAGCGGCAGATCATCGTCTTTTCAGACGAATCCTGATTCTTCGTGCAGTATTTTGATGGCCGTATACGTCTCTGGAGGGTACGAGGAGACCGCTCGTCACATGCTTGCATCCGATATCGGCTTAGGGACTTTTAACCTAGTGCGATGGTTTTGGTAACAATTAAGTAAGCGACACAAGCATCTTGATTTCGTATCTATAATAATTTGAACACAGATCCGTACAATTCATACATCTGACTTCCAATGGTTCTGCCCTATCTTCGAGGCGTGCCATACTCCATCTTCCATCAAGTTAGTGTCAGACTACATATCATGTTTTGAGCTTTCACCGATACACTTGGTATCCGATTGTTACTCTGACCAGCATGGTCTCCAGATCTGTCACCCATTGAAAACGTCTTGAGTTGCTGGGAAACTGGACCACCATCATTTTACAGCTAATACGTGTGATGAAGTGTGGCATAGACAAAACCACATGGAATGGGTTGTTCTTTTCTTTCATCTATGCTCACACAGTTCGACTCCATGTCTAACTGTGCAAGATCCGTTTTAGCTGCCATAGGTGACCGCTGCTTCTACTAATTTCACCCACTTTAAAACCTCAAAACTGCTTCTAAATTTAATCATTTTCCTTCATGTCATTCTGTTTATGTGCATTTTTTTGTATTTGCTTTCCTTCATGGTGTTTCAATTTTAACGTCCATCAGTGTATATTGGGGCATAAAAAATGAATCTTAATCCTAAAGGAGGTTGCTCTCTCGTTAACTTATTAAATATTATTCATCATCTTACTTATTTCAATACAAGGGGTTACTAGCCACAATTATACATTTCATAATTTTGAGCTGCAGCCAAAATGGAGGAAATGAATTTAAAATGGCACCGCACGCCTTTAATTCATGACATTGAATGTAAAGTCTGTAATCTTAGAGAATAGCTTGAGTTTTTATTAACCACACACTAAAGTTATTACGAGGGCTATTGGTGACGGACCTCTCATTTCTGAACCATGACCATTAAACCATGGTCAAGGATGAAATCTGATTTGGTACCCGCTTTTCGAAGTTCCATACCATGCCAACGTGAGGGCTTAGAGACACGGAAAGCTCAATGTGTATCAGGCTATCTAGGCAATAGGTTCACAGAGGCCCTATGGTTCGAACTCATGACATGTTCGCTACGAGTATGTAACCATAATGACTAGTCTACTGCGTCTTTTAAATTCTATAAGACCTGATTTAGCGCTTACCAACTTTTCTACACTAAATTTCTTTGGTTTAAACACACAGCTCGAATAAAATTTCTCCCGTTTTTAATAATGCTAACTATTGTTATTTTTAGTTCGTTCTTCTTGTTGAATTCGGTAAAGTAGAAATGATAGAAATGTTATTTTTTCATAATAATCGGAAGCGATTAATTAGTACTGTTCGCGATAGCCTAGTCTTTATGATCACGAACTTAAGTACAACGTGCCATGAGTTCGTGACCTAGAGCCATTGAAAACTCTCCGAGAAGAGTGAATGATGCTCGTCAAATCTATCGAGGCTTAAATTTCTCCCGTTTGGTATGATGTGGCAATTTGGGGAGGGGGTGTCAGCTCAAGTTTTGTCCTTGTTACTATACCAAGAATCAAATTTACGAAGTCATTTACCAATAGCTCTCGTGTTTCTTCATAGTATGATATATAATAGCTCTTGCCCAATAGGCTCAATTCATGTGACGTCATAGTCACATGATAGGGAAAAAGCCACGTGATTCTAGCCAATCTATTCAAAAACTCATGCGACGTCATAGTCACACGATAAAAACTATCTAGTGTTTCCAGCTAATCAGTTCACGCGCACCGGTGTTGCCAAATTTTGCTCTTTGCAGAAAGTTTTATAAAAAAAAAAAAAAAAAGTATGTATGTATACAAAAATGCATTTTATTTAAAAGTATAAACATAAAAAAATATATATGATTTTTTTTTTAATTTAAAAAATCTTTTGAAGAATTTTTTTCCTAGCATTTAAACATCTTTACCCAAATATGAAATATGAAATTTTAGCTGAGTCTTACAAATAGAACAACAAGTACAATTAGTTTAATGTTTGATTTGAATTCAATGGAAAGCAAGTGTTTGTTTTTATCACGTGACTTGATGAATTGAGCCCATCGCATACATATGAAAGATACCAAATTCATTACCACAATGACATTTCCTAATTTTGAACTATAGACAAGCGTCGATGTCCAACATGAATCAGTTCTATACACTTTGTATTCACTTCATGTCAGCGTGATGTCGTAATGGTCTGATTTAACGTTCATCAGTCTCTCTACGTGACATGTCTTTGGTGAAAACAGAAATAGAACTTACAGCTCGAATTAAACTTTTCCATTTCCTTAATTCAGTTCTAATTAAAAATACGTTAATTGTATCAATAAATTACTCCCTCTTTCTTCTTAGTTTGTATTTCCTGTTGAGTTGGATAAATTAGCGATGAAGTAAATTTTATTATTATTCATTTCTAGTCGAAAGCGGTTAACTAATGAACATACGGACATGATTCCTTACTTTATTCAGACAAAACTTGAAATAAATGTAACAGGGAAATATTTATTTAAATTTGTATATTTTCATAAAATAAGCACAATTTACAGGTTATATATTTTTAATAATCAATCATACATTATAGTGATTTTTATGGTGAATATTTATAAATATAAGCATTCCAAAATCTTTCCATTTACATGCTTCTGTCATATTTTAAAAACACATAATTGATATTAAACGAAACTTTTAACCCAACACGATACTTAAAAATAAAAGTTTCTTAAGTGAAATGCATTATTGAAGATCTTGGTATTTATGTAAAGTCAAATACATTAAGACTGCAATATGCTGTTGAAGAAACATTAGGTATTTTAAGACGTTCTGTTAACTTATTTAATATGACAATTTCAGTTCATTTATTTCTTATTATTGCACAATAGGGAGACGTTATATGCTTTCATCTTTATCAAAATACGTTGATAAAGCTATCTCATTCGTTAAAACAAAATTGCAATTCCTTCCATAGAAACGGAAGCTAAATTTTCAGTTGCCCAACTTATCCATTTTTTGCAGAATATAGAATAAAATACGAGTGTAATATCTGTGTCTTGCGAAACAAAATTGCTTTAAAAAATGTGAATTTCATTGAAAGAATTCCAAGAAATTGTTTCGTATAAGACGCTATAAAATTTCCTTCGAATAACCACTTTAATGGTTAAGAGGATATTTTTCCTTAAGTATTTTTTTTTTTTTTCTTCTGCTGAATTATTCATGCGGATAAACTTTTATTTTGATTCTTAATCGAATTTCATACACCATTTATTTTTTTATAGACTCTTCAAAAGAGAAATCATCAATTCAAATAATTTTTAATATATTTCTAGTGAAATTTTACATTTTATATAAGCATCAAACCCTAAAAACTGTTTTTAAAAATGATTAAAACCTTGGGAATATTTCATTTGCTTTATATACTTTATTGTTTTGAAATGAAATGAATTTTGCAAAAAGATCAATATCCGTTGCATATTAATAAACATCTTTATGCATTGATAAAAAAATTTTATTTTATGAAACTGTGTGAAGAGTAGTATATTAGTTATTAAAAAGTGCGAAATCTTTAATAACTAACAAAAAGTTGAAACACTTAAATGTTAATTGGTATTATTTCGCTCATCTGAAATTTTAAATACATTTCACACTATTGAATCAATGTTAGTCTAAGAATGAATGCTTGTGTGCTCTTCCCGTTGGTGTAGTGTAGACTGAAGGAGATAGGATACCAGCGCAGATGTTGTCCTTTGCCATATGATCATGGTTCAAAATTACAGTGTGAGGTAAAAAACTGTCATGTTCACACACACATTCCTAGCGAGCAAGGCTTGTTAAGATCTTTCTGGTAACATGAGGAATATAGCATCCCAAACCGTATGAAACTTACCCGATCACATATGCCATGATAGAATTTCCAAATGATTAATAATTCAAAACATACGTCTTCAGCGCTACCAACAAGCCTTCTATGAAGTCAGTGAAGAATGTCACTTGGAAATACTTGAATTTCTTTTTTCAGTTGTGTCAGGTGAGTAGCTACGATGTACCTTTTGGAATATGACTTAATTTGATATGTTTGATAAACACTTAATTTGAGCATGTTTTAGTACAATCAAAAAGATAATTTTAGTTTATAAATGATAAGAATTCTCCTGTTGTTGTTACTAATGCCTTCTGATGAATAGTGTCAGATCGATGCCCAGGAAATTCATCATGGCAGGGGTCTAGTTTTACGTCTGTCATTAGCACCATGCAAATTACAGTGCGATTTGGCTCGATCCCACCCCAATTTTGAGGGAGAACATCTTAAAGAGTGGTGAGGGGCCTCCCACCTCTCTTCCTTTTCCACCAACTTTATGAGAGACCAGACGAACGTTTAGAGTGCCTCCATGCCGCACAGGTACTATATATTTACAAACATGGATGCATTCTCCAGGATTCGACTCCATTCCCTACGGCACAGCAAGCAGCATCTCTAAACACTATATCGATTGGAAATCCTCCTTCCGAGAGAAATATATAATTGTGTCAATTAAACCGAACCATATTGATGCAGTCCTGTTATGGACTGATGTGGGAAGTAATGACTGACTAAGGAACCAATGTCATGCACTTCAGCGATGTATTACACGTGCTCACATAGACACATTATGAGCACAGTATTGATTGGTTCCTCTACCACAAAATAAATCATATCACTGCAAAAACTATATATTGCAAAACATTCAGTGTTTACACGTATTGTTTGACGTCCTCGAGGCTTTCATTTCTTTACCTTTACCTTCCATTACAAAACCGCAGGCGTTTGCTTCTGTAATGATACATTAAATGGTGAACTTGGACAAATGAATGGCAAGATCTCTTGCTTTTGCAGAGATGACCTTGCTTTTATCTATAATACCACAATAGTTACATTAGAGTCCAGAAACACTGGGATGAGCGGTCGTTTAACTCACACTTTATGCAAAGTCATACTGCTCCTTCACCCGGTTTCTATATTGATGTGCTATTGAATTCTACTTCCCTCACCACTTCGTGTCCAATGAGAAGAGAGTGTTCTATCTCTGAGTTTTTGGGGTCCCTTAGCTTCAGAACCGCTGGTATGTGAACACATTTAGGAGGACAATGTGTGACCACACATGGAACGCAAAGTTTAAGGCTTTTTTGGCTCAATGATTCCATTCTTGTTTTAGGCTGCCTGCTCTCTATTAAACACGTCCAATGGATCATTCTAAACGGGTTGGACCATTATACACTATTGGATGCTATATCAGTTCAAAATTCTGTAGATCTGGATGGATTACCGCACTTCAACAAGACATTCAAAGCTTTTTTTTTTTTTTTCATTTTACTCTGACGAGTTTAGCAGGGGTTATAGATAACATTCAATGCATACCTTCTCATCTTCTTTGTCTCTTTAGAATGTTATGTTTCCCCCTTTCACCTTTGTGTGTGATCACTAATAAATTTAACTTTAATATGTCTTGTTGTTTTAGGTGCTGCATTTCTGTTGGACAATAGCATACTTATAATTTCTACTAGAGACTTTGAAATTTCATATTAAACCTCAGTGCATGTATCATCTTGTTTGAAATAAACTAACATCTAAAAAACAAGGATTTTTTTAAAAATTAATGTAGTGGGCACCACTGTGAAACCCCGAAGTTTTCTGATACATATGAAAATTTTTAATATTAACAAAGAGATAGAGATGTTTTTCTCCCTGGTTATAGTTTGTTTATATCTAACGTATAGACCGGATTATTCAATTCTTTTAAATGAGTTCTTATAAACAAATCACTAAATATTAATTTGAAACAAAGCCAGATAACCACATCAGGGGCAATTAATCAGAAATTGGGCATGTTTGCAGCACGTCTGGTATCCGATGGTAAGTTGTAACGACATTTGCAGCAGCAGTATTCTGATGGCCTTATTCGTGTCTGGAGGTTTTTAGGATGCCACTCGTGTCCTGCTTGCAATCGAATATCAGCTGAGAGGCTCTGCATATGGTGTGCTTTGAGCAGCGATTGGTAACACGCACATTTCTAGTTCAATTTGGCGGTAATTATATCGTAGATAAATGCATTTCTGACACGTTACGTGCAGTGGTTGTGTCCTATTGTCGTGGCTTACCAAACGCCCTCCAAGGTATCGGATCATGGCAGGCCTGTCATGAGTGCGAGTCCAGTACCACAAAAGACCCGCCGCATAAGGAGCGATGGACGTTAAATCTGTTGAGAGCTCAAACTTCCTCCCGTTGGTGTGGTGTGGTAGTTAGGAGAGGGGGGGTGCCAGTTTAGTTGTCATCCTCGTCACTTGACCATGGTTCAAAATTACGAGGTCCTTCACCAAAAGCCCTCGTGTAGCTGAACAATGTGACGTTAATATTCACTCACTACCAAAAGCCCTCTACCAAAAAAGACTATGCAAGACCTCATGTTGCGCGTCGTGTTCTGACCTTCCTCAATACCCAGGGGTTTCGTTTGTTGGCCTGGCTGGTACGGTCTCCAGATCTGCCACCCATTTAAAACATCTGGTCATGGGTTACTGAGAAACTGGCTCTCCACCTCTCTGCAGCAATAAAAGGTTGGTGAAGAGTGGCATAAACTTAAAGTAGCATCGAGTGAGTTGCACAGTCCTCCCACCCCATTTTGACTCAATACCAAAATGGGTAATGGCCGTTTCAGCTACCAGAGTGGTAGCTGTTTCAACTAATTTCGCAACCCTGTAATCCCCAATCTGTTAATGTGTGTGTGTATAATAAATGCTTTTTTATATTTGTTTTCATTCAGGGCGTTGCAATTTTAATGACCAGCATAATAAGCCTTAATAGGTTTCAAAAAGCTTTTTATTATAAATGACGTCCAACATTGTTCGCATTAATTGAGACAGTAGAGGTAGCCTAATTTTTTATTAGAAAGACGTCTATGAATTTTCTGAATATGGTCATAAGAAACATTTTGAAATTTCAATAAAATTATCCAAATAAAAAAAATTAAATCATTTATATTTTACTTTTTTCTTGCTCTAAGTATATTGATTTGGATTTTTGATACTTTCATTTCATACTCTTAAATGCAAACTTTGTTTTTTTTTAAATGGATCATTTTATCCTTTTTGCAAATTTGGCATATATAAGATAAAAAGTACATTTAGTGCTATTCGATCATTTTATTCCAAAACTGAAACTGAAACGAGGTAGTAAGTAATAAGTAACTACTTTACAAGACTTTTTTTGCGATCAGCTAATCATTTTGCCATCAATGCATATTTTTTCTTAATAAAGCACATCCAGTGGTGCTTTGAGGTGAGCTGATTCATCAAAACAGAACCTCCCAAGGCTTGAAACACACTTTTGTTCTGAAAGTGTTTACGAACCTAAAGTTTTACGGTATATAATGAACCATGCATTTTTCATTTTTAATATTACTAAGGATTATTTTGTTTTGTTCTTAATGAAGTTTGCGATATGTTAGATTAAAATGAAAATTTATGCTAAGGGTTCACCATTTTCACTTGTGCTTCTATAAATGTTCAAATATGCTTTTCTTATCGTGTATTTGGCAGGTATGATTTATTATTTGTCAACTCTGTTTTAATTTGGTTAACATTATATAAGTAATATTATACAATTCGAAACAAAATAAAAATTCTTGATGTGCTTTATTTAAGAGTAGCACATTCATTTAAATATATGAAAAAATTATTTATGCATTTTATTTTATCAGTTCCTTAATATAAATTATTTTGCATTAGTTGCAGCAACATTTTGATTATCGAATCAAAAGACGTTGCCAAAGTTCCCGACATGCAGCCAATAGAGGAAATAATTTCCCCACTCATGTTCAAACACAATAAAAGTAATGAATAATTACAATAAAAGGAAAGCCGCCTTTTGTGTTTGCAACATGTTTTGATTTCATGAAATTGGTCGACGGTGTAGTACATCTGTCAAAAATATGATGGGGGGTATAAAACTCTTATTGGGGGTATAATCAGAATCATTTAACTTAATCTTTATAATTACACACTTTTTGCTAATGTGGAAATTTATTGTACCAAACTAAAACTATTATCTGTCTGAATTTTATGGATAACGTTATTTGATGTATGTAATAAAATTATCATTATTTTCTCCTATTTCCTATAAGAAATTAATTTAAACGATTGAATAATCCTTCTAATTAAGAATACTTTTCTAATATTCCTGTAAATTAAAATTAATTACCATTGTGTTTTAAGATTTCAATTACGCAAATGAGAATTAATCTCAGGAAATTATTTAAATCGAGATATGTATAATACTTTTGCTTTGCGTTAATTAAATTTAATTGTGATAAATATTATACTAGTTTTCAGTGCATGTGTGTGTGTGCATATATATACAAAACATAATTTATAAGTGTGTTTACGTATTCATGTAAAAAATAAGTGTTTTTCCCTTCTTCAATATTTAACACTTACGTAGTGTAGAACTTAAAGCTAATTTTTAGACACATGATTTATTCTAGAAACTAAGGTGATTTGAATGTGTGTGGGGCCTCCTGCACTACCATGACCTTTTATGGAAAAAGAGGTTCTCCAAATTTTAATACTAGAAACAGATTTGAGCGGGGATGGTGCTTAGAAAATTGTGCTACACAAGGACCTCTAATCACTAGTTTCAGAATGTATGAACTATTCTCAAAAATATTAAGGTAGAAGATAAATAATCAGAGACGATATAGCCGATTATAAAGCGTTTGAAAAAAAAGATGAATTTGTATTTTTTTTCTACATTTGCACTTTTTTTATATAAAGATAGTTGATTAATTAAATTTATATGCCGTATAATCCATCTTACAACACACACTGTCAACAAAAAATAAGATTGAAATTTACAAATGTGCATTATATATATATATATATAGAGAGAGAGAGAGAGAGAGAGAGAGAGAGAAAGATCGAAATACTGTTTAGTTATACGAAATGACATACCTTGTGAATTTTAGGAGTTGTAGTTCTAGAAGTATACTATTTTTTCAAAAGTTTGGAATATCTTTAATAAGTGACTTCAAAACATGAAAGCATTGCTGGTATCTTCGTAAAAAAGAGGTGAGCGCTATAAAGTGAATATCCCTAAAAATAAAAATAAAAATGTAGTTGACAAGCCCACGTGATATATATACGTCTGAATATGCAGTATTTATTTATTTAATTCTACATATGATACATAATATTTTATCAATCAAAGGGCTTCCAAAATTATTATCGTCATTTTCTGCATATTTTTCAAGTTGGGCATTTTAATGTGTGACCATAGGATCATTTAAATAAATAAAGATTTGACTTAATTTAAGTTGTAACGTAAACGCCTATACTTCAAAACATATTAAAATTGGAATTTTTAAAAACATATAATTATCAAAAAATTCTAACAAAATCTTCAAAATCGAAAATCTTAAAAAATAACCATTACATGGAAATAAGCATTTCGAAGAGAACTAAATAAATCAGAAATTAAATAAATTATAAGCGTGCAAATAATAACTCTGAAATCATAAACAAATACTAACCACTGAAAGCTAAAATGTATAAAATTCTGCTCTGCAAAAGTAAAAATCTAATTAAAGTTTAAGATTCTTTTTACTTGAGCCGTCACTTTACCATCACTCTCGTTTTATAGTCATATGTTTTCATAAGAATCACTTTCATTGAAGCATCATAATGCGCACTTTCTAGGGATGGAAAAAAACATACTTTTAAAATTGCACCACATACTGTACTTAAAGACAACACGTTTCTATGAAGTAGAATTTTCCAAAGAAGCAACAATGGTTTTCTTTTGGCTTTGAGGATGATTCTTCACCGTGGTAGTTGATCACATCGGTTATTGTAGCTTGAACTTTTTTCCGGTCTTAACAGGGAACTCTTCGATGCGTACTGAACGAAAATCTGCATCATGCAATTGTCTTTATTTATTCTCCTCAGAACTAGTGTGTGTTTTAACCACTCTCTTCCGTAATTTATATTAAAAACATATACAAAAACCTGAGCTTACACTCCCTGTCCTAACTTACATACCACACCAACGGAGGATGTTTTACCATCGACAAATTTAAAACGCATTGCTCCAGTACACGGCGGATCTTCAGTGGTTCTAGGCTCGAACTCATAGCTTGCAGGCCACGAGGACGTTACCTTGACCACTAGGCTGCCGTACCCTTATTATGAACGAATTAAGACTCTTATGACATTTGTTTTCTCATCAACATTATTTAAAAATTCCGTAGTCTTTTTTTTTTAAATGATTTTTGATGAAAATATTTTGAGGCTGGATTTAGAATGCGCTCAGAGAAATATAAAATAGTTTGCTTCTGGAGGAGGAATTATTCCTCTTCTGGTTAATGTAAAAGGTTTGTGAGAGAGAGAATTAATACGTCTTTCAATCTTTATTAATGCAATACATCTGACATTTACAATGAACGCATTATTGAGATAATATACTACTTGACATGCATAGGGGTTTGATTCACGTGAAATTGGACGTAGTTCAAAGTTCTTACGTCGACGTGAAGTGGGAGAATGGACAATAGGGTTTCAGAGCTTAGATCCTCGTCTCTTGACCGAGATAGAAAATTACTAGTCAATCTGTCTTTTTACTATCCTTTTAAATTTTAACAAAGCAATTCTATTTCAATTTAATCAAGAATAAATTATCTAACCATCATTACTATTATAATGACATTGCAGATTACTCAGGTAAACTTCCACAGGAGGACCTGTCCTCTCCTGTGTCATAAGAACTTTCAGTAAATTTCTTAGACTGGAAGTTTTAGAATAATTCCGTTCTACAGTAAAAAATAATTTATATATATATATATATATATATATATATATATATATATATATATATATATATATATATATATATATATCGGCATTTTACCTTAACTCTTATCCTGACCACTCTTAGTTCAGGTATTAATTAAACAGGACTCGATCCCAGTCTCGATCAAAGGGTGTCAAACTCAAAGGTTATCTTGGGCCAAGTAAACAAGGTTTAACATTAAATGGGCCGCAAAAACAAATATTTATAGAAACGTAAGTTAATTTCAAATATTATAGAATAATAAACAGAAATAAAAAAAACAAGAAAAATTTAATATTTACGTCATGACATCTCTTTTTTGCTTCTGTCTTTCTTATTTCGGGTGAGTGAGTGAGTGAATATTAACGTTGCACTGTTCAACTATACGAGGGCTTTGGGCTACTTCCTATTTCAGGATAAATTTTGTTCGCAAAAGATTTCTTTCAAAACAGATCCAAGTTGAGCGTTCATTAATACTTTTTTTAAATGGAGACTTGTTTCCTTTCAAAACTGGAAATAACTGCCTACACCGATAAATAATTCCAAACATGGAAATAATCAGTGGCGCAACGTACACCTCCGAATCGCGGAGGAAGGGGCAGTCTTTTACATAGCCCCAAACCTGACTGACACCAAGCACATATTTTACCACTTTATGAAATATTAAAGGCAAAACTTGACTTTACGGGGGAGGGGCTAATATTCTCCGTTACACCCCTGTAAAAATAATTTCATATGCGATTTTTGAATATTTTCAAACCTAGCTGGTAAATATTTGTAAAATGCTCACACACCCACTTCATGAAGGGCTGAGTACCAAATCTAAATTTATTGAGAACATTGAAGGAAAATGTATCTTCAAAAGAATTAAAATCTGCCAATCGTGTTTCAGATTCAGTTTTAAGATTTGAAATTTTTCTGCGTCTTTTTAATACGATACATTATCATCTAGATTCTGATTTGTTGCACTTAGAAAGTGCGTTAAATGTTCATTTTTTCTGTTGCTTTTCCCAAAGAATAGCTCACATTTGAATGTTCTAAATTTAACAGAGATGTTTGTAATGATCTTTTCCTTGTAATGATAAATTGTTTTCATGCTTCGATTTGTTATTTTATAACATATTTATTATGTGGGCCTATGTACTGTTGGGCTGCAAAAGTGCTCGTTGTGAGCCGCGAATTTGTCACCCTGATTTACATAGATTCAAATTAAAAACGAACTTCAATTAAGGATTTGTTAGGAATATAAATCATTATGCGTTCCCCCGCACTTTCCCAAAAAAATGGTCACCATTCTGGGTCCTCTGATACTTCTCGTAATTTATGGGTTAGGTTTTTAGTTAAAAATTCAAATATTCATGTTCAGTTAATTTCGTATTTAAATAAAGCAAAAGATATTGTTGACAAGATTCAATAGATTTTATTTATTTACTTACTTACTTTTGCATTCCGCTATTTATATCCCAGGTGTACTGGATTAGTGCATAAGATGCTTCGATTTTGCGTTTTGAATTCAATTATTTAAGGCCGTTTTCGATATATGGACGAGAGCGGGAACTTGACGCGGAGCACATTTTCGGACAGAAAAAAATACCACAATTTTTATAAAAATTTGTGACGTTGTTACTCATGCATTTTTGTTTACAATGTAGTCTTTTTAAAACTTCAAATTATTTCATAAATACTTTAGTTTTTCCTTTTAACATGTAAAAGGATAACTCATTTAGCATTACGGTATAAGAAAAAATGCGAAACACATTTTTATATAAGAAAAAATGTGGTAACTCAGATAAAAATGAGTAGTTTGATAAAATAAGTGCTTCTCTAAAGAATGGTAAAGCCAGAATATATATATAATATTAAAGTGGAGTCCTTTTATATCTGTGTGAAAAAATATTCGGAATCTGGTCCCTATTCTTTAACATTAGCCGAAGACAGCCTTAAAGATTTATTAACTCTTTAAATGCCGCCGGCGTATATATACATCTTGCTCAACCGATGCGTTGATTGACATGAACGTAAAAGTATCTCTTTCTGAAATACGATTCTTTTCTTTACTCTGCTCTCAGTAAAACTATTTCGAAGGCTTTGGAATGCAATAAAATGAGCTTCACAGTGCTTACGAAAGATTTATACTTATTTCAGAGAAAAATTTGCTGGGTTGCGCTCTTTTTCTTTTCTCCCCCAAAACACTGCATATGCAGGCCAGTGTAAAAAGCAGTGGGGCTGGGGAGCAAATCCCGTAACGTTTGATTGGATGTTAAGGGGTTATTACTTAATTTAACATACTGGGGGGGGGATTTATTTTAAATCATATTCATAAGGTATCCGACTACGTTCGGAACCGTTATTTTCAAAAGTGCATAAATGGATAATCTTCATGATATTTACTTTTAGTTAGATTAGAGTATACACTGGTGTGCAAAAATTAAGGACGAAGTCGAAAAATTAGCATATCAGCTGAACGAAGAGGCAGAGCGGACAGAAAGACCTATCAGGAGATTAAATAAAGTGATGTACGGTAGCACATGCGCAGATATGCAGGTAGACGTAATGGGGAGTGTCTGAGTAGAATAAAGCATGTTGTCGGTGTAAGATCAGTATTTCTGGCAAAGAGATTGCACGCCGTATTGAAGTTAAAATCACACCGAGTTGCTGCCTCAGCGAGAAATGGTGAATAATCAACCTGTTAGACGACATCTGTAGGCTTTTACCCGAGGTCGAATCATTGGGAAGTTGGAGGAAGGCCGCAGTGTGACAAGTGTCGCTGCAGAGTTCGGAATTTCCCACAGCATCGTTTCACGACTTTGGAGACAATTTCAAACTACAGGAACAGCTATCCAGGGGTTCAGTAGTGGTCGTCCACGAGGAACCACACCTGCAGATGACCGGTATATTGTCTTACAGGCCAGAAGAAACAGGCGACAGACAGCGGGAAAAATCGCTAGACACACGACACAGGCGACTGGACGACCGATATCGCGTTTTACCGTGGCCAGAAGACTGCACGGTGGTGGTCTGTTTGCACGACGCCCTGTACGGTGTGTACCTTTAACGCCTGCCCATCGGAGAAGGCGTTCTCTGTGGTGCCGGGAACACCGGAATTGGAGAGACAATGAATGGGGACGAGTACTCTTTACACTGAGAACAATTCAGTTTGAGTAGCGATTCTCATCGCCTACTCATCTGGAGAGAGCGGGAAGCCGTAATCATCCCTGGAACATCATTGAAAGGGACGAGGTATGGAGGTCGCGGTGTTCTCGTTTGGGGGAGGCATCATGCTTGGTAGTCGTACAGACCTTCACATCTTCGACGCAGGTTCAGTCAACGGGACCCGTTATTGTAACGAGATTCTTCTTCCCTATGTGCGTCTTTTTAGAGGCGCTATGGGTCTGCAGTTCCTTTTCATGGACGACAATGCCATATCATCTCACGGTAGCTGCCGAACAGCTCTTAGAGAGTGAGGATATTGAACGTATGGATTGGCCCGCACGATCTCCGGATCTCAATCCCATCGAGAATGCATTGGATTTTCTAGACAGACGCTTGGCAGCTCGTACCTTACCACCATTAACTATTCGGGAGCTTCGATTGGCGCTGCAAGACGAATGGGCAGCAATGCCTCAACAACTCATTGAAACCCTCATTCTCAGCATGGGAAGACGCTGTGAAACCTGCCTAGCAGTCAGGGAGATCATATCCCCTACTAAAGACCGGATGTTTCTTGCTGGACACCCATCACAGGGATGTTTCGGCCTTCAGTCGCATTACTCCATGCTACTTTTTCAATCAAGCTTCTTTTTATCCCTCTGATTTCTCTTTTAGTAAGTGTTGCTTACATATTACACATGTCCTTACGTATTGGGGATCTTACGGTATTAAATGTGTTGATTTGGAAAAGCTTTTGTACAAAGTTATATTGAAAAAACCGTTTCGTCCTTAATTTTTTGCACACCAGTGTATGCATAAAATTGTTTTAAGGACATTTTGACAAAAAACATTTATTTAAATACAATATTTTGGCAGAAAACGAACTTAGAATAATTTTTTCCAAATGTTCTCCTCTTGTGAAAAATGATTCTATTAGAATATTTTGCGTGTTTATACTCAGACCTCTTTTCAGAGGTTCAGCTAGAATTTTTGAAATGTATAACTTAAAAGTGGGTTGATCCATGTGTTTTACGACAACAGAGGGGAGAAATTTTTAAGAAAAAAGCGCTGATAATTATTTCAAATGGTGGTAACTCTGAATATAATGTGAATGTTTCAAAATTCTAGTTGAGCCTCTGTAGAGAGATCTGAGCTATATACAGACAAAATATTATTAAAATAGAACCATCTTTCACAAAAAGGAGAACATTTAGAGAAATGATTATTCTAAGTTAATGTTTTGCCAAAATATTATTATATTTAAATAAATTTTTTTTTCCTCAAAATGTCCTTAAATGCATGTATTCTAATCTGAGTGACACTCAATATCATGAAAATAATCCATTTATGTGCTTTTTTAAAATCACGGTTATGAACGTAGTCGGATACCTTAATTCTATTTTTATTTTATTTTATTTTTTTTGCAGATGCTTCTATTGTTTATTTGTCCCGGTATACTTATTCTGTTCTATATATATGTATGTATATATATATATGTATATATATATATATATATATATATATATATATATATATATATATATATATATATATATATATATATATATATATATATACAAACAGTGCAAATAAATATATATATATATATATGTGCACCAAGTTTTTATTTTACATATTTTCTTTGTATATATATTCCATATACACATTTGTGTGTGATCGTTTATCTTTCAAAACCTTTATTCTTAGTACGTATATACTGGGCATAATGTACGTGGCATACAGAAATTGGTCCGAAATTCATGGTACACACTTTAAGCGTAGTTACAGGACATTGTAACAATCCTTTATTGTATAGGAATGTATAGGTACAAGTGACGCGGCGAGGCACAAACAAAAAAAAAAAAATAAGACGAAAAAAAAAAGACAATTTATTGAAAAGCGTAGTTTGACAAGAGAGGTGTAATGTTTACAAATAACTTTTTCCTATTCTTCAGCACATGAGCTATTAAGTCCAACTGCAACAACACACATTTTCTATACCCACCACTGCGGGTTCAAAGCATCCTCTCGCTAAAAATGGAAAGAGCATAAAAGCGATTTTCATTTAACACACTCTACAAACGGTCTGATGATCCAATTACGTGATGAGCAACAGCTCTTGTACTAACTCGGGTTTATCAGCCACGTTCAGATGCTTTCTTCCAGGCTTGGGCTGCATACAGCTCTTCATCAACCAGCATGTATGACGACATGGAACGAACGTGTTTCAGGAAGATGAAGATGCAACCGCTGAAAAAATTATGTGATGCAGCATTCGTCGATCAGGAAACTGTAAGCGACACCTTCGTCAGCGTAGCTCTGCCATACATACAATACATGTCTATATTTTTGGTATACGTAGAAGTCTCCCACGGTAGATGTCAGCACAATTGTGAATGGCGCATTCTCCTACTGCGATAGATCATGATCTGCCGAACGGCTGCTAGACACCTTCTGCCCCCGACAGGCAATGCAAACCAACCGTGATCATATCCATTGCTCTTTTCTATTATTTCAGCTTGGTACCTCACCGCGTCACTTTTACATATACATTCTTATACAATAAATGATAGTTACAATGTCCTGTATCTACCTTAAAAGTTTAAAATGCGTAAATTCGGGACCACACTGTACTGTATATATGCAATAGCTCTAAATCCTCTGAGTGAATTATTCCTTTTTCCCGAATTTAACTTCATTTTTCCTAATACTCACAAGCAATTGTAAAGTCTTCAGTAGCTTGAACCCCTCTTAATTTGGAACCTCAGTCAAGCTACGAGGATGCATTCCACTCTCCGAACTTCGACATCCGCAAACGTGAGGTATTTGAGCAACGGCTGATTTAACTTGCATCAGCCCAACACATTGGGTCTTCAGTGAGCTAAGAATAATCTTATTGATCACCAGCCATGAGCTGGTGACGATGACCACTTCGCCACCACGGCCAAATCCCTTCCGATATCGTGAGTAGTTTACATAAAAATATAAAAAAAAGTTTGTTTTTTCACAGAATGATGATAATTAGCATAAAACAAAACAAATTATTCATCTAAATTCTGTATTTTTGTGACATTTTTTAAAAAATTTTTACTTTGTTATTTTTGGACTATATAACAACATACACCTATATTAAAAAGAAAACTGCAAAAACATGTATTAAATGAATTATGTTGGTATATAATTACTGAACTATGCATTTAAGTTACGAATTTAGTTTTATTCCGTGGGTAAAATGCTTTGTTAGAGGAGAGAGCTTATTCTTTCTCTCATATAAGAAAAAATTACTAAGTTAATGCTAAAAAATTGATTGTAGCTAAGTGAGTGATTTGACTGTTGTATTTTATTAACGTCACACTATAAAAGTATACAAATGCTATGAACGACGGAACTCGTAATTTTGAAACATGGTCAAGTGACGAGGACGACACCACAACTGACACCCTCTGTCCTAACTTCCACACTACACCAACGGGAGGACATTTTGAGACTCTCGAGCAGATTTAATGCGCATTAGTTCCTCTACTCCACGGTGAGTCTTCAGCGACACCCCAGACTCGAACTGGACATGCTGGCTGAGTTCATTACCTTGAATACATAGCTATCGTGGACGTTTTTATTTCCTGTGGAGTTGAAGAAATGGTGCATAGCCTTAATCCTTTGGTTCAGTTATATCCTTTTAGTTTTCGCCAGTAGCCCTCGTACAGTTTCGTGAGAGCGATACTAATTAAAAATCAATCTCTCAATCCAATAATTCTAATGTATTTTTCTGTGGTGGAGTGATAATCCAACACCTTCATGGCCTTTCTATTATTGATCATGTTTGAATACGTATCGAGTTCTGCTTAATTAATTAATCAATTGTCTTTCAAATTACTTAACAAAATTATTTGATACTTAACGTTTAAAGTTTAGTAACTAACAAAATATATTGAGAAATTTCTTATAAAAAACTCAATGTTCTCTATAATTCGATAATATAAAATACATTGTTTCAAAGTACTAAATATATTCATTCACTGAGTTTTCTAAATAATGACAAGCAGGAAAAGAGTTACTCACGATTATCAGCTCTGATGCCGTTCATTGTTTTAAGAAGAGTTCTATCATTCAACGGCAATTGTTTTACTGTCAACTAATCTAGTATGTGAAGAAGTCAAAACATGATTTCATTCCATTGCATTTACTGATTAGCGCCGCTGCAAGGCGTTTTTTAAGTTATTATAAAGTTAAGATTTACGCGTACTCAGACCATCTCTAATTTAAAACTAAGGATTAATAAAAAAGCTTTCCCTGCAGGATGAGTGCAAGAAGACAATGTTAGGTAAGTACTTTTTTATTCGTTTATTTTTAATTTGGGAAAATTTGTTTTAACTAGTAAGATTTGTCAGTTTACTTTTTTAGAGTAATTTTTTCCTTTTAAATTCGTTTTATATTCTTCTATGGATGCTTATTGAAAAATCTTGTTAATCAAATTTATAAGCAATCAAATATGAATAAAACCTGAAATTATTCCTTTGTAGATTATAGAAAAACAACTCTCGATATTACATATCTAATTTATCGACTAAAATCCCAAATTAATCAAAAATTAGCAGCACATTTAGCAGTTACAAAATATTTTTTTAGAAAATAATTTACTGTCAAAAGTTTTGAATCGAAAATGTTTATTTGATTTATTAAGAGTATTTGATGTTCTGTTTGAATGGTAATATCTCGCATAGGACGCATGCATCCTTTTTCCCAATACTACCAGGAAACAATTCAAATAATTTGCTTTATTTTTTTCGATAAAAAGAATATTGGAGTTAAGAAATTTCAAACAAATCGTGCTAAATATGCTATAGTTTTCCAAAATGGTTCTAAGAATAAGAACTTAAGTATTTGTTAGAACTTAGTTATATCTTTGAAATTTTTGACGCAAAATATTGTTATTGTAAGTCATTTAAAAAGATCTGTGTATAACATACAGCTAAGTAAATTTAACCATAAAAACTTTTAAAATAAAACAAACTGTCACCAAGTGCTGTTATCCTTGAGTATTTCAGATTTTATTTGTAGAAATTTAACAAATTTTCAGGGCAAGAAAACGCTATTTATATTATAATAATATATGTAGTTCAAGTTTAAACTTTAATTATCCAATATCAAAAGAAGCACTTCTGATATTTTTAAGGAGAAACCATGCGTAAATATTATTTATTTAAGATAGCCACAGTTGGCACAATGTTTATTTGTACACTTAAAATGTTGTGCTGTTCTTCAAAAAAAAATAAATTAATATAATATAGCAAGAAAAGTTGTTGAGATACAGATTTAAATTGTTTTAAAAATAAGACTTTCACAATAAAAAATAAATAAACATTTATTTCAAATAAGTGAATTTTTAAAAATCATACAAAAGATTATTTGTACTAATTTCCATTTTCAGTAAACATTAACAAAAAATATGCAACACTGTAAGGAGATTCCAATACTTGAAACAGTCCTTCAAATTTTGCTTTACTATTGCTTCAAGACGCCTTGACATTGACTCAAACACTTCCTTGGGGATTTCTGTGTCACGGAGTTCCAAACTTCTTGAAGTTTTACTTTTAAGTTCTGTTTATTGAGCATGGTTTTTTTTCCGAATTCAGAGTCCAAATGCATCCGTGTAATTCTATAGGATTAAGATCTAGAGATAGTGGAGGTGTTTCAAGTCGCCTTGGAGTATGGCAAGGAAAGAACCAGGTCTTAGTAACTATTATAGCGATGTACGGGTTATTTTCTTGTTGGAATATAAAAGTAGTGTTCCTCCATGCTCAATTTCTTAGCGTTATTCAACAAACATGCCTTCTGCACCACATCGATATAAGCTAAAGCATTCATTTTATTGTCAATAAATGCAAAGTTACCCGCTCCATTATGAGCTATACATCCCCACAATTCATAAATATTTCCGCCACCAGGCCTTAAAGTGGGAAGTACATTTTTGTTCATGAACTGTTTTATTTTTCTCCAAATTTTCGAATACTTGGTGATGCTGCAAACATTTCCAATCCCTGCTTCTTCCTCATCATGGAAAAAAAAAATCCCTTTTCCAAAAATCCATTTGGCTTGGCTTTTGTACTTCATGCAAACTCAGACGTGGTTCTTTTTTTTTACTTCACTAATATGCGACATTTCTCTTCTGAGTTCTGGCTTTCAGACCAGCGCTATGCAGTACATTTCTGTCTGTCTGAGCAGACACTGAAACGTTATGTTTTGTGATAGAAAAAAAACCAAACGTTGTAATGATAGTTTTAAAATGTTTCCTATTTCCCGGAATGATTTTCCCACTTTATGAAGCTCTTGAAATGTTTTCTCATATCTAAAGAAAATCTTCGTCTTAGAACCATTTTCAAGATTATATCTGTAAATTTAAATTTAATCAAACCATTTAAATATTATTGATAAACTAAGACAAACAATCTAAAAAGTTTAATCAAAACTTTTGCCATACTTACAACAAATTCTGTACAAATACTTCTTTGCAACAATTATTCACACTTTTCCAGATTTCAATTTACTTTTACACTTAAAAAGAAAAATAATTGGTATTAACAATTAGATGCATTAAAGAAATGCATGATTAATTCGAAAGTAAAAAGTATGGAATTTATTTCATCAAAAACGAACAAAAAAGTGGTGTACAAATAATCAATTTGTCAACTGTATGTCCTTAAATAACATATATTATCCTATACATTTTAGTGATATAATTATATAACTTTATAAATACATATGAGATTAAACTTTAAATGTAAACTGGATTAAATTTATAAGATCGTATTTGTCTGTGCATCGATTAAATTAATCTGTCTGCCACTTGAACACAACTGAATAATCATGTTAAAAACTTCATTACTTAGTTCTTCGATTCAGTTTTAACATGGGAGTTTAAAATTTGTATTCATTTTTACATAATGAGTAACACAAAAAAGTATAAGTTTCAAGTAATGCGTGACAAAATTGTCATTTCGCCTTTTAACTGTTACATTGACACAAGTATCGTAAATTTATGAGAAATTGTGAGACTTAACTATAGCCTTCACTTAATTAGAATACCCTTTAACTGACAGTCTTTTAATTTGTTATTGCTCGCATAGAACTACTATGAATTTATTCTGTTATTGCTCAGAGATAAAATCTCGATAGATCTCGAACAGCATTTTTATTGGGAAATCATTTTTGTCCCTTTAGATTCTGACCTTCACATATGAAATTGAAAGCAACAATTCAAATGATTGAAATAATTAAATATAAATTTGTCATTAATGCGGATTCTTCAATTTAAAATGTTGGACCCAACAAATTTGCAATGTATTTTATTTGTTGCTAAAATGCCTCATTTCTGCAGAATTAAACGTCTTTTTGCAGTTAAATAACATCACAATTTAATTGAATCAAATTATTAAAAAGGCTTAAGAATCAAAACCATCTAGCAAAATACTAATAATCTACTTAATTGATTATCTGATTTACGAAAGGTTTCATTTGTACGAACACTTATATGAAAATGAAAGTTTACAAAGTTACTACGAGTATAAGCTTAAATACGCACTGCAAAAATAAATTTTAATTCTAATAAAAATTTAAACATTTTGGACAATTCGGGAGAAACCAAAACTGTTGTGTGTTTTTGGTTCCTTAAAATATTTATTCAAATGGGACCCTTCTCAGACCATTATGTGTGTCCAGAAATTTTTAAAAATAAAAGTTTTCTAGTATTAGTTACAAATAAAAACTTAAAAATACGTTTATCTATTTTCAAAATTTGATATGTATATCCGTCCAATTACTTTCATTATAAACTTAAGTTGAAAAGTCTTAAAATTGGGAAAAAAAAAATGCAGTGATTTATTTCCCTATCTTTTCCCTTTAAAATAAAAAATGCTTCTTTTATAAGCATGAAGCTAGGAGTATAAAAGATGTGTCCAGGCTTCAGAGCTTCAAAAGTACGAACATCCTCTGCTTTCAAATGTTTCCCTCTTTTAAATTAACTTGGAGTGGATATCCTAAGGAACATTTAAGAATGATTGGAGTTCTTAACCGGATGCTCATTTTAAATATCAAGAAAACTTAAAAGGTGGAATTTACAAAATATGTTGATGAAAATATTTTACAGTAAATGGTGCACGTTTTTATATGTGGTCAGTATGGTATTTATAAATCGTAAAATATTTATAATCATAGATCGTTATTTCCTCTGAAGCATTTTAAGCCTTGCCTACAGAAAATAATGGATGGCATGGTAATCATTTTTCCTGGGCGAAAATTAGTTTTGATAAATTTTTTAATAAAAATTCAGTCATTATTTCACACAAAGAAATTATATATAAATTCAAGAAAGTTTTTACCTTATTAATGCTCACAA
>BMAU01014602.1:0-43735 GCA_019973935.1 Trichonephila clavipes | reverse complement strand
CATGCATTGCTGTTGATTTACTTCACTATTAATACCATCTACTGTGAGGATTAATTACATTATCTCGCCATTATTGATCACTCTGACAAGAGGCTGGTGGTAACTGAAGAGTATCATACGTGAACATCGGAAGAACGTCTTGAAAACAACCTATCAATGGTTGTACGCATACTTAATCGTTCCATGCTTTACCAGAAACAAAAACCCAAATTAAGTTCAGATTTTAAAAATTGTACTAATCTCAAGCCTTCCATCTTTATCGGAATCAGTATTAAAAATGCTCTCAGGTATGAGCTGAGAGTGCATGATACTGTTTCCCAGCAGATTAGAAACCACCTTCTGTATATGCTAATATTGTCTCGTGGATATAATTTATAATGTCAATAACCATTCTGATTGACAGAAATATAAACCGGATGACAGCAATGGGTTTACCGTTAGGTAAAATGCATGTCGTGGCACGATATCTCCCAGATTAGATTTGGCTTGATTAACGACTGGGTATTTTTCTCTCAGCTAAATCTCGTCTATACTACGTTATGCGTTTAAAATTTTAAATTTCAACTAATTCCTAATAGCGAAGCCCTATTTCTGATAACGTCAAAATGTGTGCTTTTTGCACAATATTACCATGGAGATCCCGTACACGTGCCCGAAGACTCTGGCGAGTTGAGAGAATAAGCCAACTGCATCTCTCCTTCATTCATTTTATTAATCATAATCTGATCAATAGTAATATGAACAGTAGAAAGCCTGGCAAACTCATTTCGTAATGGAAGCATTGCATTGTTGTTTCGTCTGCCATGTTAAAAACGTTGACGCCCATCAGTAGGTACAATATGAAATCCTTTTTAAGCTGTGACCCGGGATAACTCTACGTAGACTAAAGGTTGTGAATGTGCCTAGCTGTATTTATAAACAATTTCATCAAATGTGCCTCCTCGCGATTTGTGAAATCCCAAGGAACAGGCTGTTTTCAATGGGAAATGATTCCTTTTAGCATGAATCGATCTGTTTGGATTGAGAGAAACTGTTACAGTCTATGGTTGATAGGAAACATTTATATATCGATTCCTTTTGCATTTGCATAACTAACCACTTTTCCTCGTGCTTTTAACACCGATGCCTTTTGGAAATATGATCCAAACCCGCAGAAGAATGTTTTGATCATCCAATTCAAAGGGTGACAATTTACCTTCAGCCCCATTGGCTAAACCATCAGCAACGTCGATGTTTGCAGTTACATATAGGGTTTATATACAACGAAAATAATTTCGTATGGTAATCCTCCAGTGTCAATCGTACAGAGTTTATGACGCTTCTCTCTGGCAGCTCCTTCTTTTGCGCGATCAGTTTCACATCCCGCCAAATTTGGTGATTTTCAGTTGTTATTGCCAAAAGAGTTAAGACATGAAGTGTCGTTAAAAATTACGCTAAAACTCTACTAAACGTAATTTGCGAATTTTTTCAAAATTTTAATTTTTTGAGGGCTTAGTTTTTAAATAAAATATAAGAAAAACTATTACTATAATGATTTTTTGTACAAAAGGGTATTAAACGAAAACAGACATTTTAAAAATCCGTAATCTCTTTTGGAAAAACACATAACAAATTTTGACACTTGGAAAAAAAGTGCCATGTAATTATTTCCATAAATTAATTAAAGGTTTAGTTAGAATTTTGAGTATTTCTTAAAAAATTACAGAAAAAAGTGACATTTTTATATGTTAAATCACTGATTCTATGAGACCAAAGTATGGACTTCTTTAGCACAGAATTTTGATACAATACAATGGTAAGAAATCCATACAGATTAAATGAAAAACTCTTCATAAAACTGCATTGATATTGACTCATTAAAAAAAAAACAGTAAAAATGCACTATTTCTCGTTATTTTGTAAAAAATTTATACCGTATTGTGGTGAAATAAGTGGTTTTTTGGATTCTGGGTAATTTTGTCTGATTTTGATAAGAAAAGAATGATCACAATTTTAAAATGAAGTAGAGACTATTTCTTTGAACAGATTTAGCGCATGCACAAAAGCGTGCATTTTTGTTAATGTTTTTTTAAAATTTCACTCATAATATTTTCATACTGAGGGCTTTATATGAAAATTGATTTTTAAGGAGTTAACTCCAAATGACAAAATTTTTAACCTTCAAATAGTTGTTTAATTTAAAACACAATTTGCCATTTTTATGAACAGTTCATATGATTATTTATGTTTATGTAGCAAACAGTATACAACCAACAAATTGTAAACATAAGAAAAACAAGACTTACTAAAACTCCCCAGAGCATGCTCTGTTACACTGAGGCACAAGGTTTCCAGCCTTATGTTAAGTTCTGGATCATTAGAATCCCCCCCTGCAATGAATAACATACAAAAGTAGTGCAAAATCTATAATAAGAGCTAATTTCCAATATAAATTATACACCAAACAATTAAGATTAAGCAAACTATACACAAACCTTAGAAACAGATTTTGAAATGCAAGAATGATTCCAGAAATAAGCAGACATATGCTATGTAAAATTTGTGTTTGATTAAATACACAATAGCTGAATTTTAAATGCAATTTATCTGAAGAAAATTCATTCTTTTCCAAAACTATGCAATTCATTCACATTTGATTAGTCATCCTAAGTTTTTTTAATCTATCACAACATAAAATCTCAAGTATGGATTTAAAATGGCTTACCTTCCCAAAATAAACATTTAAGTTAACATGAAACAAAATTTTTAATTGGATAGGAAGCAAGCCTGGGATTTAACTGATTGTCAGTTCATAATAAACTATTCTAAGGTCCTTCAAGTTTAATACATCATTTAATAGATATCCCATGCAAAATAAAATTAAATGCAGCTTACCTTCTGAAGCCTTTCCGAACAAGGATGCAGGTAGAGGATTCGGCCTAACAGGCGCTGAATTAGTCCTTTGCACTTGAACATGAGGCTTCATGTGCTAGAAGAAACATTCAAACTACTTTAAATTATTGAAATAAAAAACCAAATTTTATACAACATGACAATTTACTATAAAAATATTCAATTCCCAATTGAACAAAAGAGTCAGAATCCAGCACCAGGAAGCCTATCTATCCAAGCGCTTTAAATCAAAGTATTAATATAAAGCTTATGTGAATATGCACTTTACAAAAACTTAAAATTTCATTATAAAAGAGAGAATTGTCATTTAAATAAGGATTATATATAACGAAAATATATTAAGTCAATTTAATATATGTTGAAATAAGATACATCTTAAGAACAAAGGCTATATAACAATGCTATATAATTTGTGAATACTTCATAATTGCAAAAGTTTTCCTCCTTCAAACTATTCCAAAAATCTTGAGAAAACAGATTAAAAGCATAAAGAAGCTTTTCATTAGTGAATAAATATTTTCGCTATTAAATAAAGATTCCCATGCAAGAATTGTTAGAATTTCAAGAACTGCACAATTAAATACAGTATACAGTTAGAACTCTATATAATGAAGTGGCTAAATCCTGAAAAAGTTCGATGTATGGAAAATTCGTTATATAGAGGTTCATCTTTCAATGTACTTTATAAACCACAAAACCAAATATTTTAAATTCATAAACACTATATTTAGAAAAATAATTATTCGCACCTTTTTGTAAATAACCATCTATTTTTTTTATACCTTAAACATAAAAAAAAACTGCAAGAAAAAGAATGTTAAGGAACGCGCTGTATTTTCAACATTAAGAGAATAATATTTTTATATTAAAATGAATGAATTAAAAAGGACATTCTCTAATTTAAAGCCTACAAGTAATCTTAAACATATTTTAAAAGCTAGAATTCCTAAACATACTTTATCACATGTATCTTTAAATTTGATAATTTATAAAATCTCTCAATTTTGTTCGAAAAAATGCTTTGCTTCATAATATGCCTCGCATCTTTGGGGGGCAATGTACCAAAAATCCCTTCAGGTGTATTTTTCTGTGTCTTTTTTAAAAAATTTCTGACCATCAATTGTTACCTTGAAATTGATCATATCCCAATGTCTTCACGAATTGAAGAGCTTTCTCTATTACGGAAGGACCAGAGATCAGAACATTTTTACATCCCAATGCATGTATTCACTTCAAAACTGCCTCGTCGACATCTTCGTAGAAAAATGTCCACAAATGTTTTGAACAAGAATTCGATGAATCATAATTTTGTAGCTTATCTTAATTTTTTTTATAATAATTGATAAGCTGTTTGGAGGAATACCCAACTTTAAAGAAATATCCTTTTTCTTGAGGCTGAAGCACTTGCGTTTTGACATTTTCAAGATACAACAAACGAAGTTACCAGTGCAACTGATCAACACTACAAATGAACGGAGACTAGATCAACGATACGGGACAATTCCACTGAATGTGAAAAGGGATATTGAAGATGTTTCTAAGAAACAGGACAATGGGGGTGAAGGGTTGTACTTGATAAAACTCCCATAATTCTATTGCTCTTGGCAAGTTAGGCAACTAATAAAACCTATTGAAGATTTATAACCACCATTAAATGTGTCAAGACAGCACAACTTCAAACGTCCAGAAATACTTCAATTTTTCTCTTGTTTTAGAATCACAAGAAAATTGTATATAGAAATTGCACTTCACCATAGGGAGGTTTATGAAGAAAATTGTTAAAGGTTCTAGGTTCCAGAAAAAGTTCCCTATATAGAAAAATTAACATAGAGGTTCGACTGTATTTATATATGAATGTCTAAACAGCAATATAAGTGGGAATTTATTAACAAAATGAACTTGTCACTTAAATATCCAACACAAAAGATTTGATAAAAAAAGGTTGTCAAAACTATTCCCGAATCAGTAAATTTAGTATGTCAACAGTTGACTAAAAGATAAATTCTACAGGGAAAAATATAAATAAATAAAATTTATCTGCTTAATGCAGTTTAATTTTTGTTGAATTTTGTATTAAGAAAATGATGGAAGTTTGCTTTTCATTGTAATACAGAAAATATTAGTATTGTATTTTTAGGTAATCTGGAAGAAACCTATGAAGCAAAAGTTAGAAGGAAAAATACTAGTTTCAGTTCACAAGAAAAGAAACCACATACCTCTTGAAGACTGGGTCTCTTGATGACAGCGGAGAGTGGGCTGCGCTGGGCAGCAGGGTAGTTGGGGGGTACCAAACGTTGAGGTTGATATTGGACGGGGAGACGACGACGCAGGGAACCACATACTGAATCTTGTTCTCCATTACCATTATGGTAGCTGCTCCACTTACTGAAAAATACATTATAAAATTATTCAAAAGGGTAAAAAATACAGAATTTCAAAGAATGAAACATAAGTGGTCAAAATTATATTTCTTCCCATCACATTAAGCACTGTTAAACAATTTCAAAAAACAAAACTAGTTTGAGTTTTCAAAGTCATCAGTGTTGGCTACGAATTTAAGATTAACGATGTCATGAGCAAAAGAATATAGCATTTTAATTTTTATTAAAATTCAAGAGCAGCATGTTTTTAAAGTAATGTACAGTAACAGTTTTATTTTTGGAAAGTTTGAATATTCATGAAACTTTACATATGAACACTTACCCTTCCTCCTCAAAGCTATGGAACTTAAGTTCTACTGATATTCCAATTTGAAAATTAGAAACTTTTTAACGAAATTTTATGATTTACATGGAATATCTTTATTTAAAGATTTACACATGAGAAAAACATATCTGTAATGATTAATTGACCTCAAAATGTACAAGATGCTAAAAAACATAAGATCCTATTTAAATTTTAACATTACTTTAAAGAACAAAACACAATAAAAATAATCTTATTTTAAAGCAACTATTACACAGCTAAAACTTCTTTCCCAAATATGATTAATTCTTAATTCTTGAAAACTAAAAGGCTCAATATTAAATACATTTTAACCTAGATTACTTATAATATTCTTATTACAAGTTAATGTCAGCCAACTTTCATCTATATTTACTCTTATGCATCACTATTCAAGGAAAACATAGCTCACAAATATGTCAAGACAATATGTATATAGAAAACATTTTTTTCAATATTGGGTTCTCTGTTTTAATGGGCCACAAAAAAAAAAAAAAAAAAAAAAATGTAGGCTGCTATTTGCCCATTCTTGACATCATAGATTATGTTGACTGATCACATTTAAGTCAGAAATTTAGTTGTATTAATATTGCAATTACTTTTAACAAATGTTAAAAGTACTGGTACAATTTTATTAATTGCTTTAACAATAATATTATGGTAAATAACCAAACTTCATAGTGTATTGCGAGAAAAACTTTGCTATGTATTTTGAATTTTCATTTAATCAGGATTCTAATTTAGATTTCCAGGCTCCAGCAGTATTTCACAAGACAAGCGCACAAGCCATTGTGACAAATGGTTGACCATTAAGCTGCACTAAGTAAAGTGAAAATTGAATTTTTTGAATATTCAAGCTAATCTGTTCTATAGAAGACTTACTTTCTTTGCCTGTTGTCGAGAGAACGTCGAGGAGGAAGAGGATGACACGCCTTCTGGACCTGTTGTTTCCAGGAAAACAAACGGCGCTTCTGAGCAGGGGTGAAAGCCTGCAACAAGAAAAAAGGCAACGAGTTATCAAGAATTAAAATACTAGATGAAAAGTATAATAGTATAGTTAAAAATTCAAAGTTTCAAATTCTTGAAGATACATGTTGGGTTTAAAAGAAAATTCTGAAACATGTATGGTCACCAAAAAATGCATTAATAGAATTGCAACCAATTTCTCTAGACTGATACATATTTTACACCTTCTACTAGAAAAATATTCAAAATATATTAGGTTGCAATAAATGAAATGTCCAATTTTTACCGTCTATAATTAATCAGTATAACTTTTTATAGAACAAACAATATGAATCAAAATAAGAACCATTAGCTTCAACACTCTTTTGACTGGTTTAGTTTTAAGCCAGTCTTATAAAATTCAACAGCTCTGGAAGAGACAAACTCACTGAATGCTGTTTCATCATTCCTTGGATTTCTGAATTGTTTCTCCTGTAGGAAGCTATCCAGATGTTTGAAAGGGTGATAATCCATGAGCAAGAGGTCAGGTGAATATGGTGAGTGGTCTAGAGCAGTGATCCGCAGCCCCTGGTCCATGGACCGGTACGTGGATCAAACAGTGCCGGGCTGCCTAAAGAACATTAAACTATTGCCATTTTATTTAAAGTGGTGCATTTCTCTCGGATTTGGGCAAATTTCCACGGAAATCATTTTGTATTCCATGTTAAATCACTTTTATTCATTTTTTGGGGTAACTACATTTTATTCTGAAGGCATATTTAAATGCAACTATATTAAAGTTGTTAAATCAAAACAATCTAAAATATAAACAATCAACGAGTTCCACCCTCAGCGGGCCGCGGTAAAATTATCAAACGTTGACCGGTTCGCAGTGATAAAAAGGTTGCAGAGCACTGCTCTAGACCAGTGCTCAACCAGTCCCACTGAGGGTGGGACTCGTTGATTGTTTATACTTTAGATTGTTTTGATTCAACAATTTTAATTTAAATATGCCTTCAGAATAAAATATAGTTACACCAACAATGAATAAAAGTGATTTCCCTGGAAAGTTACGCAAATCTATGAGAAATGCACACTTTAAATAAAATGGCAATAATTTAATGTTCTTTAGGTGGCTCGGCACCATTTGGTCCATGGACCTGGGGTTGCAGATCACTGGTCTAGAGTTTCGTAACCCAACATGTGCAACTTAACAAGTGATAATTGAAACATGTAGTCTAGCATAGTCATGGAAATGAATTAGGCCTTTCTTATTGATTAATGCCAGCTATTTCTGTGCAAGATTCTAGAGCAGTTTTGGTTTCGGGAAGTGTTGTGGAGCTTTGTCAGTATCTAGCTACTGCGCTGAACATCGCTGATTGTTGCACAGAATCCACTTTTCACCACAATTTGATTGAGAAATTGATCCCTTTGGTTGCGAAGTGCAGTTACTTCAAAACCACCCATTTTCTTTTATTCTGGTTCAATTCATGAGGAATCAATTTATCCAGTTTTTTTTTAACTTCATTCATTTTTAGGCGAAGGGAAATGGTTGTAGAAGTTGCACCTAGTTCTTCTACTTAGTCGCCAATGGTACTGCTGGGATATTGTTTAACTATCTCTCATAGGTCTTTGTTGTCCACAATTGCCTTCGGCCTCTGTTCCGATCTTCATTTGCGAGATTATCACCTGATTTGAAATTAGCATACCAACGTTAAATGGTACGTTCCTTTACCAAGCCATCTCCTAAAACAGCATTGATGTTTTGGGCAGCTGAAGCAGCATTATGATCACTTTGCCACATATACAAAAATAATACTCTAAAATCTTAAGAATTCATCCTATCATTAAACAAAATTATAGAAAAATTACAATAATAAAACATATCAAATGCGATACACAGCAAGGTTTTAATTTTAAAATAATATAAAAGAATACATCAAAAGTCTTATTAAAAAAAAATCAAAAATACATGTGGAAATCTGAAATTTCATACGTTATAACCTAATAATTTATTAATACAAATTAAATACCAAACCTGTTTCCAATATGTTTAAATTATACAAGAAAGTTAAATTTAACCAGATTGAAGCTTTAATCCCTTTGCAATTCATCGTCACACACACCTCAGCCACAACATCTGTCAATGAAATATATCTAGAGATATTGGTGTATGAATGAATATTAACATGGCACTATTCAGCTACACGAGGACTTTTGGCGACAAACTGCGTCATTTGAATCATGGTTACGTGACACGGACAACACCTGAGCTGTCACCTCTCCTAACTACCACACCGAGAGGACGTTTCAGCTCTTGACAGATTTAACGTGCATTGCTGCCCTACACGGCGGGTCTTTAGTGGTACTGGGCTCAAACTTATGACACGATCCGATACCAATACCACTTTGCTACCGTGGCCACTCTAGAGATACTGGACAGAAGATCCAAAGAGTTAATATCTAGAGCAATGACTCAACCTTTTGTTTCGGACCATTTTTAAGAACTTCAAAATTTGGTGGCACACTAACAAAATAAGTTTAAAATAATTTTACTTATCTGGAATACACCATGTAAAACAGTCTATGATAATTTCCAATGTTAAATAAAATTATATGTATGATAAAGACAACAAAATGTTTATCGAGTAATTACAAATTACAAGAATATATTTATTGCAAAATTAGAGCTTGATTTTAGATAATTTTGCTAATATTTGGTTGCAAAACTGACAACGCCACTCTTGTTTTGTCGTCTACATTTAAAAAGTCTAGCTCTTTCTTTCAATTTTATACTTGTTAATGCTGAAAATCCTAATTCCTACAAATAAGATGTAGAAAATTGTAATAGTTTTAAATTTTTTTTGTTGAGATAATCACCTCTAATTTAAATCATAAATGAATTACTTTACTCTTCTGAATGTTTTAAAATTAAACCTATCACAAAATGAAATCAATTTTTCCTTTTCATTCAAAATTAGTTCATATATGGATTACAAACCCAAACAAATATTTATATAAATTTTTCCACAAAAGGGTATTTGTTAAATATACCATAAATACCTATAGTTTGTTTCAACATAATGGCTAAACGATTATTTCTTTTATTATTTTGTCAGTTTATTTCTTTTGTCAGAGTATAATTAAAAAAAAAATTGGTGGCACAGTGGTTAAGAATAACTGATCTAGAAGTATGCATAACAGTTCTAAATATTTCCTCTAACAATGAAAATGTGAATATAAAGTTGCTAATCACTTACAACAATGTTCAAATTGCCACTATCCAAAATTGTTAAATGGAATACTTATTCTTATAGGAGATTGCATTTCAAGTATATTATATTTTGCACTGTACAACACAAAATGAGATTATACAATTGCATAACTGATGAAGAAAGCTATCATTCTATAATTTAGAGGGATTAAAAATAAGGTTGATCTAATAGTTACCTCGTGACTAAGGCACTTGTCAACAATCATCACAAAAAAGTTCAAATCTTCATCTTGATTTGGAGAGATCAACAATGACGAACAAACTATGGAAACAATGTTTTTTACTAAGAAATATTTGTACAAGAGAGAGTTCTCTAACTCCTATGTAAGATGCATTATAACAAAAGGAATTAAATGTTCAAACATTTCACATTTTATTGGTAAATTAGCAGGTATACCTGTTCTTTCCAAGGGCAAATTGAAAAATAACATTTGATAGAAAATACATTTTTCTTAATGAGGTCTAATCTATTCCTTACTTTGAATAATTTTGATGTTTAATTTGCAAAATTCCAAGTAAAGAATGATTTAATATAGAAAACAAAGTAAAATTAATATAGCTGAATTATCTGGTATTTCCCAAGTTCATCAGTCAGTCAGTATATAAATATTATTCAAAATCATATATGCTGTTGCGAGATTATTTCCACAAAATCTGTTCTTCATGGACTTATTTTGCACAAAAGAAATGTTTGCCATATTGCATATATGTAGGTCTAACAAAAAAGTTCCATATATATATATTAATTCAGATACATTATAAAGGTTAAATTTATATAACTTAAAGCATATAATGAAAGCTCTATTTTTACATAAAGATTTATATTTCAGAACAAAACATGTAATTTTTTTTAAACAAACAGCCTGTTAGGTTGGATGTAACAGAATATAGTTTGTCCTATATGTAGAGAAAAACTCACTTTTTCCCAGAAGGCGGGTCAACTGTCCAGGAAGATCCCCTTCCGAGATATGAGAGTCCTGTAAGGGTGGACTGGGTGGAGCACTAGGAGGATCAGAGCACGAGGACTCTGACTCCCCTCCATTACTTGGGTCTCTAGAATAGTTGAGGTAGCTGAAGGACTTTATGGGAGTTTGCAACATACTTTTGATCTCATTGAGAGCACACCGGACTGTACCTTCACCATCTTGGATGTCCTTGAAATATGATTTATAAACTGAATTAGCAAGCTTGATTTAAAAAGTGGTTAAAGTTAGTGTACATTGATATAATCTTTAAAATCACACCCAAATTGCTCAAAGGCTAGGTTGCTTAAAGCTGAAAATATTTAAATTGGTTTTACTGATGTATGTCATATTTAGATAAGATGAATTAAAAATTGTCTGATTTAGACTTAACTCTGTACAAATACCAAAGGAAATAAAATAAGAGAAAGAAACCAATATAGGGTGGAGGGGGGGGGAGAGAGGAAAGACTCTGGTTTTCTAAGAGTGCATCACCATATTTCAAAACATTTAAATTTTCAAATTTAAAGTAGGAAAACACTTCAGTTTTTTTTATGCATGAGAGTGCAAAAATAAATATAACTCCTGGCGCATATTAGCAGTCACACCAATTTAGATTTCTTAACATGTCATACAGCAAAATAAAACTGATATGAAATGGAATTACAAAATATAGACATACTTTTTCCAAGCTTCTCAAATTGGGCTGCCTTTCACGAAGTTTTTGAATGCTCAGTACAATTTTATGCCTTGCTCCTTTTGTTATGTTCTAAAAACAGAAAAATGTTAAAATTTAAGTATTTATAAGTAAATTATTTTGAAATAAGAAAATTTAGATCTAATCATAGAAAATCAGAATAGAAAAAAGAATTGTCTTCGTAATTTCTGAGCATGTAATCTACGCATTAAAATTTTGGATTTCAATATTCTTTTATTAAATATTAATTCTAGCAAACATTAATGTAAATGCACAAAACAAACTTAAAATTTAATACCATTTTTTCCAGCTTTTCTTCTGTAACCGACATCATTTCTTCATAGGACATATTTTTAAAAATATAAGCATATTTATGTAGTCTAAGTCCCTTAAGCCAGCAAGGAACATCTGGGAAAAAGAATGGAATTTTATTTATCTTCAGGTAAAGGGGGAGAAATATTTCAAAGTATTAACTAATTTTTGGCTTGAATTAATTTTAGTTAAAATTTCAATCATATCTTTCAGTTTAATATTCACCTTTCATTCCAGTTCCATCTTGATTGAAGGCATCTCTCTCATCTTTTTGGCTCTCACTACCACTACCCGATGATGTGACACTACTCTGAGGGGAGAGAGGGGCATGAGGTTCCAGGGTGGAGGAGCCATTTAAATGGGATAGAGATGGCCCTGGTGGAGTCAAGCTGCAACTACGTTTTAAGCGAGAGTGTGGCATGGGTAAGGTCTGGGTACCATCTGTCAAACAATTCTCAAAATAAATATAAAATGAACACTTATAAACGTACCAAAGCAAGATTTACAGTAAAAAATATGACATCATTTCTATTGCTTTCACATTTGTGAAGATTAACACGATTCTTGATACATATGCTTTTGATAAAAATCTGCAACAGTAATTTCTGTTAAAAAGGCACCATTTTATACACAAAGTTCGAGAGTTTTAATGTCTCCAATAAATTTAAATTTTATTTCAATGCCACTTTAATAGAGCACATATCTGTTGTAAACTGTTGAGTTAATAAACTTGAGTCTGATATTTCATGGCTTGGATATTTTGTAATGCATTTAAAAGCCCAATATTTTGAAAAATTCTTTAAGTCAGAATGAAAAATTAAGACAATTTAAAGTAAGACAGTGGACAAAGCCATAATTTGTTAAAAAAATGTAAATACATACAATACATTTTAACATTTAATCTGTTACCTTGTGTACAAATACTTGCAAAGGTTTCTATTCTTATAAGTATAAAATATGAGTCAATGCTAATTTATTGACAGCTTAATAATTATCAATTTTAACAGAAAGGTTATTAGTATATACATTTAAACGAATCAGTGGAAGTGTTAATATGTATAAAAAAATCAATTACATAAAATTGATATCTTGTCTTTTTGTAAAGGGAGAATTAGATTGTATGTGAAAATTAGTTCATGAAACATCCTTACATCATTTGTTTTATCAAATCTTAAAATGTAAAAATCGTGACATTTGCAACTTGCAGAAATATTTATACAAACTTGAATTGAAGCAAGATAAGACACATGATGCAAAATCTGTTCTAAATTACTGCATTACAACAGTGTTTTATGAAATTTAGTAGCTCTTCATTACATGAAACAATTATCAAAAATAAAACAGCACCCCAGATATAACAAATTAATAAAAGCATTAGATAGAAAATTTGAGTGACTCCAAGTTCTCTACCCTATGAAAACCAGTTTTTTAAAATTTTAATGTGATTATCTTCTATATGATAAATCTGAAAGCAAAGTGAGTGACTGCTCATTTATGTCGAACTATAAAGCAATACAAGAGCTATTGGTAATGGGTCTCTTAATTTTGAACAATGGTTAAGCGTGACGAGGACAACACCCGAGCTGGCAGCCACTCTACACAGATCTTCAGTGGTACTAAAGCTGGAACTCCTGATACACTGGCCACAACTCCGAACTCGTAAGGAAGAAGTCATAAAATGAATTTGAATAGATAGTATGAGATGTTAAATACGCTATAAGCACAGAACTTTTTAAAATTTAAATATTTCAAAAGGAATCACAACTGAAATCAATTTCTTAAAACATACTCAGAAATACAAGCATTGAAAACAAATATGCATATTTAAAAACAGTTCTGTATCAATGAAGTAAAACACAGCAAAGTCAATTTGACTTGAGTTTTATTTAGGGTAATTTAATATGGTTTAAGATTTCATAAGAAAATGATGAATGTAACATAACCTCAGTTACTCCCTATTGCATTGCTAAACTTGTATTCATAGTTTCCATACTTATCACAGAAAATGAATGACTTGAAAAGGGAGAAAAAATGTATTCATGAAAGTTATGTTTAATTATTTTAAGTATGAGCCTGAAAAATCACCTGGATGTGAAGAGACTCCACTAGAAGGAGCCGAGTTCATTCCATGAAGTGCGACGTGTTGGCTTCCAACACAGGGTGGTAGGCTGTTGCTCCCCAAACTGTTGAGAAGCGAGTATGAATTTGTTTCTACCCCTACCAAGCTACCAGGCCTCCACAAGTCCATGTGAGGTACAAACTGATTATAGCCATCACTAGGCACAATACCATTTGAGGGGTATACTGTACAATTGGGGACACGCTCCTCTAGCGTGGCAGGGTAGATATCGTTGTTGTGGATCCGATCTTCAAGCTGCCTCAGCCACTGGGTGAGGCTGCATCGATCATCATTGGAGATGGCAGGGTGGATGAGAGAGTAGGAAAGCAGTTGACGGCTTTCCTCGATATGGACATCGTGACGGATGGAGTGGGCCAGGATCTTCGGGATGAGCTCTAGGTAACGGGACTTTGCCTCCTCGTTCCCAGGATGCAGCAGAGGAAGGTGGGACAGGAGTCTGATGACAGCCGTCTCTTTGCTTTCTGTGCTCAGGTTGCTGATGTATGCTGGAATAAAAGTTATTTTCCATGTTACATGAAGCTAATTGGATGATTAAATCAGAAAATAGCTTTAATGACAAAATTTGAATTTTTAAAACAGATTACACTAAAAAACTTATGCAATATATCTCAAAATCAATTAAAACGAACTATATAAACTAAATTTAATTTATTGAATTCAAAACAGTATGTTTTTGTGAATCTAATGATCAATTTGGAATTTAAAAAACTGCCAAGACTTTTTTTTTAAAAAAAAATCAGTATGAATACTTCATTTACATAAATATGGCAAAAATATTCAAAAGTTAAAACATCTTAAGGAAAATGTTTACTCTTCCTTCCCCTCAAAATTTGTATCAACAATTTTAGAAGGATATCCAAGTATAGTTTAAAATATATTCAACATCAATAGTTTCTGAATCTTTTCAATGCCTTTTTGAGCCAAGCTTTCCTACTACAATTTAAGCATAGCTACAAGTAAAAGGTAATCTTCCATAAAATTCCACAAGGCTTTAGGAAGTTATGGCACACATTCTATAAGGGCCACTGTTTCACATTTTGAACATTTTCCAATTACTTATAAATTAAGTTGCTATAAAAAACCAAAGTAGCATTAAAATTGCATTCAGGGAATACAAAATTTCATAAAAAATTAGAGAATTAAGATTATACATTTCATAAAATGGAATTGGAAGACATTTGAAAAATTTCACCGAGTTTGCAGATTTGACAGATCCATCTTATGGGTTTTTTTTAATCAAACTAAAGTAATATTTAAAAATATAAAAAAAATTTAACAAGTTACAGCAATTTAAGTATGCAAATTTTGTACAATGTATAACAGTTTTATTTTTCAATTATTTTTACTTTTGAGAGATAACATAACATTCGAGAGATACAGGTACCATATTATGGTACCCATGGAAGCTCTCTTAATGGTTTATCAATACAGGAAAAGTGCTAGTAAATAGAACAAAAGAGGAGAATGAGGAGTAGGGATTCTTCATTTAAACTAATTTTCAGCGTAAACTTAAG
Source organism: Trichonephila clavipes (assembly GCA_019973935.1). NCBI lineage: Eukaryota > Metazoa > Arthropoda > Arachnida > Araneae > Nephilidae > Trichonephila > Trichonephila clavipes. The sequence goes on along the minus strand of BMAU01014602.1, from coordinate 28,275 downwards.
CCCTAGCTATGCTTCTGTATCAGTACTGGGAGACGAATCAGTTTGTCCCCTTCTGACAAGGTATGAAACCATAAGGAGGTCCCTTACATTTCCCCAGAAAATTAAGTTTCAGAATATGGAAAACCTGTATTTAATACCAAATTATTAGGCTTGAAAAGAATGAAAAAGTAAAAATATTATTGCCTTATTTTAAAGACAACTAAGCAACAAGGACAATCAAGAAATAGAAGTGTGTAAGAATATTGATACAGCATTACCACTGGATTGTTCTGGGAGGAGGGAGTTTTAATTCCTCATTCAAGAGAGCCCCTAAATGTTCTATAGATTTAAGGTCAAGATATCTGGCTAGCCAATCCCATGAATGTTTTCTTTCCAGAAATTCAGTTACATGACCATTATGTGACGAGTGTTATCCATTAAAATGAATTCATAATTAACAGCATCCCTGGAGATTTCATTCTTATATCAGAGTAGTCAAAACTTCTATCAAAGACATTGAGACCCATAAACTCCATCCGATAGGATGCCTGCTCACAGTATCAAACCTCTCTCGCCATTCTTTTTCTTGGATATTAGAGGACATGTAGTGGATCCCCGTTTCTTTCCAGATGAAGGGTACCATCTGGAGGTTAGATTAAACCTAGACAAAATAAAAGGATTTTCACTAATCCACATTTTAATGTATATTCTCCGCAACGTGCTAAATGGCCTCTTGTGTGCAAAGCATGAACAAGATGCAAACAGACCTTTAATGGAATAAGTAAAACTTGAAATTTGAATTTCTATGCCCATATGCAGTTCTAAAGACAGCCAAAAAGCTGTTGCATTTCTCTGTTGTGTGTGTGTGTATCTAATTGTACTAAATAATTATCAATTTTCATTTGACATAGTTTCTTTAACGAACCAACAAAGTAATTCGGACTAACTTTAGCATTGTATTCAAATTACCAAGCAATCTGCATTTCAAACTGCTCTTTTATGTCTCTGGATTCAGCACTTCATTTATAATTCAGATGTTAATTGTACAATTTCCAAAAAAAACCCATGAAAGTCAACAGGATATGCAAAAGAACTTAACACACACAAAAGGCCCACGACGCATTAAAATGCACAGCCTGCATAAATGTACACTTAGTTGATATTAATATTTGCGTCTTTAGATTTGTTTGATCTGATTGTTTATTCAAGTCAGAATTTCAATACAACAATTTGGTGACTGATCTCAATTTTGGTCAAGTGATGATGATTCTCCAAACTGCTGCACCCCACGGCCAAAAGGAGGACTTTGAGCCTGATCAATTTAAGTACATCAGCTCCTCCCATATGGCAGATCTTCAGAAGTACTAAGACTCAAAACCACAGCACCAGAAATAACACTGGCCACATCTTGTTCATTATTATTTAATCAAGGGAGTAGTACTTGAAGAGTATTTAAGTAATTTCAGGAATATTCACATTGAATCTCAGAATCAGGAAGCTCTACTAACTTTGAATCTACTTTCATGCATAATTGTATAATTTAATTTGAAAAGCTCTAACCAATCCCAATAACCTTTAAGAGTTTCAAATTTGAATGAAATTCTTCAAAGATTTCATATCCACTTTGGCACACTAAACATTTGCAACTGTAAGAGTAAAATTATGCTAATGGTTGTTAAAATAGTAATTATCTAGAAACAATACTCCTGGAGATTAGACTTTTACATTTAATGGCATTACTTAAACATTTTGAAAAATTCTTTGGGAGTCACTTATTAAAGTGTTCTTTGCGAAGCAAAACCAGTCTCATAAATTGCTAGCATTCAGTCCAAGGTTGCGAGTGTACTGACTGCATTGGATTAAAATAATCCTTCTAGATTGTCAAGCATATTTTTAAAGACCTTGAAAATACTTCAAGACTGTTCAATTATGAATTTCTTGTCTGGTAATGTACACTACGCTTATGATACTCCAAATACACATTCAAAAGAAAATCTAGCATTTGAAAGCGGTTAATTTAATGACCACTATGGAAATCATTAGGAGATCCTCTTTAATCCATTTGAACGGTTCTTGTTGGTAAACAGATCAGCCACCACTGTCACCGCAATCCTAAAAGAAAAAAAAGCCGCCTCAGAGAGAGAGAGAGAGAGGTATTTGGAGCAGGAAGAAAAAAAGAGTGAAAACCCGTTCGCTGTCCGCTATGTAGGCACGAGGTGGAGAGAAACTAGGTCATTACCCCGGACAGCAGCAGCAGCAAGTGAGATGGAACGCCACTAACCCATATACTTTCTCCTTACCGCCCAAGTAGCACAGAAAGTCTGCCACAGTTCATTCCACTTTGGGTGCCTGCGATTACAATCCACGTAGAAATGGGCACCTAAAATAAGTAAAACTCCCCCATCTTTCGTATACAGGTCAATGTCCCTGAACCACGCTGCCGCCTTTACAATGGGCACGATGACGATACAGATGCAAAGAGAGAAATGTTCTAAACAATTCAATCGGAAGAATCATACTTACGACCTATATTTAAATACAAATCAGCAACACACTGCTTCTAATTAAAACAATTACTAAAAATAAGAAACCGAATAGAGTGTTCTATATATAATATCGAACGTAGAATAAACGTGTTACTCGCGACGTGGTAAACAATTTGGTTTGCGACATTGCGTAAGTTTGAACTATGATCGACACACTCCCGCAGATTCCCAACTATTTTAACTTTTACACCCCGTGAGGTCTTTCAGGTTGAATTTAATGTAGGAGTCCCATGATTCTACACGACAAGAATCTCTTTTGAATTCAAGCAAATGGTCTACGGCATCATTTGGCGGGTGCGGAATATTATTTTACGAGTATTGCAATACGCGTAGCCTAACTACCGAGATGCGCTGAAGGTCATTAAATGACTTGGTTTTCCAACGTCTTTAATTTTATGAAAAAAAATAATGATATTTAAACATACAGGATATCTTTCAAAGTACAAAGTTTTCAGTGGCACTAGGATTAGAACCCGTGACTCGAAAACGCTGGCCACGAGTTTGCGACAGTAAAATTGTGGCTGTGATAGCCGAGTGATTAAGTATCATATCTAATCAGGAATTCAAGTACTGCCTTTTTAGGCTGTGGTTCGCCAAATATTAAAGAGAAAGAACGGAATTCGAAACAATTTTAGACAGAAAAATGCCTTCCATTTTCATGTAAATTCGCATTGCTTTAACTTGTACGCTGGCTTTTATTTCTACACAAGATTGAAAATATTTTGAAAATCAACAGTTTCCCCCCTCCTCAAATATAAATATAGAGTGAAGAATTCAATTACAATTTTACGGTACAGAAGGCAAAAAGAGGAACATTTTATAACGCAAAATATTTTAAACAAAAATGAGTAGAAAAATAAAATATGCTGTTCTCGATAGGATTATCGAGGTCGGAGCATAATATTACATTAAAGTTTTGAACACTTTTCTAACCTATTTAAAGTTTCATAAAGGTAGCCTTTAAATATAAGTAGTATACCTGATAAAATGTGTCAGAAAAAATATCAATTGTATAAGTAATCACCATTAAGCATCGTAATCAACCAACCTTCCAGGCGATGATCCAACGGTCCCGAACTAGCATCTTGCAGTTAATGAATTCAAAGCGCATGGGAACAGTTAAAATAAAATGCCATTTCAAAGAACTGTTGCAATTTCTCTTTCATTGCGTTACAAATATTTTTTGAAAAGAATGAACACTTTCCTTCAATTGTTCTATGAAACAAAATGCGTTTCACTTACTTGTGTTTCAGCAAATCATTTAATGGGGAGTTTCGAATTTTCAAAAACGCTTCATCAAACCATTTGAGTCTCGGTTTATTTTATTTATTGATTTATTGAATATTAACGTCGCACTGTTCAGCTACACGAGGGCTTTTGGCGACGGACCACGTCATTTTGAACCATGGTCAAGTGACGTGGACGACACCTGAGCTGGCACCCCTCTCCTAACTACCACACCACACCAACGGGAGGACGTTTCAGCTCGACAGATTTAACGTGCATCGCTGCCCTACACGGCGGGTCTTTAGTAGTACTGGGCTCGAACCCGTGACAAAGCAAGCCACGGTCCGATACCTATACCACTCGGCTACCGCGGCCACATTTGAGTCTCGGAGTTAGACTAGTGTGTGTGTGGTTGAGTTTAAGTCACTACAATAAAATCTTATGCAAACACTAATTGCTTGGAATTCTTAGAAATAAAGGCAATTCTGAAATTTGAGATACGCGCAGACCAGAAGTTTGCAGAGGTCGCAATTCTCTTCAGGAAGGTCGCGGTCGGCAGTAATCCCGGATAATGTTACGAAAAAAGTTAAATGGATGATAATCGCTGTACCTACCCAATGATACAGAAGGAGCTTAACATTGGATCCGCAGCCACACACAAATCATTCATGAAGAATGAATTACATATGTAGTTTGCCGTTGGGTTCTCCATAATCTAAGCAAAATGAGTAGCGTCACAATTTAGCAATGTAAGGGTTTCCTTAACATTTCCAAAATTGTAATGGGTGATGAAATGTACATACCGTTTTTTGACGTAAGTCAAGAAAGTAAAGTAAGGGTCTTTGAAGCTCATCCCACGCCGGTAATGGTGAAAAGACAACGAGAAATTAAAAAAGTAACGAATGCCGTTTTCTTCAGTAGTACGGGATTGGTTAAAGCAATCAAATTGGAAGGATAGAAGACGGTAACAGCAAACTGGTATAGCACTAAATGTCGGATATTATCCAAGAAATGAATGTAAGGGGACTAAAGCTTCACCATGGCGATGTCATACAGCCGGATTAACAGTTTTTTTAAACGAAAACAAATTTTAAGTGATAGAACAACCATCTCATTCTTCGGATCTAGCTATGTGTGATTTTTGGTTACTTTTTAATCTACGTGGATGTAGTTTTCATTCAGAAGAGACTGAGATGGCATTTTCCATCAATTCCACGAATTGAATGGTTTCAGGCATTTAGTGTGGGGAAAGTTCGTCAACAAAAGTGCATTGATGCTGAAGGAGACTACTTTGAACACTCCTAAAAACCTAGATGTATCTCAGAATGACCCTCACTTCTAGAAACCAAAATGACAAAAGCTAATCAATCGAGCAGTACAACCTGCGTGCCATCTTTTTATGTTTGAAAACACAACGACAAATAAAACAATTCAATTGTGATTTCCAAGCATCGAAATATAATTTAATTTTCATTCATTGTAGAAAAACTAACTTAAAATAATTTTGAAAAATGTAGTCAAATCGTTTAACAAAACAAAAACCACTAGTGAATAAAAAATAATTAGTTAAAATCTAGGGGAAGCTCAAAACATCAAAATTTCTTTACAACGCGTGAAAGGTAGGATATACTTCCACCACACAAAAATACAATACATCATACCCAATCACTTTCTGAAAGGCAGGAAGGGACAGCGAATGATCAGACCTTGACCTTTCAAGACACAATAGCAATTGCACAATATTTGCCTAAAAATCTCCAGAACGAAATACTCAAATATTAGGATTAGTCAAGAGTGCATAGAATCGCTCACGAAACACGGATCATTCCTGATGAAAATTCTAAATGACATGTCCGTACTAACTTTCAAACACAGACAAGCTTGTTTTAAAGTTTCACTGCAAGAATACATTTTTTTGAAAGTTTACTTCATTTTGAACGTTAAGCGAGTAAGAAACCTCACTCGGTACCTTACACGCATGATCGTCACGCTGTTCTCCACTCAAATACAAGGCTCAAATCCATTATTTCGAAAGGAATCTTTAGTGGAGCAAGTGCTAACATCATGCGCCAAAAAGCTAGAGATTCGATTGTTAATTAACGTCACAATCTAGCGCTGCATAAGGGCTATTGGCGACAAACCTCACTCTAATGACGAGGATGACACCCGAGTCATGAAGTTCAGGATTATGATTACTTGGCAAGCGCGCTGTCGTATATCGAGACTTTTTTCACAAACTTTTAGCGCGAACGACACAAATCAATTACAGGCTCCAAAATTTCAGGGAATTCACGAGTTTTATTTTAATGATTTTTGAAAGTGTTTTAAAACACGTCATCTTAAGGCCGTATTTCTACCAAAAATCGAATATCCACGCCATTGAGAAACGTAATTTTATGACACTAATATATCAACTAGAACCTGCACATCATTTTGTGCCAAAAATCCTTCGAAACAATTCACAATAGAATATAATGCATCTTTTGCCATCTGACCCGGATCAAATAAAATCGTGGTCATAAGATAACTATACATTTGCATGCTTCGATTTGGAATACGAGGGCTACATCACAAGTCATTTACAATGAATCTATATACCTCAAACTAGATAAGAATTGTTTTTCCGAGTAGTCGTCGTCAATAAATTTAAAAATTACAGAATTGTTTTTGATGTGCATTTGTATTACTATCTTACTCGAGGATTATAAACGATCTGGTTCCGGGAAGATTTGGTAAACGGCGATTTAATCTATATCAGAGAACATCGTCATACGTAATTTACACTTCCCCACGTAACTTCGGATAATTTTGCCAAAAGAAAAAAAATATTGTAGCATCCGTTGGTAACTGACTAACCAAACACCCAACAAGAATTGTCACACGAATTCGAGAACGGGTTCGTTAAAAATACATTAATTTTTCGAACAGAAGACTAAGAACCAAGGATCTCTACGGGAGAGCTGTGTGCGAGGGCAGCGAAAGAAAAAGGCACTTCCGCCCCACGCCAGGCAGACGACTCCACGTGGGACGCGGCGTAACGGTGGCCTTACGAGGATGAAAACATCAGCTGTAGGCCGTAAGTAGTTTACCTTGACAATTTTCCTTTCTGGTTCACGGAGAATGAGACTACACACGATCACTTAACCGAAATACTTGAGCAATCACAATTATCGATTCGAATTTGACGTTTCCGAAAGACGGAAATTAAGGACTCGATCATTGGGAAGAAAATTTAATTCCCAAGTCTTTTATTTACTGCATAATGGGCTATCAACGAGGAGCTTTGATAATACGAGTGAATGTTTAGTGTTCATTCTCAAATGTCGTCCGAGTTGCATGAACGCGAGTCTGAATTAACACAACGATTTTTATAAAAAGCACCCCCCAGATTCTGCCAAGCTCGCTGAAGAGCAGGTGATTATCTTTATAAGCGTCCAAGAGCTATCTTTTTTCAAGTTTCGACAAACATCTAAACAGCAAGCTGTTTTTTTTAATGAGAGAGAAGAAACCTTATTTCCAAAAAAATAAGTTCTAGAAGCAAAGTTTCAATCACGAACATACATTGTACATGTTGGGAAAAACGCCATGCATAAAATTTAGAATTCAAATTAAAAACATCAAGAATAGGATATTTCCCCATGTTTCGAGCAGTGTCATTTAAAATACACGAAACAAGAGGTGTGCCAAGAATTAATATCGTCTGCCTGTTTGTACTCCACTACCCAAGACAGTTATTTTGAAACCGCCTTAGTCACTAAAATTAATGAGTGGTTCGATGACAAATATAAAAAGCAAGGCGTTTATCTCAGTTATGAAATATATATATGCATCGGAAGCGACTGTGATATGGACAGTCAATATTGACCACCAGTACTAGACTTTTCCCGAAGCTTTACAGAAATAATCGAGGAAGAGTGTGTGCCCACCGGCTTATCTGGATAAATCTTTATCTAAAGTGGCAGGGTCTAAAATTAGTCTGGTGACGAAGGAAGCCGCACAAACAGTTCTCGAAAGTGACGCATCAAAACACGGGATGCGTGCAGGATGTTTTGCGAATCGGATCGGGGACAAGCGAGAGCTATTTTTAACACGTGTGTCGTTGAACACCGACTCGCCTACGGCATAACAATGTCATAAACACACGCTCAGATTCAAAGCCAAGTGTCATTTCGATTTACTCCTACAGCAAAGCAAAGTCGATGTACAAGAGAGAAACGTTGGAAAGAATTTCGGACCGCTGAAAACAAACCAAGGGAAGGATCAGTTAAGCCGACCCGAACTTACTTCATTTACTAATAAATTAGAGAAAAAAAATTTCAGAGTTACTGGCAATGCGAATCGTCCAGATGTGTTCGCAGTCCGTTACTCAAAGAATCGAGCGGATAAGAAAACTATTTTCCTTAACACACAGGCGTCGCCAAACAGGATCACTAGAGACTAAAGTTAATGTTTCAATTTTTCCTTTTCATTATTATTACATTGATAATATATACCGCATTTACTCGAATCTAAGCCGCCCTTTCCCCCCCATTCGTAATGCTTTTGAAAATCGGCTGCGGCTTAGAATCGAAGGGAGGAAAAACTGTTGAAAAGGGCAGTGCTCCGCAACCTTTTTATCGGTGCGGACCGGTCAACGTTTGATAATTTTACCGCGGCCCGCCGAGGGTGGGACACGTTGGTTTATATTTTAGATTGTTTTGGTTTAATTTTAATTTAGTTACATTTAAATATGCCTTCATAATAAAATATAGTTACACCCCCCAAAAATGAATAAAACTGATTTAACATGGAATATAAAGTGATTTCCGTGGAAAGTTGCGCAAATACGAGAGAAATGCATCCCTTTAAATAAAATGGCAATAGTTAATGTTCTTTAGGCGGCCCCGCACCATTTGATCCGTGGACCGGGGGTTGCGGATCACTGGAATAGGACATTTAGAGCAATTACAGGTTCATGTATGTATCTGAGAGTGTTTAATACTGATAAAATAATTATTCCCTTTTAGATCTCATTTTAAAATTTTAATTTCGTAAAATTGGATATCGATAAGCCATTTTACACTATTTTTCACAAAATCTGAGAAATTGAGGCGAGGCTTGGATTCTAATAAATACGGTATCTGTATTTTCATACACATTTAAACATCCAACTGTCTTAAATCCGTCAATTCGGCATCAATTTTTTTCTCTCTCATTAAAGTTTATACAGAATAGGCGACAGTATTAGAATTCTAAAACAGTCCAATTGGTAAAAATGTCGTAATCAGAAGAGCTTGAACAACGTTTACTTATTTGCCCATATGAGTTCGGGAGCACTAAAGAATGGACAAGAGAAACTACGCCACCATTAAAAGTGACAAGGACACATTCCATATTTTACAACACGTTAAGGAATTAATAAAAATGAACGTTGGAATTACTTTTATAAGCAAAAACAACCAAAGTCATTTTAATTTCTAGTAAGAATATAAAATTCAAGATTAAAACGCATGGGTATTACTGGTAAGTTAATTTTTTCATTAAGCTTTTAAAAGTTTAATTTCAAAAATCTATTTAGACAAGAATTGCTCTTGCGCTGAGTAACAAATAATCTTGGACACAGTTGTTAGTTTTTGAAGGAACTGAACATTTTACTGTTTAAGGGGACAGTACGATTCAATTGACAAAAATCGGTCAAAAAATCAAATCCAGTTTTTCTAGCCTAAATTATTCTTTATATACTTTTCTATAACTTGACAAAATTTGAAAACTCAACTTAAAAAACGCAGAATTATGATATCTTATACAGTCATTTTTATTCACATCCCTAAGGCAAATCAAAACTATGAACTTACTTATCTCAGGAAGGTAAAATAAATAGTTTGTCTTGATTTAAAATGCTAAGGCTTTTTTTTTCCTATTGTGCCTAATGCTCTGAATTTTTTTTATGCCTATTGTTAATAGTACATGCAACAAAAGTTGGTATGCATTTTTGAATCAAAGCAATACTTTTTAAAAAAAGTAATTGAAGTTGGAATTTGTAAATTTAAGGAATGTTCAATAAGGATTCATAAAACGAAGCATTGTACAAATACCAATCGTGTTATCGCTTTTGTTTTACATAGTCGGACGTACTTGTAAATCCAATTTTATGCGTGTATGTCAATTTTTGTAGGAGGAGTAGCATTTTAAAATCACTTTACAAATTTTTCCTTAAAAAATTAAATGGCTAACTTTTTATAAAATTTTGAGCACAAAATCTGTTTTACATAGCCTACACACATAGGAGACAACCCAAAATTTTTGAAAATCCTTAAATTAAAATTTTTTTGCTTCAATCGTACCATGTCCCCCTAAAAATTGGATTAGAAAAAATATTTACGACAGTTTTGATCGCTGCTGGAGGCCTTCAGACACAGCCATCCATGAACAGTCAGAGACTTCGCAGTCATGAAGTAAAAGACTACTCAATATCTTGGCTCGAAAGTTTGTTTTTATGTACAATTTAGCTACTCCTTCCCGTTACCCAACGTCCACAGACATCAAAATAACAAGAATATTTAGTCCAATAATAAACTCTGAAATGACACATATTTAGGAGTTTCAGAAAGAAGTGCACTTAATCAAAACGAAGAAAATAGAAATTGCAGCAACACTACGTTCTTGCATCCATCCTACAAACGTTAGAAAATGCCGTTTAAATAGAGCATACAAATAAGCAATCCTTTTAACTTGTGCGATATACCGCCAAACCAAAATGATTAAGGCACCTTTTTCTATAAATCCATTCAATATATATATATATTATTGGAGCTAAACAATCTAAAGAAAAGTTTAATTTCAAAAGAAAGATTTTCACAGAGGAAAAAACCGTAAAAGGGGAAGCTTCGTGTTTATTAGTTTCATTTGAATATTTCAACACAAAACAATTTTGCTCAAGTGGCGGACAAGAAGCCACGAATTACAAAAACAAAGGAGTTATGGGTTCCAAAATTACATTGTTAAAAACCAATTCCTTCCGATTTATACATCTATCGCCTTTTAAAAATGTTTATCGAACGTATAACCGTCATATCAAAACATCCATTTAACTACGAAGCTAGAGACACTTGCCAATTATACTACTACAGGGAAGATAAAATCATGAAATATATTAGATCGTTTATTTACATCGTACTTCGCAGAACTACGTGATGACGGACCCGTAGCTTTGAATCATGGTTAAATGTCATAACCTGAGTTAGTACCCAACCTATTGCACTTCCACACCACGCCAAAGGGATGAATTTAGCCTTTCTTTACCGCGAGTCTTCACAAATTACACTAAGTGACAACAGTTACAACACTGACCCTGACCACTCCGCTGTCGCGGCCATGAAAAGCGAAAAAAAAAAAAAAATCAACCACCACGAGCGATCTTAATCGGAATCCAAGACTTGAATGCGGCTCAAATCCATTATTACGAGTCCGACATTAAATGCGACACATTCTGGCGCAATCGCCTGGACAATGCACACCTAAACGATTAAGATTAAGCATTGCGAAATGGAGGAATCTCCAATTTTCTTGGCACCGTGTCCGGATGACAAACCTACGCTTCTATATCGAGCCACCGAGCCCCCACAGCCAGAGTTGGAAGCGACAACCTGCTATCTACTATTCTGGAACACCTACCCTCTCGCAAAAAGGCAGTGGTTTCAACAGTTGGCATTTTGATACGCAAGTTGCCTCGCCAAACACTCAACGCGCTATTTTCGGCACTGCACTTTTCCTCTATTCTTTACAGACAACTGCATATTGAACTTTAATTTCTCAAGTGTACATCATTTCGACTCAATTAGGATTGTTGATCAGATTTAATAATTGGACACGAGCCCGAAATGTTTAAATACAAAATTATGGTTACATGCGTGTTATTTTGAATGCTTAGCATTTACGACGTTCAAATGGAAACCTAAAAATGTGACGAACATTATGATTCAGAAACATTAAAAGGTTTCGATTTAATTTTAGAATTCATAGTTTTGGTAAAACGAACGATTTGATTGATTTAATTTACATCGCACTTTGAAGCAAATACGGCGACGGACCTCGTAATTTTGAATTCAACCTAAACTGGCATCCTCTTCTACACAACGAACGGTACATTGAAGAAACTTTGTTGAAATATATAACAATCGAAACATTGCAAATCATATATGGATGAATTTAGTTCATCTGAAGCAACATTATAGCCATGTTGAGTAATCTGTTTGATAGATTGGATGGCTTATTTTAAATAACCGGCATAGCACTCCTTTTTTGCTTTTATTACCTACATGTCCAGTCGGAGGCGATGATACGACAAATTTTTATGAAATCTACTCAAACAAATTTCAACTAAAGACTGCGCTTGGTTAGCAAAATTAATGCAATTTATAACAAAGCACAAGTACACAGTCAAATTTAAGAACAGGCAAATTGTATCAAATGTGATTGCAATCAAAGTTGCATTTGAATTTCAGAACACATATTCTATATATAAACAAATGAATGCCAAGTGTTAGAGAGAAATCTCGTGCTCTTCAAAACGTTGATTTATAAAAGTATTTTGTTATTCCTCTTCCCCGCTAATTTCTAATTCGCAAGATTCCTTCGAAGACCTGGTTAGATAAAAACATGAGATGTCAATATTAGATTCAATCGCTCGAGGCCAAGGTTTATTCCAAGGGAAACGACCGAAAGCGAATTTCCGCTGCCAGTCCTAAATATAGGACTCGATGAGGGGTTTGTTTTTGTTTCCTTTCTGTGTCAAGCGTCGGACGGTATCGGGTCCAGCAAGTGGAACGCGAGAGAAGAAAGTGCGGAGAAAGCGACCCGCTTTCGTTTCACTGTCAATGACCCCACGACACACTTCAACCCTTTTCGTGAATGGGAGCGACCGATCAACCTTCCAGATGTGGGACAATCGGGAGAAATTTCATAAAAACACTTGGGCCCTACAGAATTTCAAGAAAGAGATGTCGTAGGCTAAGCCTTGAGACGAAATTAAACACCATTAACTTGATAGTTTATACAGCATGAAATCATTTAAAAAGTCTGAAATATAAAAGCCGCTAAATTTTTAGAATCTGTTTTTTAGTAATTAAGTTACCATAGTTGAATAGCCTTGTTTCCTTAACGTTAGGCGAAGAACAACTTTGAGAAAAATAATCCCCGGGGTAGGCTTCAAATTCATCAGACGACATTTTGTGCATACCTTTAGAAATACAAATGCTTAGATAATTGCACAATACTTAAGCAAACTAATCGTAGGATATGGAAAAAGTGATCCAACTGCATAATGCTGGTTAAATATATTTTTCGTATAGATGAAATCAAAACAGCTTGTATATGCTAAGGCTGCCAATACAATGAAATTTTCCATTGTAAGATACAAAATGATACTTTTCTCGCATTTCATGGTAAACATTGGTTCAGGTGTTATGGGCGGACTCGTTTCATTAACTAATAGATTATCGAGCAATTAGAAAAAGTACCAAATTAATCAAGGTCTGTTAAATGTTGGATGACATCCACAGAATCGAAAACACCTTACATCAAGTAAAAAATTTCCTCAATTCATTAAATCCCAAAACAACGAGAGCGAAAATCACAACTTAAAAACATTGCTTTTTTCCGCTTCCGACATTAGAGTGCAATGCACTCTTTACCGCAATTTTCTTTTTGGACCATTGACAGATAAAATTCCGCTAAAAGCGAAAATTTTTTCCCATAAAATATTAATACTTGTATTTAAAAAATGCAATATACAAAAGTAAATAATATTCCAGCACCGAATTCTAGAGTTAAATTTTTGAAGCATGTTTCACCGTTTTGTTTAATACAAAAAGGAATTTTATTCTTACGTATTCAATGCTTTGTAACTGTTTCCGTTAGACATTCATTTTCCCATTTAATGGAAACCGCTCGTTTATAACATGTTATAATAAGCCATTACTTGTTAAGACAACTTATTAATTACATAACAAATTTTGAACAGTTATTGAAAATTCATTAAAAAACAAGCGAGATAAAATGGGAGAAATTTGTTTAGAGAACTACAAAACTGACTCGTCTTTCATTCGTACGGAAGAACACAAGTCAAAGCTTTTAGACGACATAAAAATGCCTTTTCCAAATTTAATTTGAAAATCAAATGGTATAACGCAACGCATTGAAAAAAACCGCGTGTCCACCAAACTTGTGTTTTCAGTACTATTCAGTAATTTTTAACTGAGAACCGTTCAACTTTACGCAGTTCCGTCGAATTTCGCTTGAAACGGATTCTTTGTCATCTAATTTTAAAGTTCTATTAAATACTGAAGAGTTGATAAAAAATGTTTTTAAGTCCAAACACGAAATTACAAAATACGCGACCTTCCAAGATTCCAAGGGGGAAAAATTTAATGATATTTCCACGATTTCACCGAGTTTGAAGGGCCTAGATTAGATGGGACCAAATGAATACACCAGTCCATTCCTATCAAAAATTAAACTTACCTTAATCCTACAATTGGCAATAGTGACGCCGAAATCTTATTCTATACTCGACTGTTAAGAGAATGCGCCGATATATCGTGAACAAGTACTTGTAAAATAACACAGTCCACGTCAAACAAAAGAATCACGGACAGCGAGTGCAATAAATAACGACACAAGACATCCGATCGCTTGCACAAAACCTTGAGGAGGTTTCACTCCCGGCTCTTTGTACGCTCAAAGAAATAAGAGAAAATTTCTTCCTTAAGAGAATTTGAAGTCAAACCACCCTTCAGCCTCCATTAAATACAATTAGTGACTTTGGGATAATTTGGTTACAATTGTCATTTTATGCACTATTGGCTGGAGTACCTACAGACAATTTTTAGCATAAAATTTGGGCTGTTTCATAATTGGAATAATTATGCAGAAAAAACTTTTAAAACAGAAGTAATAAAATAATGTGATATGTATTTCATCTGTCTACGATGATGTCTTTGTATCTATAGTGAAACAGAAAAAGGAAGATATTTGATGTAAACATTTAAAAACTTCTGCGCACTGTTGAAATAAATCAAAGTTCTTCATTTACGAGTAACAAGTTAATCTAAGACTGCCGTCGCATTACTGGCGACAAATACCACAACTGACAAAACTCACACCGGGAATAATGGGAATTTGCGGTCTATTGTAGAGTTAAGTTCAACACATCTTACACTTCAATCTCGTGGAAACAAGGGATAAATACACAACCCAGCGGACACGATATTTTCGTTTCTATTGTCAGACTATTACCGATTAGTTAGAATTTGAAGCCATCATGTGTATATACACGAACATTCTTCGGTACTTTCGAGTCCGATCACCTCAAATACAACCTCAACTCTAAAGATATTAACGATAGACCACGTCGAAGGGACTGATTCTTTAATAGTTTGGTTGAGACAATATGCGATCGCTTTTCCAAGTACGCAAGCCAGAGTTTAACAAAATAAATGACGAATTCGATAATTATATATTAGGTAATTAACATACGAAATAATGCGATTTAAGCCAGTGATTAAAACGAATTGCTGAGTAACTTAAATCTCTTGTCAAGTTTTCTATTCACTGAATCGTAGCTCAAGGCGACCGGAAGGCAATGACGTGTGTGTGAGCCATATTCCACAAGAGGCTTTGAAAATAACATGCAATTACCGTTACACACACATTACTTTCGAAAACTGACTCCGGCAGAAAACGAATTTTTACCAATGATCCTTTCACTTGGAAGGATCCGAGAATATTGACGGGCTTTATTTTTATGCCCACTTGAAATCTAGCAATATTTCAAATAAGCTGCTTTTTATAATTAACCTTGGGATGTAATATAGCACTCGCTAAACATTTCATAACATCGATTGAAATAAAGAAAAGACGCTTAAGTACATAAATGATCCGCGGTAGCTATTCTAAAAAAAGCAACTATTCTTCAGTCTTACAATCCAGAAAATGCCGAGACTAAATATTCCGTAACATCCTTCGCAAATATTAATCCGGTTCAGAATGGAACATTCTCCCCACTTCCACTAACCCAAAGCATGCAATACTTCTCACAATTCCGTATTTAACTTTAGTTCAAAATTAAACTAAGAATGTGGATTTGGACAGTGGCGTAACGGAGAACACTTGGGCCCCCCTGCAAAGTCAGGTTTTGGGCCCCCAAGTTGGATTTTACAAAGGGTGGTACTTGGGCGATACTGTGGGCCCTCTAGAGCCCTGCCCCCCCACGACGCGGAGGTGTACGTTACGCCACTGGATTTGGACAAAACGGAACTCAAAATTTCACTCCGCCCATTAGCAGGTGCAAATGAATTTAACGTGCAATTTTTGATTATTCCGTAACGATGAATGTATTTGGTAAAGGGAGGAAAGCTACTGAATCGACAATCCAGACAAGATACTGAAATGAAAGGCAGTTTTAGATGTCGATTTTCACAAAGACAGCAAAGTACCTGGATCGTTTGCTTGTTGTTCTTGCATCTGTAGTTCCACGCAGTGTGCAATGTTCTGTTCGAGTACTTGGGCCAGAAACCGGGCCTGTCCCGGTTCTATCCTCTTAAAAAGTGAGTAGAGAGCGACTGTCTGCTCGCAATTGTTCCACTGATCGAACCAACCCGTCATCACAGACAGTTGGTCCCTGAAGTGATGGCTCGATTTCATAGTGCCACCTAAAAAAGTAAATAGACTTTGAGAACTTAGCACAACAGAAAATTTGGAGGAATATCAAAGTATTCAATCTCAAAACTTATACCGCGATTTAAATAACAAAATCATACTTAAAAATATTTGAACGTAAAACAATGAGATACCGATTTGATTCCCTTCTGATGTCAAACAAAGCAATTTGTCACAGTAAAGAATTAAAAATTCTTTTAAGAGATCAGTGAGATAATCTTATCCGTCGTTCAATTTCAACAGTTACCGTTTAGTACATATTTACTGCACTTGATTTATGTACAAATCTGACAATACAAAAGAATAGGAAAATAATTTTACTTCAAATTTATTTCCCCACACGTAAAAAGGTTATACGCAACGCGAACTGAATTTTAAATTTTCCTACACCGAATTTTGTTATTGAATATTATGTTGTATATCAAATTAAGAAAAAAAAAGAAAGCGTGTATCAGTGTGAACACGCGTTAGAAGTTAACTTCTTTGGCTTACATGTATTGACTTGTATCAAAGTTTTATTTTGAAGTAATCTTATATATAATTAACAAATTTTCATTTCAAACTGTATTTAAAAAATAATTAGGATGGAAAGGTATAAGTATAGACAAAATTTTCATTTTCAATACATACTAAAAAAAATTATTGTATGTATTTTGAGAAAAGTATCCATTATGCTTATGTGGGTGCTTCAGTACATACTTTTGTTATCAAAGGCTTGTGGTAAGAAATAGCAGGTTTTGCACTCAATATCGCTTAAGTATCTCGAAAAGACTGCATCAATCGTAGTATTTGATTTTGCCGTTGATATTATTCTGTTGTTTTGTAGAGATAAGGAGAAATTGTCATTTAAAAATTCAATCAATTGTAGAGATTTGTCTAAAGCAAAATCTCCACTTAAAATCATAGGTATTTTATCATAATTTTTATTAAGTAAAGCAGAACCTCTCGATGTGTATGGTAATAATGATCGATGAAGGAACTCGATAATGTCATCCAACTTGTTCGGAGTAATATATACTGCTACAATTATAATTTTTTGTCCATTATCTATTTCGCATTCAGCCGAGCCCCCCACTGAAGATTGTATGGTACCATAAATATCGGATTGACTGACAGAACATTCCATGGATGGAATTATAATGTTAACAGCATCGCTAGAATTTTAATACATCGCAACTCCTCCTGCTCTCGTATTTGGTCGTTTATACTTCACAATGCAGTTGAAATTTGGAATAGATATAACACTTTCATTGCCCAGCCAAGTTTCTGATAAAACTAAAATATTTGAATTTCTTTTCACTGAATCTTGTAAGTCTACAGCGTGAGCTATAAGACTTTGGCAATTAAAAGTTAAAATCGATAAACATTGTCTGTTCGTTATGAAATTAATCAAATCTTCATAGTTTGTAGTTTGTTCAATGAAAGTCGTTTAAACTCCTCTTGCAAATCAATTGTTGAGTACCATTGTCGAAGACGATCTCGTCAAATGTTTTACCATAATTTTTTGTCGTAATATATAATCCTTCAATACTCGTTACACGTGATAAAGCAACGTATAATATTGATTGAGAGTGACGTCGATCGTATTCGTAAACAATTTCTGAGTATGTGTTGCTTTGAGATTTATGAATTGTTGCAGAACATGCACACACCAACGCAACGTGCGTACGCTTATGCATACATTGGTAAAAAATTGCTTTAAGTTAAATCAGGTAAAAATATGAAATTTAAAAAAAAAAAATCAAAACGCATGGAACGCTTTTAAATTTTTAAAAAACTATACTCATTCTTTTTCTCACCAATTTTTTTATATGATTTTAATTCTAAGTTACATAGAGCCAGTAAAAATTTGGGGAATGTTTGTAAAAAATTTTACTGCCCACTGTAGTCTTAAAATACAAATTAATGAAGCACTACATAACACTTTCACAACAATCAAATCATTTACACCAAAGCATATATATGATTTAAAAACTCACTTAAACTGGATTTAGAAATTCCATTCGATTGAAAATTTAGTAAACACAATCTTTTATAGCCAAACTATTTTAAGAAATGTTGTGTTGCCACTAAATTTTAAAACAATAGATTGTTTATATTATTTCCTTAAAAGAATTTTAAGACTGCATATCCAAGAAACTCTCCTTAAACTAATTTTTGACAGATTTTGAACCATTTAAATGTCTACTTCGGGTAGATTAAATACTCACTCCCGTTTTTTTTTAATTCATTAAAGTTGATTATATTTTGACTTCTAGGTAACGTAAAAACAAAAAGTATGTATCGCAAAGCTAAAAGAGGAAAGGCTTATTAAAGCTGCTGCTGAATGAGAGGGAGGGGGGTGTTAGCTCAGGGGTAATAGACGAAAAACACAAAAGAAATTTTAAAAGCCGTAATTTTTAATCTATTTTTTCAATCTTTGAACAGACTACGGATATTACTATTCTACATATGGAAAAAAAGTTTCGTTAGATTTTTATAAATAATGAAGTTATTAAATATTTAATTAAAGTTGAGTATTTTTCGTAAAAAAAGATTGTCATTTTTT
The DNA here is from genome assembly GCA_019973935.1 of Trichonephila clavipes. Classification (NCBI taxonomy): domain Eukaryota; kingdom Metazoa; phylum Arthropoda; class Arachnida; order Araneae; family Nephilidae; genus Trichonephila; species Trichonephila clavipes. The sequence goes on along the minus strand of BMAU01014602.1, from coordinate 9,279 downwards.
TTATGACTGATTCTAAAAGAGAAAAGGCATGAACTTGTTTAGAATAAAATATCAATTCATTAATTGGAAAGGAAACTTAAAGGGAATGATTTAGAAACCATTTTTATAAAAGCGTATCAATTTTGACTCATTTTAAAAAAAATCGTAAAAAACAGAAAATATTTTGTTAAAAAAAAAATATTCCATATCGTGGCGAAAAGAATGATCTTTCCGATTCTGTAATTATTTTTTTGTCTGAGATACATAGTAGTATGAATTAGATGGCGTTTTTTAAAACGAGGGGGAAATTCGGAACTTCATTCATTTCTACCTTACGTTCATCGCTAACCGTAACTGGTAACGGAAATTTCTCCCTACCGTGCCATAAGAAGTTAACTTCAAGAAACTTTTAATATACATGCGATCAAAAAAATTTTTTACACTACACTACAAGACAAAACTTACAAAAAGAAAAATTCACAGAAATTCGAGTCAAAAATTAATGCACACAGAAATCCGCAATTTGTGCAAAATTCACACGCACACGTTTTATCAATTATAACATTGCAATTAAATTCCTACAAATCATGTATGAAGTTGCTTTCCAATCAACTTGAAATCGGTTAACAAATTATTACACTGAGAAATATCCATTTGTTTTTGATATCACCACCTAATGCAAGTAATACGAAAATTGTTAGATTTTTAAACTGCATGCAATTAAACATAGTGAAAGCAACAAACGTAAAGCCAAGTTACCTTTCGCACAGTCTGCATTAAAAGTGATGTTCAAATTTTTAAAATTTAATGCCTGAACTTTTCGATTTTTAATCCTATCAATTTCAATTCAATAATGTATTGATGCAAAAGCAAATTTTCAGTTTGATTTACGCAGCTTATGTATATTAAATCTGAATTGAAGTGCACAGAAAGAAACCAAAGCTTCGCTGTGACAAGTTTTCAAAATAGATCGGATGATTCAGAACGAGAAAAGTGTCTGATGTGCCTGAAAGGCTTCAACAATTAAACTCTTCAAATTTCGAACAGGTCGCAAATACTAGACATCCAAATATACCCTTAGCGTATTTTTTTGTTCAGAATATGCAGGTTGTAATGTTTTCAATTAAAATTTATCTGACTGCTTTGGAAACTAGCCTTTCGACAAAAAAAAAAAAAAAAAACGAAATTTAACTTGATTTTCTAAAATAATCTTTATTTTGATGCTATCGGTATTGAAATCAAAATGTTGGATTAACACAAGTACAAAAAGTATATTCTTCAAACCTTAAACGGAGTTCTTAAGGATGTTTTTGCCATCTGTACGAGAGCGGGAACTTTCAAACAGAAAAAGTGCTTGAATTTTTATAAAAATTTATGACATTGTAACTCATGCATTTGTTTATAATATAGCGTTCTTGAAATTTCAAAATATTTCATAAATAATTAGTTTTTTCTTTTAACATGCAAAAGGATAGCTTATTTGGCGTTATGGTATAGGAGAAAGAAACACAGTTAACAAAAGGAAAAAGTGAGTCAACTTGGATAAAAATAAGTAGAATAAAATAACATTTTCTACAGTAATGTGAAGCCAGAATATAATAATGGGAGTACTTTCATATCTGGGAAAAATATTACGAATTGGGATCCTATTTATTCGAAGACAGCCTTAAGAGATTGTAGGTTTATTTTTTCCATTCAAATTTAAGAAATTGCTTAAAAAATTTCGTATAATTTGAGGGGTAATCACCCAATTTATGATTATACACATTTTCAAAATTTTAAAATAAAAAAGCCTTACCGAAAACCCGAATGTTTAGTACCCGAAATATTTGGTAAATATTGCGAATGCGATGAAAAATCCTAATCTAGGCCTTTAATAAGAGACATCTTTATATATAAAAAAAATATCACATTCAAGTCTTAATTATAGTTTAACAGTATTTAAAAATGAGAAAATCGTTGTACATGGGAAATATTTTGAAAGCATTTATAAAAAATTAACACCAAGAAGTTTTAAGTTGAATGCACAAGTAGGTTTCGAACGCATCTTTAAAAATCCCATTTGCTCTAATTGAGAATTTCAGAGTTTCTCTAATTTGTTAAAAAAGGATATTTTGAAAATACTTCTGTCGTTGGTAACAGTCTTTAACAAGACATGTACCTCAAGATCTGAAATATTGGTAGATTTTGTTTACATATAAATTTTTAATTCTGAAAGAACAAATACCCAACCAATTTCCAATAGTAAAATACCCTAGAGGAATATAAAGCACTGACAATTCCAATTTAATCGATTCTCCCCGGTAAAATTAAAGGATTTCTAGATTTGACATAAACAAATCTACCAGCACATTAAAAAACAACAATCAAAAATACACTCTAAAAATGAATGTGCAGCACTTACACATAAGGATTCAATATATAAAATCATCTTTTCGATAAAAATTGTTTCACAACAAATACTAAGCACGCGTAATTCACAGCCTACGCATGCAGTAGAATTCAAGTGATAATAGTCTAGTAGTGTTTAATTTGATTGAAATTAAAAAAACTCTCACTTTTTTTCGGGAACGATCACCCAATGAACTCATATTTCACAAGGAACTGGAAGAATCCTTTCAAAACCAGCAATTCGCAAAAGGCATTCGTCAGATGCTGCAATTTCAGTACTTAGCGCAAATCTCTTCGATCACCACCAAAAGATGACACTATCCCAAACCCAAGGAGAACCGTTTGAACGAAACAGGTCAGGCATCTGCAAAACACGTCTATTCCACCTCTAATTAATGTAAACACATCAGGATTCGGTCGAGCCAAACGAACAAATTTAAAATTTTCCGACTCTTCGGAAAATAAATAAGTTTGCTTATAATTATCCAGGACTGGAATACTGAACGATAGTTTTAGACGAGGCAATCCTTCACCTTGAATGTTGAAAAGCGAGCGCTTACCTCTAGTGTTGGCCAGGTAGGTGTTGAGAGCAAGGCCGGGTAGCAGCTGCATGGCAAGGTAACTCGCAGCCGCGCCAGCACGAGCCGAAATGCGAATTCGTTTCCATTTCGACGCGGACCCGAGTCGACCACCAATGGGAGCGCCGAAGAACTCCAACCAATGGGATGCCTGCTTACCTGTCTTCCCGCACAATCCCTCTTTTCCTCCAAGAAACACACGTTCTGTTCTGTCACTTGCAATATGTATTTTTTTACTTGGACTGCGTTTCACGAAGATACAACTAATGTTGACATTCGTCTAACTGAACGTTGCAGTAGAGCGAGCTCAGGACAGTCGATTACCATTTGAAATGCACTTTCTCAACAGGACACTTCAGATTGGACAAAGCCTCTCCATTTCGTAGAACCTAGTTCTCCACAAGTAAATATTGGACTATAGATTTTGGTTTTGACTACATTTACGATATTGTTGATGCATGTCCAGTAGGGATCCATACCTTTTCTGATGAAAGTTTTGGCAGGTAACTTAGGCATGCGAGATTTCAGTCACAATATACAGTCGGACCTCCATGTTACGAATTTCCTTATTTTGCGATCTTTTTCCCAGAAACCAACATTTTACGATTTTCTTTGTAATATAGTCCAAATAGCGATTTGTATTCTCTATTTAACGAACTTTTTATCTTGATTCGATTTTTTTTCTCCAATTTTTAAAATATATCTGGATTTTTGTACGATGTAAAAAAATCGTTACAAACAATTCTACACGGATTACAGTGGAGAGAAAATACGCCTGAAGGAATTTTTGGTGCATTCAAGATACACTGAAGCGTATTATGAGAAAATACATTGAAAAAATTAACATACTTGGGCAGTAATTTAATTTAAGGACGCATGTGGAATGTAGGCTCAAAATTAGTGACAATAAAAAAATGTTTAAATTACTTACAAGCTTAAAATTAGGAAATGACATTCAAATGCATTAAATTTAACATAAAATATTCTTTTTAAAGTTGAAAATACAGTGTTTCTGGACATTTTCTTTTTTCCTAGCAGATTTTTTGAGTGGATATTAATTTACAAAAAAGGTATGCATAATTTTAATAAATAGCGTTTATGTATTTAAAATTTGTTTTATGTGGTTCATGAAGTATATTGAAAGATGAATCTAACGAAATTTCCACATAACGAACTTTTCTCGGGATTTAGCGACTTCGTTAAGCAGAGGTTCGACTGTATATTATATCTCTAGTTTCGTTTCTTTTAACGAATTCAATGCTATAGAAATTGGTTATTGAAAATAAATGATTCACTGTTAAAACAAAAATATGGTACAGAGTTTCACAACTTCTCTCTCACACACACAAGTCCAGCTAATTTTCATTTAAACTTTACATACATATTTCGTCAAAACAAAAGTAATAAAAATTCCTTGCTTATTCTTCTATGGACGGCAGTCGCATACGTTTTCTACCACAGTAATTGTTCCATTACAAATGTATGAAGTAGAATTAATTTGTGTCCAGCAAAATCATGCATAAAAGATCACATCAAATTGTGTCCACCATTAATAAAAAAAATTCTGCAAATATTTTCCATATTTTAGAAAGTAATAGGGTTAAAAATTGCAGTTGAATTTAGCGCAATGTTAATGTCATTCATTTATGATGCACTCCGTTAATGGTTCTAAAAGTGGTATCAATTTTAAAAAAAACGAAACACCTAATGATACGTCACGAGCATGGTTAGGACTGTCTTTAAAAACTAACCTACAATTTTTTCGCTGACTTATAGTACATATACGTTAAATAAAATTAGAATTAAAGAAAAATTACGGGATAAAAATGTAAGTTTTATTCCAATTCTCAAAAATGATAAGGGGTTAAAAAATCTTTAAGACAGAGACATACCAGCTAATATTTAAAATGCTAGCGAGTATTCAAACAAGGGTCTATTCGAGCAGCAGTAAAACTAGGTTAAAAATGTGTGCATTCACTTCGACAACTAAGAAGATTAAAAATTATGTGTAATATTCAAAGCATTACGCTAAATGTTAGACAAATTTCTACCAGCTGTTGAGAAGGGATATAAATTTTTTTACATTTAAATTTTGTAAACGATTTGATTTTGGGACATTCTTCATCTTTGTTTGATATTGAACCTTAAGAAAACTAGAAAGGTTATTCTGACTAACATGTGTGTGAAAACTGCTTTACTTTGATATAGTTAACTGCAGCACCACACAACAGTGGTGTACACAGATCTCACTCATGGGGGTCACTTGGTACCAATATTTTTCCTAATCAATTTTAAACTTCGCTTATGAATTCGCGTAGCATTACAACAGTGTAATGACACAAAAACACCCTTTTAAAAAGAAATTTAAGGTTTCCAACTAGATTCGGAGACCAATTTTCCAAAAGAATTGCATTGTTTCGAAGAACATAAATAGGCGAAAAGAGTCACAATTATTAAATAGCACCTTTGGTTTTTAAAAAAAAATTTCTGAAAAATTTTGGCAAAATTTTCAGTTAAGAAAAACGCAATAAATAAAAATACATCGGCATAATGCAATTTTTATTTCATTGATACACTTCTTGATTCATCTGAGGTGTCACAAACCACGGGGAGGGGGGTATTTTGAGAAATGAATATTTTATAAGCATTTAAATTTGATGTTAATGATTTTTCGTCAAAATTGCCGTGTTTTAAGCCAAAAATTGCTGCTAAATGTGATGAAATGGAACTATCTAAAAACCTGCGGTTTGTTACACTCTGAAGGGCTCATAACATATTATAAATTTCATTGAATTTGATAGGATTGTTTTGGAGGTATCCTGCTTTTTGTATATAAATTATCGTGAACATTCCATTAATCAAAAATTTTTTCATATAAGTTAGACAAAGTAAATGCTATAAAAACTTAGAAAACTCTAGTGTTTTATACATTATTTTTTCATCCTCAATTTATATTTCACTTTTCCACATTGCCCTAACATCAAACACCTAAAAATCACTCTTTCAACCTAGTCTGACCTTAAAACCTCAGTTGAGTCATGCAATTGGAAAAAGTTAAAACTTTGAGATAAAGTTGTATACTATATGCTATTTATGCAACTTAATGAAAATCATATTCAAAACTTTTCTGTCCTTCCTTGCCTTTTGCGCTAACACAATCCCCTGACTCCGGTTTTAAAACCACTGCATCAGAGCAACATAATGTATAAAATAGCAATAAGCCATGCGAAAACATTTGCATCTGTAAAGAGTCCATTTAAGAGAGCAAAACATTCGAATTGCATGGAGAATGTTCGTGTTTTCTTTTCAAACGTGATTTGATTTTAATATGCAAAGTGAGGGCTATTAACCTTTCTAAACTTGATAATAGACTGAGTCAACTTGATAGTTACCGAGACAACACTCGGGTAGTACCGATTTTATGTTAAGAGTTTCTATAGCATCGCATAAAGAGAGCAAGCAACTGTTTTTAAAAAAAATAAATCTACGATGGAATCCAATATCACAATCAGGATTTTATACGTCGCCAAGATTGTTTATTCGTGTCACTTCGAAGCAATACGAAAGCTACGGACGGAAAACGTCATCCAAGCTGGCATCTCACGCTTCGAACTTCTACAACAGTGGTCCCTCCCCCAACCCCCGGACCGCACAAGACCATTCTATTTTATTTACAGTAGTGCAGTTAGGAGAGGGGGTGCCAGCTCGTCCTCACCACTTGACCATGGTTCAAAATGACGTCGCCACAAGCCCTGATGTAGCTAAACAGTGCGACGTTAATATTCATTCACTCCAGCTTGTGCGATTTTTTTTTACGAAATTCCTTTATATTTCACTTTTTGGTGAAACTAATTTATTCTGAAGGCATGTTTAGACAATTAAATCGAAATCTAAAATATAAACAACTAACGATCCCTTCCTTCAGCAGGTCGTAGTAAAATGATAAAACCGTTGTACGGTCCGTGGCGATAAAAGGTGTTCCTACAACATGCCCCTCGATAGATTTAACAAGCATCAGCCCCGCCCCGTTACAAGGCGGATTTCAGTTGCACTGGAACTTGACCACGTCCCTTTGTTCAGCTATCGAGGAATCTTCAGAACACGTTTGTTCCAGTTTCCATTTGTGAAAGGGACTAAAATCATTTTTCCTTACAAGTACACATTATGAAGAACCTTTGAAACGTCAAAGTAATAAACAATTTGAAAATGATAATTTCAGTTTTTTGTACAATGGTACAGATCAAAATTCATTTTAAAACATTCATTTGCAACACAAACAATAGCATATACACGCCGTAAGTATTTTTGCCGATTCACAAATTACTTTGCATTTATTAATTTAATTGCAACTGACAACGAAATGATGCGGCTTACAGAAGAATTTAAAAAATGAATTGAAATCAAAAAGATAAATACCAATATATAGTATTTATATTCATTAAGAATGCATGCACTTGAAATCAAGTGGTCACATTTTCAATTCCAAATTGTTTCAAAATACAAGGTACGAGTATTTTTTTAAAATTTTTATATATCGTCCAGCGAATAAGAAAAATCTGAAAGGTATGTCGCACACTTCATTTCAAAGCGATCCTTAACCCACGTTGCTCTCGTTTTCTACCTGAACTTCGCAAAACGCACCAATTTTAAGCCTTTTTTCCCCTCTCTCGCAAGAATCGTTCCAGAGAACGGATTGGTGTAGCACTTTCCCCGACGGCGCACAAAAGGAGCTCGACCGACATCCGTTAGAAAAAACTCTCGATTCGGCGAGGGAAAAGAAAAAGTAACACAACCCGGAAACATGGAAACCAGAACCGGAGAGGCAGGAGGAGGGGGCACAAGGATAAATCTACCGCCGACCGGTTTCGCGGCGAGAAGTGGTCCAAATGTGGGTCAACTTCACGGTGGAAAGGAGGGAGGTCAGGAAGTCAGTCCCGACTCGAACCAGGTCTATAGTGCGAGTAGCGTCAACATGCTTGTAATTGAGCGGAGAAATATTCAGTGCATAAATCGAACACCGCTTGAATTTCATTTTTTCCCGCGACTCCAAATGAGCCAATAACGCTTACTTATATTGAAGTGATCAGTATAGAGGAAACGCTTTTAAAGATTTGTATTTAGAAAAAAGCAAAATGTTACAGAAACCACAAACCGAGTATGATTCGGCGATCGCGATACACGTATGTTTCAAGTTCCATTAAAGACATATCTATCGATGCTTCAAAGTTTACTAATGTTTAAAAATATATCTAAAAGTGAGCGCTTCAAAGTAAGTATATAGCTTTAAATAAACGATGCTACTTAACTGTCAGTCCTACAGAAAATATAGTCGACGAGATAGAAGTTTCCGAGTTTTTCTTAATTTAAACTTTCTTCGCCACTCCACCAAACACCTCTCAGTAACCGCAGCACCCTCCCCATAACAACAAGATATGGCGAGTTCCGTAGCCATATAGTGTGATACGTATTAAGCTATCAACAATTAAGTTGCATGTAATTTCCGGGTTCCATTTTCTTATACAGATTTACAACACTGGACGAAAATAATTTCTGAAACTTAGTAATAGGATAAGAATTGCAATTCAATTTGGTAGCTCGAACTTCTACACTACCGATTCCACATCCATTTATTATGAAGTAAACCTATTTGCATCAGTGCGCTACTCCAGCCTTCTTTTCCTGCTGGGCCGCAACATGAGAAAATTTGGGAAATTTCCTGTTTTTCTTTTTGATGTGCTTAACATCTTTCCTCCTTGCAGTGCTGAATTTTGTTGGAGTGATTAATCGCCGTGTGACGACGTAAGCGTCGCGCTATTTGATTTGACCAACGAGAGGCGCGTGTTCGCTACCCTGGTTCTTCCGGGGTCCAAGTCTGTAGTCTTATTATTTATATTGGCGTCTAAGTTAGTATTTCAAAAGATTCGAATTTTTTATTCAGTGCGAGTTCAACCTGATGACAGCTCCTCAGGACTCGTTGTGTAAGTGAAATCTGAGTTGTACTTAGCATCGATGTCAAACTATAATCTAAATAATTACATTAACTGTAAAGCGTAGTTCACTGACTTGAAGTGAACATCTCTCAAGAAAATACGAGTAAGCACATAGGAATTATTCGAATAAACATATTTTAGTGTCGCTTCTTTTTTCGATGCCTGAGGTTAATATCCCGTTGCTTCGCCACAATATGCAATATTTTAAATTCGCTGTGTGGGATTAAAAAAAAGTGTTACTCGATTAAAAACCAATTACACGCGTCAAATTTTGATCTTCTCTAATATATATTTCTAATTTTTAAACATTTACCCAAGCTATTTAAAATTTTCATGATTAG
>BMAU01014600.1:0-63235 GCA_019973935.1 Trichonephila clavipes | reverse complement strand
ATTTTAATGTGGATATCGCCATGTAGAGACTGAAGCTCTCATTGTGTTTGTGTAATGCATGAGGCTGCTGACATAGTCATGAATCAGAAAAACTTTTGAGGATAAAATTCTAAATCTTTTTTTTATTTTTGATGGATTGTTTAAATCGTTGAAGAGTTTCGATAGGTCAAACATTTTGTTTGCACTCAAAGAACGAATGACACAATGCACTTCAAATGTGGTAAGAGGTTTCGATGGATGTAGCCATTGAACGGTTACAGAACAAAACACACGACCGATGCGCAACAAATTTGACTCACATTGACGCTGTGTAAGGGCTAACTGGCACTCATGCATTCGTGCTGGTGGTGGATTGACACCACCACAGTCGTGGGTCGTCGTTTTTAATATTGCAGGACGGGTGCTTATATACAATTGCGTTAAAGTATATATGCAGTGGCGTAACGGAAAACATTTGCTCCCCCTGCAAAGTCAAGTTTTGGCCCTCAAGTTGAATTACAAAGGGTACTTGGCGGCAGTCAGCCTTTGCCCTAGAACCATGGGCCCTCCCACCAGGTGAGTTGTATGTCACGCCACCATATATGTTTGACTTCGGATTACGAAGCATTAAGTATATCTATATTACATATACAGTAGAATGTCGTTTACTCGAGCGTTAATTATCCGGGCGTCAAACATCCCGAACCAGTTTCTTCAGAAGACACTTGCCGCGAAAAAACGAAGGTGTACAATGGTGCGGCGAAAAAAATAAGTGATTATTTTCCACAATAAAGGCAGAGTCGCGATATTTTGCACCTATTTTGCTTTTTCTTCAAGCACGTTTCCCAAATGGAATGATTTTCAATATTCGTATAGTGTCCGGTTTCACGCCCTGCATGGATCGCATTCGATTTTAGGTTATTTGATTTCGGATAAACGGCGTCCTACTGTAATTTGCCGGTTCGAATCTAGATTCTTCGTCACGGGAGAAATGTAAATGAATAAATTATTTAACTTCAGAAGTCCTACAAATTTGTTTTTTGATGTGCGTCTGCGTTTGAAATATTTTCCCTTTCATTATTAATTTTCAAGAAATGCATAAGATACATAAAACTTTTACATAACAACAGAAAAAATTCAAAAGGTGATGAGAATAATAATATTACAAAATTTATTACTATGCAATCTGTTAATTTATGTAACATCGTAAATTCAAAGATATACTATCTCTCTTTCAGGGCGATATTCGATTCATTGGAACAAGCACAAAATGGTAAATGGGCTCAACAGGATGCTGAATTGGCAGCTCTTCGAAAGCAACTTGACGAGAAACAGAGGAATTTGGACGAAACTGAAAAAGAAACTCAAAAAAGAAAAGAACGTTTGGATCAAATGGAAGAGCAACTCAAGCGGGTTAGAACGTTTTCTGTTTTCCTTGAGCCATATAACTCTCTTAACCCTGAATTTTTTAACTGAATTGAAATGGTTTTAATATCTTTTAAATGCATCATTTGTATTCTCAGATATTGACATTATTTTCTAGAAGAAAAGTATGAAATAACGCCCTCTTGTTTTAGTATTGACCTGTAAGCAAACAATTATATATGTCTGCAATTTATTTCAACATTTATGAATAATAATACCAAAAATTGTGCCTAAAGCATGCATTTTACAGAACTTTTAAAAAATTAAATTAGTCTGCATTCTTTAGTGATTGAAATCTTTAAATTACAAATAAGCCGATTTAGAAGTTCTTTTCTATTCAGCGCAATTTTAATGCACAAGTTTTTGCACAAAATTATAAAAAAAAAATTCATCTGAAATATTTTGAATGTACCTGTTGTAATCAATAGTTTTATAACAGATAATAGAAAAAACTGATTTTTGGAGCCACACAATATTTGCTTGTAACGGAACCATCCGAGAAGAATTTTTGTCCAATATTAGAGCCTTTTATTTCCATAATATCAATGAAATAGCCTATCTACTCTAAAATAGAGAAACTTGTAAGTAAACATAGAAAACTAAAAAGCCAATTTCCAATAACTTTTAAAAAGAGTTTTAAAATTTTGAGGTGAATTAAATTTAAAGGAATTATTAAATTTGTGTGTGTGAATAGTCATTTGTTAACCTTCAAGTGAGATCTAAGAGTGCTTTGTAGCCAGTAAAATATTGAGTTTTCCTCGCATCTCCCCCAAATCAGAAATAATTGCATACAACAAAGAAATAGGTTTATTCAGGCAAGTTTTGCGCTATCACTAATCGTAAAAATTTATACCTTGTGTAATTTGATTTCAATACCTGTGTACTATTTTACTAAGTCAGTATTCATGGAATTCTAAAGGTATTAGAAAACCATGTTCTGTCATCCCGTAAAATTTTATTGCGATGTTTAAAATACTTTCCAGGAATTGCTGCAGTTCCATACTCCATGCTAAAACCTAATAAATTAATAAATGAAAGGAAATAAATATTCGTGTTTGAAGGATTAGTCAGGTGACACAAGCTCCAGTGTTAAATATATTTTATGATTGTATATTATTCACGATTTTTCTATTTTACTTGAATACATCAACAACTAGGGTGCAAATGTTAGATATTAATTAATCTATATATATAAAGGAGAAAAGCGACTCACTCACTCACTGACTAATCACGATATCTCCGGAACTATTAAAACTTCGGATTTGAAATTTGGTAGGTAGGTTCCCTTCATGGAGTAGACATGAGCTAAGAACGGATTCTGCAAAGATCGAACCCCAAGGGGCGTTATAGATAATTATTTCCATTATTAAACTATTAGATGTACAGTCTCGAAACTTGGTACACAGATTTTTTCATAATTTAGAGATTCCCTACATAATGATGTTTACAAAACTCGACCTCCAAGGGGCGTTGAGGGCGCTTAAGGGGCGTTATACATAATTATTTCCATTTTTAAACTATTAGACGCATAGTCTTGAAATTTGATAAGCGGATTCCTTTCATAGAGTAGAGATCCGCTACAAAATGAATTTTGTCAATATCGACACTCAAGTGGCGTCGTGGAGAATTAAGGGGCGTTATAGGTAATTATCTCCTTTTTTAAACTATTAGATGTATAATCTTGAAATTGAGTAAGCAGATTTTATTCATTGAGTAGAGATCCGCTATAAGTTGGGTTTTGTGAAAATCGCTTCTTATGTGGCGTTGTGGGGATTTAAGGGGCGTTATAGATAATTATTTCCATTTTTAAACTATTAGACGTAGTCCTGAAATTTGGTTAGCGGATTCCTTTCATAGAGTACAAATTCGCTACAAAATGGATTTTGTAAAAATCGACCCCCAAGTGACGTTGTGGAGAATTAAGAGGCGTTATACAGGCAATTACCTCCTTTTTCTAAAGTACTAGACGTAAAATCTTGAAATTGAGTAAGCTGATTCCATTCATTAAGTAAAGATCCCCTATAAGATGGGTTTTGTGAAAATCGCTTCCTAATTGGCATTGCGGGGGCTTAAGGGGCGTTATACATAATTATTTCCATTTTTAAACTATTTGACGTACAGTCTCAAAATTTTGTAAGCGGATTCCTTTCATGGTGTAGAGATCCACAACAAAATAGTTTTGCGAAAAATTGATCCGCAAGTGTCACTGAGGGGAATTAAGGGGCGTAATAGATAAATATTTCAGCTTTTCAACTACTAGACCCACCTGCTTGAAAATTAGAAAGTATGTTCCGTTCATGGGATAGAGTTCCTTTTACAAAGAGTTTTGCGAAAACGGACCCCCAAAGCAGTGGAGTTGCAAGGGGTTAGGGAGAGTTATAGAAAAATTCCTGTTTTTGAATTAAACCCATTTACTTGAAATTTGTTGAGCACGTTTCTTTAGTTGAATAGAGTTCCACTAAGAGTGAATTTTACGGAAATCAACTCCAGGGAGAAGCGGGGGGAGCTATTGGGGCGTATTGATAGACAACATTCCCGTTTTCGAACTGCTAGGACTATAATAATAAAATTTGGTTTGCATGCTTCTTTTGTTGTATTGGAATCCGCTAAGAATGCTCTCAATGAGGTATTGATGATCAAAATTCCGTTTCTGCTCTGTTAGATTTAGACTTGAAATTTAGCACGCATGCTTATTTTATGGAGTAGAGATCCACTGAAATATGCTTTGGTGGAAATCCACTTGATTATTAGGTTAAGTGGGCGCAAAAATTCTTTCTACTTCTATTTTAGGTATAAATAGAAATTAGATATTATAATTTATGTCCTTTTTATATCAAGAGGCGAGAGCTACAGCTATAAATATATTTTTCAATACAATCGAATTCTTAATGCTAGATATCAATAATTCATATATATGTAAACAGTATACCTTTATACAACATCGTGAAATACCCAGGGAAGCGGGTGGGTATAACGGCTAGTTTTATATATACTTAGATATTATATCACTAGTTCCCACCGTAAGCAACAAAAATATTTACACATTTTATTGCTATTATTCTTTGAAAATGCCCAAGTATAAAAAATAAATTACTTTTCGAAGGCCTCATTTTAAGTCTCAAAAAGTATTCAGTTCAAGTACGTAATTTTAAATCTGCTGTAGTTAAATTTCTCCGAAGATTTCTGAGATATTTAACTTGAATTACGTTTGAATAGTTGTGTTACACTAATTCACATCTCTGAAAAATTTAAAAAACTTGTGTGTTATTACCAGGCAGAGGCGACGAAAGGACACGCACCACCAGGACAAATGGCTGAATTGCAACGAAAGAACGCCGAAATGCTGAAGGAACTTACAACTCTGAAGGAGGAATCCAACCGATCCCAAAGCGAAGTGGCCAGACTGCTTCAAATCATGTCCACCTCGGAGGAGGAAAAATTTTCCTTGAACCAACAGATCAACAGCTTGCAACAGTATGTAATGATCCTCACTTTTTTCCCTCGTAAAGGGTCAATATTAGCGCTATAGATCACTTTGTGTTGAAGAACTCACCTTATTAAGGTATCCGACTACGTTCGGAACCGTGATTTTGCAAAAGCGCATAAATGGATAATTTTCATGATATTTAGTGTCACTCAGATTAGAATATATGCATAAAATTGTTTTAAGGACAATTTGACAAAAACAATTTATTTAAATACAATATTTTGACAAAAAATTAGCTTAGAATAATCTTTTTTCCAAATGTTCTCCTTTTGTGAAAAATGCTTCTATTATAATAATATTTTGCCTGTATATAGCTCAGACCTCTGTGCAGAGGCTCAACTAGAATTTTAAATATATAACTCAGAAGTGGGTGTATTCATATTTTGCGACAACAGAGGGGAACAATTTTAAGAAAAAAACGCCAATAATTGTTTCAATGGGGGTAACTCTGAAAATAATGTGAATATTTCAAAAATTCTAGTGGGGCCTCTGTAGAGAGGTCTGAGCTAAATACAGGCAAAATATTATTATAATAGAACCATTTTTCACAAAAGGAGAACATTTGGAAGAAAAGATTATTCTAAGTTCATTTTTTGCCAAAATATTACATTTAAATAATTGTTTTTGTCAAAATGTCCTTAAAACAATTTTATGCATGTATTATAATCTGAGTAACAATAAATATAACCAAGATTATCCATTTATGCGCTTTTTAAAATCACGGTTCCGAACGTAGTCGGATACCTTAAGATAATGATTATTTTTTAAGCCCCCAATAGTTTATGAAAAAAGGGGGGCATTTTTAAATCCAATTAGAAAATGCAGCCAAATATACAAAATTTTATTAAATACACCAATGGACTAAGTTCATGATGTCACATGATAACGGCAATCATGTGTTTCCAATTGATTAAAAATTGACATACAAGTTGTTCAACTTGTAAAGTTTAGATAACATTTGAAATTTGATGATTGGGTAAAGAGATCACGTGTTAAAATTCTTCAAACAGTTTTCAAAATTAAAAGAAAATATTTACATTATATACGAATATTTTAAAATTAAGTGCATTTTGTTTAACTATGTGCATTGTTATATCGTTGACAAACATGTATTTTCTAAAAGAAAGTTCCTGCAAAAAACAAAAGTTGGCAATAGTGAAACACATGAACTAACTGGCTGGAAACGCGTGATTATATTTATGATATAATTACGGCGTCGCATTAATTTATGAACTGATAGGCCGAAAACACGTGGCTTAGTTATCATGTGACTTTGACATCACATGAATTTAGTCCGTTATGTGTCTTCTTAATAATATAACTATTAAGATTTCTATATAAATCTTGTCAAATTATATTCTATATATTTTCCAACCCGCGCCATTTCGTCAGTATCGGCAA
This sequence comes from Trichonephila clavipes, assembly GCA_019973935.1. Lineage (NCBI taxonomy): Eukaryota > Metazoa > Arthropoda > Arachnida > Araneae > Nephilidae > Trichonephila > Trichonephila clavipes. The sequence continues at coordinate 56,943 of BMAU01014600.1, read as the reverse complement.
CCTTTTATCTGTGGCGTACCAAACCAATCTATCAATATGATTCAGCTTGCCACACAGTTGGATATTTTTGAAACAATTCGATTTCATCGATCATGCATTCAGAGTTAGAGAACAGAGGTAAATAATATGGATTTATAGTTTTATTGTATATTAATTTTGCATCATTTAAAGATATTTCTGATAAAAAACAACATCAAACATGACTATTCCCTCAACAAAAATTTTTAAAAATTAAAATTGTACATAAATTATGCATTTTGTAAACATGTTTATTAAAATAAGAAAGAGATAACATAAAAGATAAATATTTTCCTTCATTAAAGATAAATAAAAATTTTAATGCAAACCTAGTGCTTTCATCGCTCTATATTCATATTGCAATATCAGGGGTATAATTTGTGACTTTAAATTTGACATGATACTGAACAGTCAGTTGTTAAACAGTTTCCTGTGGTCTCGAAATATTTTTTTTGTAAGGAAATATTTTTTACTTAGATATGAAGAATCGAAAGCGCAAACCAGAGTAAAGGCGATTTTCTCTCTTCAAATAATTAAATCTCTCAAGCAAAGGCATTCAATAATTTACAAAATAGCTGTAAATTTATATATATATATATATATATATATATATATATATATATATATATATATATATATATATATATATATATTTCAGATTTTTTCTTAATTCCATATTTGTCCGTAATTCTGAAGATGTTCGTCAAATGTCCCTTACAAATTTATTAACTGCCACCCACTCAAAAATTGACAAATTTGTAGAGTAGTGCAAAGTGCCACTGAGAATTGCATCGCTTCCAGAAGTGGCACGCGTGCCATAGGTTGCCGATCCTTGATCTAATCAGTCCAATCCAAACTTTTTTTCCCGTCTTCCACTTTATGGTGCTTTAATTTCAACAAAAGGTTTTTAAAAACATTCCATACTAAAGAATATGTTAAATGTAATTTGACACTTTTTCCTGTAACAATTTAGTATGTGTCCTCTCATCGAAATAATTGTTAAAAGTGTACCAAAGTATCTTTTTCATTTTGACAAAAATGTGTAATTTTGATTTATCATAAAAAGCTCAAATATCTATTCTTCATTCCCCGTTTAGCACTACTTAACATAAAAAATTAATTTTTTTCTTTATTCCCCCTTCCATTCATCTATATACCACAGAGCATCTTTTCCGCTTAGATATAGGTTTTATAATTCGGAAAAACTTTTTTTGGTCTATTCTAATGTACATGATTTCATTTCTTGCTTGGCATCTTGAATTTCCTTGTTGAGACCGAAACCCCGGTCATTCACATCTAAAAGTACAATAAATTGTTAAATAAGTTACCTATATACAGTACCATCAGCAGTTGATGATTGTTGACAGAGCAGCAACAATCCTTTTGCGTAATATGGCATATCAAATGCAAATTTATTTAGAACGTAAAAGGCTTTTGCAATAATGATTGAAGATTTATCATCACCTAAATAAGGGAGTTGGAGTGCTCACATGCTAATGAAACCAAGCCCTGATCGAAGAGCATATGCGGTATTTTATGCAATGACAAAAAATTATTTTGATATCTCAAAGCAATATTTACCCGATTTATATTCTTAACAATTCTTGTTTTTTATGTATCTAAACAACTGAGGCAAACTGCACTCAAAAGTTGTTTTATTTAATGATAATTTTTTTTAAAAAAAAGGCATGTATTTTTCTTTTTATAAAAATGACAATTAATTAAGAAAACATCATGCAAAACGTGTTTCTAGCCAATGAGTTCAAAACCTCATGTGTCGTCATAGTCGCATGATAATGTCAACCATGTGTTTCTAGTCAAAGAGTTCAAAAACTCATTTGACGTCATAGTCACACCATAAAAGCAATCGTTTGCTTCCATCCAATCAGTTCATGCGCTTCATTGTTGCCAACTTTTACTCTTTAGAGAAACTTTCTCTTAAAAAGTACATATTTGTCAACAATAATAACGAACATAGGCATACAAAATGTGTTTTATTAAAATACATGCGTAAAATAAGATTTTTGTTTTAATTTTAAAATCTTTGCGAAGAAAATTTTTCTTATAACATTTGAACATTTTTACCCAATTATAAAATTTGAAATTTTATCAATATTTAAAAAATAGAATTACAAGTACAATTATTTTAATGTCAATTTTGAATTCAATGGAGAACACGTGTTTGTCTTTATCATGTGACCGTTATGAATTGATCCCATGATTGAAAGTTAACTCTTTTTTTTTCATCGCACAGAAATGACATTTAAATTAATTCTTCATATGAAATGTTTTTTTTTCATTGTATTTCTTAAGCTGCTTATGTAATATCACAAACAATATAAATTGAAAGGAAATTAATAACATTTAATTTAACAGCTTAATTTTTAAATCATCCTTTGTGTATCAATGAATATAGTACTTCACCTGTATGATGCTCATATCTATGGAAAATGACAGTCATAAAAATTTGACCCCTTACCATGATGAATTTCGTGGGCCTTGATCTGATGTTATTGTCGATCATATGGCACAAGTAACAACAACAACAGATTCATACATTTAGCAGAAATGCGTCCAAGCATAATAAGTCAAGGTAAAAAGACACGCTCTTTCAAATAATAATGCCATAATAATATGTAACGATCCTGCTTAAAAAAGTTTACTAAGCAGATTATTAATGTTAAATGGATTATACAATATTGTTTGAGGAATTATAGAATTATTGCTCTATTTTTATTAATGGGGTCTGAAAGTTAAACAGTAAATATTGCGGCCATGAACCAGATAATTTTGATTTATCATTAAATAATGAGTAGATCATTAGCAATAATCAAACTTTCACTCAATGTCAGCTTAAAATTACTATTTTAATCTAATCTGGGGCATAACTCATCTTAATATCCATTATTTCTATTAAAATATTTGATATAACTTAAACAAAAGAAAAATAGATGTTTGTTTCTTTTCCAACAACAGTCTTATTTTGTTTATGTGTTTAACGAAATTGTAATTGAAACTGTGAATTTTATGAAAGATTTTTGGTGCTGAAAAACATTATTACATTCTTGAAAGTTTCAAATCTTATTTTAAAAATCTGTGATTTTTTAATTGAGTTTTTAAACTAGTATTGTAGAATTTGTGTATTAATGCCACATTTTGCTAAAGCTATCTTTCTTAAAGTCAGGATTTTCAATTGAGATTTTTCACATGTTCAACTCTATTGCTAACGTAATCTAATATCATTCATTCTATGTCCTCAAAAATTCAAACATCTGTCAAAAATTTCGAAAATTTGTTTCACAATGCTTGTTTAGTTTTATCAAACAAAGGACAATTATATTCCGAGGAATATATATGTATGTATATGTAATCGGCACGATAGGTAAGATAAGTGAGTTTCATAATACAGGACGTGCAGTCATCTTGTTTCTACGTCTTAGAAGGTCTTATTAGATTTAATATACAATCATTCCTGTTACGCTGGTTCTTAAGGTATACGATTACGCTCGGAACCGTGCTTTTAAAAAAGCGCATAAATGGATAATTTTCATGATATTTAGTGTCACTTAGATTAGAATACATGCATAAAATTGTTTTAGGGGCATTTTGACAAACAAAATTTTATTTAAATACAATATTTTTGCAAAAAATTAACTTAGAATAATCTTTTTTCAAAATTTTTTCCTTTTATACAAAATGTTTCTAAAATAATAATATTTCGCTTATATAAAGTAAAGACTTCTCTAGAGAGTATCAACTAGGAGAATTGAAAAAATCACATTATTTTCAGAGTTACCACCAATTGAAGTAATTATCGGCGTTTTTTTCTTAAAATTGTTTCCCTCTACTGTCGTAAAATATGGATAAACCCACTTCTAAGTTATATATTTCAAAAATTCTAGTTGAGCCTCTGCACAGAGGTCTGAGCTATATACAGGCAAAATATTATTATAATAAAAGCATTTTTCACAGAAGGAAAATATTTTGAAAATTAGTCATTCTATGTTCATTTTTCGTCAAAATATTGTACCAATTTTATGTACATTTTCTAATCTAAGTGACACTAAACATCATAAATATTATCCATTTACACGCTTTTGCAAAAATCATGGTTCCGAACGTAGTCGGATACCTTAAAACAGGGGTGGGCAGACTTTTCGAGGGCGCGGGATACTTTTAATTTTTTCAAGGTGTTGCGATCCACCCAGTGGCGTAGATGTAGTGAACTTAAAGAAAATATACAATACAGTCGGACGTCCATTTTACGAAATTCTCTATTTAGCGAACTTTTTTCTGGAACCAATAACATTTTACGAATTTCTTCGTAAAATAACCTCCAATTAGCGAAGTGCATTTTCTATTCAACGGAATTTCCTCTTATGATTCGATTTTTCTCCTCCGTATTTTTTAAAATACCGTATTTATTCGAATCTAAGCCACACTTTTCCCACAATGTTAATGCTACTAAAAATTGGGCACGGCTTAGAATCGAAGGAAAAAAATTTGTTGAATGGGGTATTTAGAGCAATTACAGTTTCATGCATGTGCTTAAAAGTTTATAATACTGATAAAATGACTGATTATTCACTTCTTATTAGTTTTCCTTTTAAATTTATTTTAATTTCATAAAATCGGATATCGATAAACCGTTTTAGACTATTTTTCTATTTTCATAAAATCTTGTTGAGAATTTGGAACAGGGGTTAGATTTGAATAAATACGGTATTTCTAGACCCCTTCGTATGATGGAATGATTATTAGGTCTTAGTGAAGGCGGTCACCTCAAAATGTCTTGACGGTCCACCGGTCGATCGCGGTCGACTTAATGCCCACCTTGGCCTTACTGTGATAAATCATTCTTTTAAAGTCCTACATTACTTTTTCAAGGAATTTTAATTTTATTGCACTGAAACACACAAAATCTTTAAACATATTTTTATTGTATGCAACACTTTTATGGACTTGTTATTTATCTTTTAGATCCTTGAAGGAAAAAGACAACCAGCTAAATACTCTGCGAAGAGGCCAGCAAGGAGGCGGTGGATCTCAAACATTGCCTATGCCTATTCGCAGATCGGAACCGGACTCCAAGGATCCATCAAAGCAAACTCCAGTAAGACACTGTTTTTCAAAAAAAGATCGTGATACAAAACAATCGTATAATGAATGTATTTTTAAAAGCTACGCATGCTTCAAAATTTTTATTAAAACTTTTAATGGGGGATTCATTATTTGTAAATCATTAAATGTAATCATACATAAGATTTCAATATGACACTAATGTTTTTCTTTCATTTTATTGATTTTAAGAATGTGATGAGTTTGAATCCTTATTATATCAACACTTAATCAACAAGTCACGTAAATTTACGTTTTTCCATTGTGACTTCTTAGGTCAGGGGAAGTACATTTACCCGTACGTTTCGGCTTTAATTTTTTGCATGCTGCGTTAGTTTTTCGTTTTATGCACATTACATTATTTTTTTAGTACCATTACTTTTAGTACTACAGTGGGTGATCGGTTAACGAACACTTTCACGAAAGATTTTTGTGTTCGGATAACATACACATATTAGGATAATGAACACATATTAGGATAACGAACACATATTCGGATAACGAACACATATTAGGATAACGAACACATATTCGGATAACGAACACATATTAGGATAACGAACACATATTCGGATAACGAACACTTTCAAGAAATATTTTTTTTGTGTTTGGACAACGAACACATACTCGGAGGTGATCAGGGATACACCCCTGAAATTATGGATGGAATTTTGACAACTGCTAGAGATCTGGAATTGGAGGTGAACGAGGATGACAAAGAAGAGATCATAATGGGACATGAAGATGAACTGACGACAGAAGAACTCCAAGAAATTTTAAATGAAGAACACCAAGAAACACCGCGAAATGTGTCAAGACGAAAGAGGACCAATGCCGACATCTGCCATTTAAGATCTTTTGAAAAAGTGGGCGGATGTCAGAGCAATGGTCTTAGAATGCCACCCAAATCAAGCTGATGTCAGTAGGGTTGGGGATCTTTACAACAATAATGCTATTAATTACTTCTGGAAAATCCTGAAAAAGAGAGAAAAGCAATCGATATTGGACATGTTCTTCAACGTCCCATAAGCAAAAAATGAAAGGGACTGATTAGTATGCAAGACTATATGTATGTATTATTTTTTTAAAAAACTTACTAAGAAATTATACATTTTTTTTAAAATTTAATTTTTAGGGTCTCCAGAACGAATGAATAGATTTCACATAGAAGTCAATGGTGAATCGATGACCGGTTAACGAGCAATTCGGATAGCGAACATAGTCTTGGAATGGATTATGTGCGTTAACCGATCACCCACTGTATTTGTCTGTTGATTCTATTCCGCAGTTTTGCTTTTTAGGAATACTTTTAAGTAATTTCGTAATCGTATATTCTGCGGAAGATGAGAAAATTTATGTGGCTAAATGATCCGATGCATGGAATCATAATGAATTAAAGTACTTTGATGAATAAAGAGTGATTTGAAGCTTCGCATGCGAACAATTTCCAATGTATTTTCGTGAAACAAACGCGATAGTAAAGGTGTCAGTACCACGTACGCGCGTGTTTAAACAGATTATCAATAACTGTATTCGTAAGGAAGTGGCATTTATTTCAAAATGGCTGGTATAGATGCAACTGCGTCCAAAACGTATTATCAGCAAGCTGTAATAAAGTTTCTAACACTGGAAAGATGTTAGCCGGAATGAGTCTGAGTTTACATCATTTGTTGCGCTACAGGGATGACGGTGACGACTTCGTGCAGCACATAGTGGCAGATAATAAAATCTGGTGTCATCACTAGAAGTCCGTCAGCATCAATGGAAACATCCCGACTCACAGAATCTCTAAAAATGCAAAGCTCAGCAGTCAGCCGGAAAGGTGATGTTAACGATTTCACTCCAGGGATGACGTCAAGGCTGCAGTTCTGAACTGGTTCCATGATCAACTGACATCGTCCTTCGCTTACGGAATTTGTAACTTTCCTAAGCAATGAGACGCCTACCTAAACGCCATGTGCGATTTCTTTTAACAAACTTAGTATGCATTTCACTCATTAAATATTGTTCTTTCTATCTCTGTATATGTCTCATTCTGTCTCTCATCTGTCACCTCTAAACGCTTTCATTTAAACACCTCTTACATTTCTAGTAATGAGATATTATACAGAAATTGTTGCTTCCAGAAAAAAAATTGTGTGGAGGTTATTGTCTTCCAAGTATTTCGAAAATTAATTTGAAAGTACGAATGAGTGAGAACCTCGAGACAAATTAATGTCCGTAAAACCTTTTCCTGATTCTACTACTGCACAAAAGATACCTAGTTGTACATATACATATGTTAATTTATTTCGCTTAAAATTCCCATAAACCGAGAACGGCAATCTGGATCCAATCCGTCCTTTGAGAGTTAACATAATTTTTGCTCCAATAGAAATTACACTACTGTGTGATAATAACTGTAATATTTAAAATTCTGCAATCTTACTATGCTGTGCGTTTTTTATTCAATGTGTCAAGTTTTTATTTTAAGCTTTGTTTTTTTCCAATGTACTTTCATTATTTATTGTCCTTCTGCATGTTTCTAGATACAGAACAATTTACATTTTGAGCTATCTTTGCTTAATTATACATGTGATCCAAGCTTTGATCACTTCAAAAACAGTTGTCTCGTTATTTCTGCGCTAGAAAAATAAAATAAACATTTTTAGTGATGTTTTCTCTGTGCGAATAATTGTTCTAAGGTTTGTCAGTCAAAAAAAATTTGGAAAAATAAAACTTAACAAAAAATTTTAAATACATTTATAAATTTTCTCCATTCTAAAATTTCTTTAAATTAAATTGTGTTTTGCACGTCCATTTTCCTTATCAGCAACTTTAAGTCATTAGAATTTAGCACTATTTTAGGTCTTAAATCTTTAAAAATTACTATTTTTCAAAATTGTATAATGTTTTATTTTGGAATATTGGTATACTTAAAAGAGTTAGAAAATATCAAGACACTTTATTACAGTTATAGTTTTATGATAAAGTTATAATTGATACTAAACTGGCTTGAGAAATAAATTTTCTTTTGAAGAATGTTTGCGTTTTGGCTATAATTCTAGTATGTTCACTTGGTTAAATATGTAACAGTATATCTTTACACAGTATTTTTTTCTACCTTTTGTTACTTTAGCTAATATTATTTTTTTAAATCACGATTGACATACTGTTTTAAAATGCAATATTTCTGTGTTTATTTTTAAACCGATGCTATAAATGTTTTTCCTTACTTTTAACAACTTTTTTTTCTATTTATCCAGGGTGCCGGACCTGCCAGTTTCTTCTCAAGCTTCTTCTGATGTGTCTTGAGTTACTCTTTGCACAATGGACCATACTTAGTTCCAGCGGACATTATTTTTCATTACCTACGATACTGCCATGTGAACAGTAGCGGATATCACTCTACGCCCCTGTTCTATGTTTTTACTTCTTTGTTATACTATAAATATATATATCACTGCAAAAACAAAAGAGAAAAAAAGCCGCATGTTGGTTGTGAAATCATCGGTGCCTTCTACATTAAATAGTATCTGTGACGATGTCTGTCCTGGCGATTGGAGGAAACAACCACTTTCGTTTCCAAAGGCACAGTCAGTCCTTCTAGTCTAATCAACTTATAAGACTTTAGCTCCTGTTTTATTCTGTACTGAGTGTTTCTATGTCAGAGTGGTTCGTTCGTCGCCTCTACATCCGGACCATCCCTTAAATGTGTGCCAATTTTTCTCTGTAACACAGCAAACCCAGCTGCGCCCTTCTAAAAAAACCAGCTGCCGTTCCTAACGTTCATCTAGAGAAAAATGTGTGAATCGTTGTCTGTTGCTGCCTAAAAGAATACATCGCCTTTTTTAGGTATGTTAAATGTCTTTTTCTTTGTTTTATATTTATATAAACGGTCTTCATTAACTTTATTTTTAGTATATGTGAGAAAGTCCATCTCTCTTTCGCTATAAAATATCATTAAATTTGTTCCGCTGCTTTCTAGACAAGTATGTTGAAAGTTGGTACTCTAGTTATTAATGACGTGAGCAAAGTTTGAGTTAGATCGCGACAATTTGCTATAGTGATTGCTTAAACAAGGCCCTTTCATTCATTCTGTGTTCACTAAAGTTGAGTTAAGAGGAGGAATTCAATTTCTCTGGTCGGAAAATAATGAGAGAATAAAATTCATTAGACTATTCCAATTCAATATCAATACTCTAATACAATTGAGGAGAGAAAATAATGCCTTTCATCTCTTCTCACGTTCCAAAAAAATTCTTCGATTTAAAAGATGTTACTAATAGGGACGTTTTAAGGCATGAGCCGACTGGGCTCAGTCCCAGGTCCTTGGCCTCGGAGGCGGCTTGTCTGGCTTAGTAAGATCCTGATCCGAATCATTTTAATCGTCAAGTATTGTTCCCGGACGTATTCTCACAGGAAAACTGAATATTCATATGACTCAATCACGTTTGAATAATTTAACCTTGATGTGTATTGAAAATGAAATGGATTGATAATTGATTACCAGTTGATTTTGAAGACATAATTAAGGATTTTGTGAGCTAAATTGCAGGAAACAAGTTTTTCAAAAATACTTATTTTTTATTGCTTATGGGTTGCTTTATTATGGATTGATTTTGTTGAACTTTACAAGTATTTACACAAAATTCTGTTAGAATTGGGTCTTTTTTTAATAGGGTCCCGGGGCCTTAAGAATTTTTAAGACGTCACTGATTACTTGCCCAAATTTCACTGTTTGGCAAGTTAACATCATTGATCATCCGACCAAATGCTTACCGACCAGAAAAAATGTGGCACTGCTTTTAGCTCCTCCTTGGTGTACTTGCTGATAGAGCTTAGCCCTATTTATGATGTCTAAAAGTATGAAAATCATACGATTATGGAATCCAAAATTACCTACTCTGTGTTTCTAAGAATAGAAAGCAGTGTGCGACAAATTTATTTATCCATGCTAGAATTTATTTTAAGAAAAATGTCTGAATCATATATTTACTTAATATAATATATATATATATATTCTGATTCTATGATAAAGAATTCTGATATCGATAACAATTCTTTTTCTATGTTTTATTATGCTTTAATCTAAAGATAATTCTTGAAAGTTGCTCTTTTCTTCTTTAAATAATTGAAATAAATTTTTTGTTATATTCTTTTTATTCAGAAGTTCATTTCTCTCAGTGAAGACGTCTTAAGCCGTCAGGGCACTGTTGAATTCTGGAGAAGCATTGCAAGCATTTTGGGAATCGATGGTCACTGTCAAATTACTACAATATTTTTTTATTATACACATATTTTGTGATGCTTAATTTCATTTAGAAATTCCCAACAAGAGTATAAAAATCCTTTATTCAAATATTTAAATGTGCGTTGAAACACAACTTCAAAAACCATATCTTGTTCAAAAAATGAAGAAATGGTGAATACTATATAAATCATTGTTTTTCCTATCCTAAAACGATTATCATTGTTGAAATATTAAATTAGTATGGAATTTTTTAAGCATTGTTTTTGTTTGTAACTTTATCATAATCTGACATTGGAATTATTATTTACAGTTACCTTTTTCGCACGTTCAATTAAAAAAAATCAATTGAAAATCTTAGATGATACACTTATTATTCGGCTCAGTCTTTTGGAAATAATGTGAAAATAAATTAATTAAAATATTAATTAATATCAAGTATATAAATTTTTAATCGGTACTTAAATCTAAAAAGTTCAGTGAATTTTATAATATTTTTTATTAAAATTATATTTTTTTAATGATACCGATTATATAAATTTTACTATTTATTATTTATAAATATCAAATAAAAATTTACTTAGTTTGATTAATCCTTTAAATATTATTCCAACTACTAAATAATTTTTCTCTCAATATTACTTTAAAATCTGTATCCTAAAAATATTTCTACTAATTTTTAATTTGATTTATTTTGTATATCATATACACACTACTTATTATAATTAAAAAGTATGATACACCAAATGGCTGTAATAAAATCTTAAGAAAAACTAATCTATTATCTGGGGTTTGAAAGAAATGTAAGTTAAACATTAATGGGACAAATTGGTGCTACATTTTAGCAAACAGCCAAACATTTTGAAGTAAAAATGAAGTTATATTTATTAAGAATTTGAAATGCTTTTTGCTAAAATTTACAATATTGATAAAATCCTAGCTGACAGGTTGCTTACATGAACGATCTATAACATGAGGGCTTAAGACTAAGTAAAAATTAATCTTTAAAAATTATATATGAAATCTTTCCATACTTTGGTCATTAACAAAAGAAAATTAAAATAAACAGATCCAATATGCCGATAATAATCATTTGTCAGAAAATAGAATAAAACGGAAACGAAGGTATTCAACTTTTCGATGTCTGCCTTAATATGTAGAAGTATGTTGTATGTCAAGATGTTAAGTGTTTTAGAAAACTTGCATTTTTGAGCCTCGCTAAACACAAAATCTTACTTGCAATAGTGCTTACAAAGTGAGTTTGATCAAAACTGCGTAGAGCACAACACGCCTAAATGGTTTAGTAAGTGATTCTTACAACTTATCACATGAAGTAAGACATGAGTAGGTTACAAATGTATTCTGACATTTTCATTCTCATCCATTCTTTCTTTAAAGATATTTTCTCCAGGAACTCTCCCTCAGCAAAAACTTGTTCGACTACCTTTATTATTTGTTCACATCATCCAATATTACTCCTGTCGTGTGTCAAAGAATTAGAAATGTTTGTGTGTACATTCTCATCTAACCAATTAACTCATACCTCTACTGAAAAAAAAGAACTATATGAAGAGAACGGGAAACTGTTAAACTTGAACCTTGACTGAATGTATTTTTTCAATGATATAAGTCCTCATGTATTAACTTATCTGTTTTAAGCATGAAGTAATTTTCTATATGTTTTTACATTTATATTCTTTAAACAACTTAACTTCACTTATATGCTTTTCTGTACACATAAAAATTATTTTTGTACGAAAACTAATTACTATAATGTATTCAATTGAGTATACTCGAATTGTACAACTAAATACCAATCTTACGTGGTTCTAATGGATTTAAAATTCCTTTCAAAATACTAGAACCACTTTGCCGACTGTTTTCAGTAGAATGCATGACTTTAAATACTTATAATGTATACGATGAACCTCAGGTATTATCGTATAAAAAGAATTTATTTATATGTGCATAATTCAAATTTTTCTATTTTATTTATTTTTCTTCGTATTCATTACGTAGGCTGCTAGCTTTGTTCTCAGCATTATGCGATTTAAAAATCTTCCAATTAATTATCTTATAATGACTTTGTAAGAATATTTTGGGTTATGATGGTTATATATATATATATATATATATATAGTGATGTCACTGTTGATATATTTCTTGCTTTGTCAAAAAGGCTTTTGTTAAGGCTTCATTGGAAGTCACAACAACGTATGCTTTGGTCTATGATGGTTATTATATTGCCATTATTGAACCAATATTTGTTTTAAGATTGTGTCTCTTTTGGTTTAAACTGTTTTTCAATGATAAGTTAAGCAAAATATTGTTTGAAGCATAATGGTTATTATGGTACCATTCGTGGCACAAAAAAAGATCAACAAATCTTTTTCCTTTAGCATTTTTACTTTTACAATACAATGTCTTACACATTCTACCGTCAGCGCATGTGCTTTGTTTTTGTGCTGTTGCTGATTTTTGCACTCTGTATTTTGTCAAACGAAAGAGCAGCCATTATATCAAAGTCAATATTCAGATCAATTACTTATCGAAACTTAGAAATGTGCTTACATTTTTTTGATTTTCAAAATGAGGTTAAAATACAAAGGTTCCTCGTATACAATGAAAAAATCAAAGAAAAAATAATTAAATGATTGAAAATGGTATTTATTCAATTCTTGACTCTAATTTCCTACACATTTGTATATACGTATGTTTTTAAGAATGATTCTTGATTGTAAAGATACTTATATTAAATATCGATATCGAAAGTGTTTATAAGTTTTAATTGCACGTTGAATCCCACAGATTTTTTATGAATTATTATGCTTTTGAACTTAATGATTATTCTATTTTTATCCTTTACATTCGTAGTGAATTATATATGGTTAACACAAGAAGAAATATATTCGTTACAGAACTTATGTTAAAGCATAATTTAACATAAATTTTGTAGCTATGAAGGTACAAAACTTTTTTTATTATTATTAAAAAATATATTTCTGAGTATTTAAATGTCAGTGATTCAGAAAATTCTTTTTGATGCAGGGATTCAACTATTTATTTTATTTTCAGTATTTACCTCTTATTATATTTCCATGCATGATATTGTTATTTTTCCTTTTAAATATGTTTTATCTTTCCAGATGTATGAAAAAATGTATCTTACTCATGTAAATTCTATGTAATTTAATGTTAAAGCATAAATAGATATTGCTGAACATAAACAATTTCAGCATAATTCTATCCACTTAATCCTTTTCTTATAATTGTTTTGTGTATTAATTATATTTTTATAATAAACCTAAAAACAAAAAACTCGAAATTATTATAAATATATGCTATGAAATTAGGTGGGTTTTTGAGTTGAATCTGTGAAAAATTGCCCTTATTCTTATTATAATGCAGAAGAGCTTTCTCCAGCTGAAGTAAATAATGCAACATCTTTATAGCTCATTCTTTCTTTGAGCTCGAATATTAAAGATTGTTGTGTCACTGACAACTGAACATAAATATCTTCCCAACTGACTTAATTGCAACTTTAAGAACTCCTTAAAAATGAATGAATACAAAACAAGTTTTGAAACTATCAACTCTTCTGCAACTAATAATCAAAGTCAAAAATTAAATACGAGAACTTGATATATACTTTATTTTGATGAATAATGTAAATTTCAAAGGCAATGAATTTTTGTGAGTAATTTATTTAGGCACACGAAGTATTTTTTGTATTTTATTAAGCATTGTTAAATTAGAAGAAATTATAGATTCATTTATGAGCTCAATAGCAAAACATTGAGTATTTTCAGCAATAGGTTCTTTAGAATTACGATTGGTCTTATTTTCTTAGTTTGTAAGGTATAAAATAAATCAATAGATTTTAATTTTATTAGTTTCATAAGGTTGAGTTAATTTTTTAACGAAAATTATCTTTAGTTTACATACTGCAATAAAGAAACCGTGCAAAGTTCTCAAACATTAGCAAATAGTAAATACTTGCGAAAATGGTGTAATATTTCGTATAAAAACTATAGACAAAAATAATTCAATATCTCGCAGTGACTGTTGTAGTCTTTTTCTGGCGTCCCCAGGAATGTCAACTGACTTGTTATTTCGTCATATCATGTTTTGTAGTTCTTATTCAAATTTCACTGTTGAAAATCATTCATTGTCAATGAATCAAAAGAAACTTGTTCAACATCATTCTGTGTAATAAATATAAAAATAAATTGTTAAAATACCCAAATTGGTCTTTATTATTGTATTTGTTAACATGTTTGCAACAGGTTAACTTGAAAAAAGTTGCATGTAATCGTAAATACTATAACAATCACACCAAATACCTTCTTCAACACACCAAACACCATGAATCCTATTGACTGAGTGGTAACGAATCGCGTTTCCGCGCAACAGGTCCGGTGTTCAAAACTCCAGGCCATGCATGATCGACACAGGCTTTCATCTTTTCAGTAAGTCGACAAATAAGTACCAAACTTGCTTAGGAGCTAAACACTGATAGTTTTGCGTCAGGCTGACCACCTGAACATCTGCTCATGAACCTTAGTACCCGTAATCCCGAAAACTGAGATGGACACATTAGGCCTTGGTCCTCATAGGCTGTTAGGCCACTAAGCTTAGTTTAATTATTAAATTCACACAATCTCTTACCTATTATTGCTTTTTTAAAAACTTTCCTTAGACTGTTTAATGTACAAAATGTATTTTCGAGTTCGAGTAGACTCAACAAAATTATATATATATATATATATATATATATATATATATATATATATATATATATATATATATATATATATATAACGCAGCATGGCGACATTTTAATTAAATTGAACATTGGTGAAGCTTTTTTGGTATTTTAAATTACTACTGGTGATTATTGTAGAGGCAGAATTGATGAGGAAGCTTAATACCTTTTAAAATCTTCATTTTATTATTTGTGTAGAAGACACACTCTCATACATAGAACACATAGCACAAACAAGACGCGCGCGCATTTACACGGTTACAAGAAATAGCAGTGGTCAATTTTCTATGAAAAAATGGAGTTTATATACAAAACTCCAACCGGCCAGAAGTTCTAAAAGTCACATGACTTCTGAGAAAAGCTCCTCTTATTGGTGGACAGCTATCGTACGAATTGACTTCTATAACCTCTAATCAAAAATCGCTGACCACATTACTTTGTATTTTTAAAGCTACGATTAAATCCTTTTAGGCGGGTAAGCTAACAGTTTATTTACTCGAAGTCCTGGACGGCTTAGGTTTATTACAAATTTAAAAGTCCCCAAAAGAAAATTAACGTGAATTATTATACAATACAACATACAATATTTGAAATCATCTTATAACCTACCTGTAAATTGCCTTTCATCTATTGACACACTTAGAAAGAAAATATAAATACATTTATACTCTTGTATGTCAAAGCTGTAATACTAACTTTAGATTGTTTTTTAATATTTCTCCTGAATTTTTAAAATTTATATTAAAGTAACTTTAAGAGAAGAAATATATAATGCCTAAAACACTCTTTCACACCCAAAACTGTTCCCGTTTTTTCTATTGCTTATTGTAAAAGAATAATTATCAACAGTCAATCCTCAATAGAATTTTAAAAAACAAATATCTATACAGAAAGAGCCGTTACATTCTATATTTATACAGTATTCTTAATCGTTGATCAATGGTTCAATACATAACCAATTAAGTAATTTGTCTATTCTCTTTAATTTTCCGTAATTGTTTGAAATATAACACTACTAATGCAAGGCGATCAATAAAACCATTTTCTAATAGCAAAATGCGTTTTCTACTATATGAAAGCAAAATAAACTTTTTTAAATTCTAAAAATGAAAAACATTTGCTGTAAGTAAGAAGGTAATATTGATAAAAATGATAAAAAAAACTTTCATAAATAATACAAAAAAAACCCCTTTATTATTCCATGCTGCATGCATTTTGAAACACTAACACTGGAAAAAACATTTATAGGAACACTAAAATATTAACACTGACATCGGCAAAATCGTTATTATAATTTTAAACGACCAGCCATTACTATGATTTATATCGATCAATAAAACTAAAAATTTCACATATATTTAGATCTAAAAGTTAAGCATATAAGAAAGTATAACTTAAATGTATAGGGGAAGTCAAAGAATAAAGGGACTTTTGCAATTTCTTTTTCCTAAGTTTCGCAACAGTGATAGTATCCACCCCTGAATGAGAGGTAGTCGTTAACACTTCCACCCAACGTGTCATTCGTCTTTCTCAGAGGTCGTTGGGGGTATAGCAGACCATTCAAAATGGCAGCTTCATTGTCGATTGCACCAAGGAGAACATTGATTCGGTTTTAGTTTGAAGAAGGGGTGAAACCTTCGGAAATTATGCGCCGCATGCAAGCGCATATGGTTACTGATGTTTATCGTGAAACAAGATTTACGAATGGACAGAGTGCTTTAAACAGTGAAGAACTTCTTTATGTGACAACGAAAGATCGGTCCATCGACGTTAACCAATGAGGATCGTCGTCGTTGATGATATAGAGATGGAAGGGAGGACTAATATCCAGGGGAGGTTTCATACTTTGTAATGGCTTCCCGCGTGGGGAAAGCATCTCTTCATCTACTCGACCTAAATCTGTAGGAGGTAAATATTGATAACCCAAGCTAGCCGTGAGAAATCCAATTTATTATTACCAAATATAATAATCAAAGACAATCCAACTACAGAGGGAAAATCTAGAGAGATATAACGTAGTTCAAAATCTTATGTGAATAAGCGTATGAAATCTTAATCGCTTAACTTTGCTCAAAGTTATCCTAAGAATCCTAACTTCATTAATTTATTTGAATAACTAAAGCTCGTCCTATAATCGCGCGTCTAAATTCCGATCCTTACCGTAACAGCACTGCGTTTAGCAACTCATCTTCCTTTCCTCCTTCTCCTCTCGATTACTAAACTTTCACTTACACTGGTGTGTAAAAATTAAGGACGAAGTCGAAAAATTAGCATATCAGCTGAACGAAGAGGCAGAGCGGACAGAAAGACCAATCAGGAGATTAAGTAAGGTGATGTACGGTAGCACATGCGCAGATATGCAGGTAGACGTAATGGGGGAGTGTCTGAGTAGTATAAAACATGTTGTCGGTGTAAGATCAGTATTTCTGGCAAAGAGATTGCACGCCGTATAGAGGTTAAAATCACACCGAGTTGCTGCCTCAGCGAGAAATGGCGAATAATCAATCTGTTAGACGACATCTGGATGCTTTTACCCGAGGTCGAATCATTGGGAAGTTGGAGGAAGGTCGCAGTGTGACAAGTGTGGCTGCAGAGTTCGGAATTGCTCACAGCATCGTTTCACGACTTTGGAGACAATTTCAAACTACAGGAACAGCTATCCGGGTGTTCAGTAGTGGTCGTCCACGAGGAACCACACCCGCAGATGACCGGTACATTGTCTTACAGGCCAGAAGAAACAGGCGGCAGACAGCGGGATAAATCGCTAGACACACGACACAGGCGACTGGACGACCGATATCGCGTTTTACCGTGGCCAGAAGACTGCACGGTGGTGGTCTGTTAGCACGACGCCCTGTACGGTGTGTACCTTTAACGCCTGCCCATCGGAGAAGGCGTTCTCTGTGGTGCCAGGAACACCGGAATTAGAGAGACAATGAATGGGGACGAGTACTCTTTACAGATGAGAGAAGATTCAGTTTGAGTAGCGATTCTCATCGCATACTCATCTGGAGAAAGCGGGGAAGCCGCAATCATCCCTCGAACATCATTGAAAGGGACAGGTATGGAGGTCGCGGTGTTCTCGTTTGGGGAGGCATCATGCTTGGTAGTCGTACAGACCTTCACATCTTCGACGCAGGTTCAGTCAACGGGACCCGTTATTGTAACGAGATTCTTCTTCCATATGTGCGTCTTTTTAGAGGCGCTATGGGTCTGCAGTTCCTTTTCATGGACGACAATGCACCATGTCATCGCACAGTAGCTGCCGAACAGCTCTTAGAGAGTGAGGATATTGAACGTATGGATTGGCCGGCACGATCTCCGGATCTCAATCCCATCGAGCATGTATGGGATTTTCTAGGCAGATGCTTGGCAGCTCGTACCTTACCACCAGTAACGATTCGTGAGCTTCGATTGGTGCTGCAAGACGAATGGGCAGCAATGCCTCAACAACTCATTGACACCCTCATTCTCAGCTTGGGCAGACGCTGTGAAACCTGCCTAGTAGTAAGGGGAGATCATATCCCCTACTAAAGACCGGATGTTTCTTGCTGGACACCCATCACAGGGATGTTTCGGCCTTCAGTCGCATTGCGCTCCATGCTACTTTTTCAATCAAGAGCTTCTTTTTATCCCTCTGATTTCTCTTTTAGTAAGTGTTGCTTACATTACACATGTCCTTACGTATTGGGGATCTTACGGTAGTAAACGTGTTGATTTGGAAAGCTTTTGTACAAAGTTATATTGAAAAAACCGTCTCGTCCTTAATTTTTGCACACCAGTGTATATACTATCTAATCTGCATATCAAGGTTTCTTCTTGAGAGGGATGGCTGCGCAATAACTAAATTGTTGACCCCAAAGATTCCCCAAGAGAATTAATAGAAAATTCCGTAAAGCCCCGTCGCAAACTTATGCTAACAAAAAGAGAATCACTGCCCTCTTTTCCTCCTTGGTGTAGTTCGACAATGGAGTTGCCATGTTGAACGATTTCCTACACTTCAATGGCTACGAGGAAAGATAAGTGACACTTTGTATAGAAGTGTTGCCGACCAACCCTTATTCAGAATTGGATACTAGCGCTGTTGCCAAATTTTGGAAAGAGAAACTACAAGAGTCGCTATACCTTTTGACTTCCTCTTGTATAATTTAAACACAAATAAGACATTCTCTTATGCATCCTACGCGGATTTCTTGAAAAAAATGGCATGTATTTCTGTAGGAAGTTTGAATGTACTGTATAAAATTTTGAAGAAAAATTATTGGGAAATAATTTTACATAAGAATCTCTTTCATTTTCATCAATATTTTTTTTTTGTTATTTTTTTATTCATCAACAATACACTATGATTGATTGTTAACTACAGTTAAGATTTTAGTTAATCAAATGAATATACATGATGTCATGATGTGTGTGTTTGGTGGCAAACAGGTAGCATGCCCGCTTTGTAATTCTAAGATTGCGGGTTCAACCCCTGCTGGAGTCGATAGATTTTCTGGATAAGAATATCGTAGGCACGCATATCATATGATTGTGTGGCATGTAAAAGATCCCTTGAGTATCAATTTGGTTCTTTTACTCTTGGCAAAATTAAACCACGACAGTATTTAGCAACAAACGAGAGCTGAAAATACAATTAACATTTCAAACATTCATTTCAATTCATACATCAAACATTTAATTGCGAGAATTGCTGCCAGATGGTGCCACCATGAAATGGCTCTCATATTTGAGGATTTGTTGTGCCTGTAAAGGTTTAGTTGCCAATATGCAGTCCATTAGGGGAAAAACACTCTTTTTTTATGTGCAAGCACTTCATCATATAAAATTTAAAGTACGGATATAGTAAACTTGAGATATAATGGTGGTTTTTTGCAAATGATACGATTCCTAACCAATCTACAGAATCAAAGTATAATCATCAACTGAATCCTAGAAGAGATTTTTAAATTTACATTTTATAATCAGCCGGTACTTGTACCCTAAATCAGCGGTTTTTAAACTATTGTCCGCGTACATCTAGGGTCCGCAGCGCCTAATTAAAGCACTAAATTGTCCACTTTGAAAAAACTCTACTAGAACTTGTATTTTGATCAAGAATATGAAGTCGAAGAGGGATGCTTAGAATCTTGAGAGTCCGTGAGGTTACTCTGACATATAAAGGGGATACGCGGCGATCGAGAATTTAAGCACCGTTGCTCTAAATGATCTCTCCCTATTCTTAAGAAAAGTCGATCAAAAACAAATCATACAGCCAACAACGTTTGTAGCAAATAAATATGCAGGCCGGATGCCGTTCAAGAAAAATATCAATATTCATTTTAAATAGCAATTATATTGTTAAAACTCTACTCTCAAGAACAAAAAAATTAGCGCACCAAGGAGTCGGCAAAATGAAACGAAATTTTACATACGTAATGATTACTTTGATATAAGTAAATGATTAGAAAATCAAAGAAAAAGGATAATTTATTTCTGAGAAAAGGCAACAAAACGGAGGATTTAATACACTGTTCAACCCCATCTAGCACGAATGCACGATGCGATACCATCGGGCATTGAGGCATACAAGTTTTGTATGATGTCTTGAAACATTTCGTTCCATATTTGCTGAAACCTTGCATCTAGTTCGTTCAAGCTGGTGGGATGTCCAACTCGCCGTCCCAAATGATCCGAGATATGCTCGATTGGAGACAAATCTGGGGATCGGGCAGACCAATGAAGGGTAGTAACAGTACGGAGGCAGTCTTGTAACACCCTTGCTGTGTGAGGTCGAACATTGTCTGGTTGAAAAATGGCTCCTGGGAGCCGTTGCACGAGAGGCAACACATGTGGTCGCAGGGTGTCCTGGACATACCGCTGGGCTGTCATAGTGTATTGTAGGCAATGACATCCCATACTATTACACCAACAGGGGTAACGGTGTGTCACTGTAAGGCAAAGGCAGGATTGAGGTGTTCACCACAGGGTCTCTACACACGAACACGATTGTCATCATTGCTGAGATTGAATCTAGATTCGCGCGTCGCTAAAGATGACCCGGTTTCATTCAGCTTCAGTCTAGTTTCCTCGTACGCAGCACCACTCCAAACAGAGGACGTCAAGGGCAGCACACGTAATGGGCGCCGTGATCCCAAATGTCCATCCGTCAGGTGCCTTCGTATGGATCGAGAAAAAACAGGGTGCATTTCTTCCGATGTGGCGGCCTTCTCGACGACTAGTCTGTCGAGGGCGTCCTGAGCCTTGTTTTCGTGTAAATGACATCTCTCGGAACCGCTGGTCCCAACACCTCCTCACAACACAATCAGAGCGGCCTAATTGACGAGCTACTCGCCTAGCTGACCACCCAGCTTCCATCATGCCGATGATTCTCCCCCTCTCAAAGTGCGACAGCTGCTCATATTGTCTTCAAAAACGGCATAATGCATGTCTGCCTCAGCTCTTCTTTGTAAACTATTCAGCTCACTCAAACAAACTTTGGTTACATGTTTTATATTCCAGTGAGAACGACGTTAAAGGCCCTCTACCGGCTATACGTAAGGCTCAATCACGTTGCATTTCTAATTATTTGCATATCTCCCCGACATGTACTTTCATGCCAAGTTTCGTTATGATCCCGCAATTATTTCTTGGTGCGCTAATTTTTTGTCCATGAGTGCATATTTAATACTTAAAAGCTGTTCATACAGTATGACCATTTTTATATCTAGAGTATTTCCGTTACCATTCTTATTTAAGAATTATTTGCAAGAAATAGTGAGCATCTTTTCGAAAATTCGTTTTCCATTGTCATTAAGATAGCGAAAAAAAGCTGCTAAGTATCAACCAATTGCAGACGTGTATGAATTTCGAACTTTTTTTAATGATATTATTTATTCATTTTTATTACCTAGCTGTATATTAGTCAACTAATTACAATTACTGACCCAGTCATTGAGATTAGAGAAGTTTATTTGTAAGAATGATTGTTACAAGCAATTCAATGCTCCCAATGCTCAAAAGGACTGACATAATTCGCTACATGGTTTCCTTTGAAATTAAGGGATGAATTTTTTCCTAGCTGTTTTTGGTAAAGATCATTTGTGCAGTCTTGTATTATGGTATTAGATTAAAAAGTAAACATGTATAATCCCAGTTATATATTAAAGGATTGCTGCAATATCCTTGTACTATATTTAAGGTACCCGACTACTCTGAAATTGTGAGTTTCGCCAAAAATTGACAATTTTTTATGATTTTATTTTATAGGTCATCTTATTAGCTTTATAAAAATACCAAGTGTATTATTTTCCATTCACTAGAACAAAAACTACGAATATTTTAGTAAATGCAAATGCCAGTACTTTAAGCAAGAAATCATACTTTAAAATGCGTTTTACTCGAAATGTGTTTTTTTTTTTTGAGAATTCACAAACAGGGACAGCAATTGCCCAAGAAGTTTTGAAAATAATTGACTTAATTTTTTTGTGTGTGTCCTGTATAATAGTAGAAGCATTCTACCCTTCAGATTTATCAATCACTATTTTATTGCAAAATTTACAGTCCCTTATGTCAGTGGCTCTCAAACTTTCACTACTGGTGACCCAATTTTCAATAATAATTTTTTATCGCACCCCCCTCCCCAAATAATTATGTATTGAACTCAACAATAATGCACTTTGGGGGAGGGGGCCGCTAAAGCTACAATACGATCCTAATTATAAACCGTACAAATAAACAAGATAAGTATTAAATTTTGTATATGTTACTTTTAAGTAATATATATATTTATTTTTTTACTTTTTAGTTCGATTCACTATAAAAGCATGCTTTTTTAGTTTAATTTTAAACTATAATTTGTTTTATTATTTTTACTATACACGATAAAAATCATAATTCCAGTGAATAATTTAATTAAGAGAAAATATACTTACCTACTTTCAAGGACTTTTCAATTTTTCTTTGATAATTTGAGAAAAAAATCCAATAAAACTAAAGAAAATGTTCCGAATGTGCGTGACCTTAATAAAGGACATAAATCACAGACAATTTTCGCTAACAATACAGGAACATTATTTTCCAGCAAAACTGTCAGATTTTGTAGTTTTGCTGTCGTTTGATGATCTACAAATAGCATTTTGAACTTTTTCTTCCTTGTGTTTTTTTGCACGGCGAAGTGCTACATTTATGTTTTCATAGTTTTCTTCATATAGTTTCTTTGGCAGCATTTGAAAATTTCAATTCAACTCAAACGTTTCATGTCTATCGCTTTTCTCATATTTGCTTTCACTGTGTGTGTCATGATTAATATGCATTATTTCAGCAGGTTCTTCAATTGCTTGATCAGTTTCTACTTCCTTCAATAGAGATCACAGATGCCTACTTTTTTTTATATTCTGCTCATTTACATTTATAAACCATAATTAGTCATACAACACAGCAATCAAATCCACTAAGTTGTTCATAGGGGGAAGTGTAACATGTTCATAGAACATATTTTTGAACAAAAGTTGTTGCGCAGGGAACTCGATCAAAACAAGTACCTTGATTGTAAAAAAACGTTTGCCAATCACAAAAAAGAGGCATATTTATGACAAATTCATTTTAGTTCCCATTAAGACTGTCTAATAGGCGGATACCGTCAAGATCATTGTTAACGAATAAACAGTTTTCCCAGAATTAACGATTTCGTGAGCCTAGGGTAACTCTGCGCCTCATGCGACCGCTCCCATGTAAAAAGTGTACTCAATATAAAAATATCGATGTCAGTTCTAAGAAATAATTATGTAAAACGTTTTTCATTATGCATTATATGTTTCAGAATACTCATAAAAAATACATCTTGGCCAAATAATCCTTCAAAGTGCTCAATATGCTTATCCATATATCATAAAACTCATTCACATGGGAAAAAAAGCAACAAAAAATATTTTTACAACTTTCCTAAAAGAAACAGAGACGGCGTGAAACATACCAGTAAGTTTGAAGGTTAAATATATGATAACCAAAAGTAGTATTTTAAGGTTTAATAAAGAACGCAATAAATAAATCTCTCATCGTGGAATTACAGCAAAGCAAACAGAATGTCTTTATTTGGTTATAAGATCAACGATAGCTAATGAGCGTTTGAAGTGGAATCTTTTATTTTTGATGGTCACCAGATGATATATATAAATTATATCAGTGTAAATGTGTATTTTTTATTATGCCAGAAAACATTTTGTTTTACTTCATTCCAAAAAATTATTTTTTTAAACCTTTTATTTTCAATATGCTTGCGCCCCCCTCGCAGGGTTATAGTTTGAGAAACGCTGCCTTATGTGAATATAATCAATTTTTTTATACCAATTTCGTATAATAACTAAGATAAAGTACTCCAGTTTTTGTAAAAAGTAAAATATCTGTTATCTTGAAGGTCATTTACACTCAAGTCCATAAATTAAGGATAATTCAGAATCACACAGAAATTGAACTCTAAAATTAAAATTTTACCTGCAGAATTATCACACACATCTTAAAAATGAATATGCAAATTACAGAAAACCACCAGATGGCGCGGATAGTACGTCACAATGACGACAGTGTAAGAGAGGGGTATAAAAGGAATGGTGGTAATGAAGTAAAATTGTTCACAAGCGCTTTAAAAGCCTTTCAGAGCAATAACCGTATAGTTATGGCACAAAGGAAGCATTTGGAGGATTTTTTACATGGTAGAAATATTGGACGACTGGAATTTAGACGTACCCAGCTGTAAGTATCCGAGGAACTTGGAATCTCCCAGAGTGTCATCTCCAGGCTTTGGCAACGATTCCAAGATAATGGTAATGTGAGTAGATGTTACAGCACAGGTCGCCCCCGAGTTACAACGCCGAATGAGGACCGGTACTTGGCAGTTACTGCTAAAAGAAACAAACGGATCACAGCATCAGACATGTCTTGTCAGCTCTCTTCAGCTACCGGTACGACAGTTTCAAGCAGACCATGTACAGACGATTGGGGCACATTGGTCTACATGCTCGTAGGCCTGTCAGATGTGTTCTACTTACCACAACTCACTGTCGCCTGCGATTAACCTGGAATAGAGAGCATGCATTGTGGACACCACAACAGTGGTCTTGTGTGATGTTTTCCGACGAGTCCAGGTTTAGTTTGCAGTCTGATTCTCGCTGGACTTTAACATGGAGAGCGTCAGGTACCCGTTACCACCAAGAGAACAACATTAAACGACACCGTTTCGGTGGTGCAGGATGGCTCGTTTGAGGAGGAATTATTCTTCGTTCCAGAACTGACCTGCATTTTCAGAGTGTAACGATGACAGGCCACAGCTATCAGGACGTCATTCTGGAACAACATGTACGTTTGTTTCGGGGTGCCATGGGTGCTGAATTTCTGTTTATGGATGACAACGCCCATCCTCACCGTACAAACATTGTAGACGAATGCCTTCAATCGGAGGATATCACCCGTATGGATTGGCCAGCATACTCACTTGACTTGAATCCAATAGAGCATGTGTGGGATATGCTTGGCCGACGAATTTCAGCCCGTCAACTCCCTCCCACCTGTCTACCGGAACTTCGGAGGGCATTGCTTGATGAGTGGTGTAATATTTCCCAAGATCAGATTGATAATTTGATACTCAGCATGCCTAGGCGTTGTAAGGCCTGTATTGCATCGTCCGGGAGACATACTCCAAATTAACCATCATACTAACCATGTTATACTGTTTTTTGTAAATAGGTTATTTTTGAAAATTGCTCCGGGAGTAAAAATCGTAATTTTTATTAATTATGTCAAACATATAGCATCTTTTTTTGCTCTTTACCTTTTGTTTAATAAATAGACTTTACAAATAAGTCAAATTTGTTTTGCTTCTGCCTCTTTCTTTGCCTGAACTTCATTATCCTTAATTTATGGACTTGAGTGTATAAAATGTATAGCAAAGCAACTCATCAAAATTGAAAATTTGTTCAAAAACATTTTGTACAAACTGGGCCCCGGTTATATAATTTTTTGCATATTTTTAACAATTTTTTCCCATTTTAGTAATATTATTTTCTTTTTCTCTTTTTATTTTTAACATATTTTTCTTAAAATGTACTAAATAAATCTAAAAACTACAAATGAATCTCCATATCTCCATTTATTTAAAAAAAGTTGTCGCAAATAGTCGGGTACCTTAAGCTTAATAAGGATCTTGGATTAGATTAAAAGTTATGTATATAAGTGAAGTATTGTCTTAAAAGAGCTGATAAGTGTAATATAATTTCTCGCAAATAATAACAAATATTATTTTATTTATGATAAAGGGATTGCAAAAAATTGCTGAACATTTAGAACATCGAAAAAAATTTCCGTAATGCAGTAAATACTATTTGTGTTGTTTTTAAGTATAAACAGTATCTCTTAAGTACAAAAAAATCGAATGTTATGATTGTTTTACAGATGTTTTTACTTTCAAAAGAGAAAGGAAGCGTATACATTTTACAAGTTTATTTACAAATTATTGAGCCAAGACAACTCCAGTTAATTTTTTTTATTATTTTTCATATTGAACAACTAGCCAAAAAACATCAATCAATAACAAATATCTTTAACACAAATATACAAAATATTTACAAATATACAAAATATTTTCCAATAATAACAGTAATTCATGTATAGTTTTAATAACCCAATTTTCCGCATATATCTAATACAAATGTTTTTTCATATTATATCTTTTGAAATCCTCCATTGATATAAACATAATGATTCCAAATTATCATATGCTGTCAGTATTTTAAAAAAAACAAGAATCGCAGTACTATAATAGAAAGTGCCTTTAAATTTTTATCTACTCTATGAAAAAAAAACTGTATTGTATTAACAAGGGCAAAATAATAGTTATTCTTCATTTCTTTTAACTAGCAAATTTTTATTTTAAAAAAAATTATTTTTTATCATGGGTATAAGATATTTTTTATGTAAAAATTAATCCAAATTTTATATTTCTTTTTTTAATAAAGCCGTGATTCCTTTTATATAATCATATCGATTGTTTATTAATGGCGTAAAACAAAGCTATTTACGAGACTACTAACGAATGGCCTCGTAATTTTGAGTAGTGGCGTGACAGAGAATATTAGGGCCCCCCTGCAAAGTCAAGCTTTGGGCTCCAAGCCGGATCTTACTAAGGATTGTGTCCATGGGGTCGGTCAGGCTTTTGGAGCCCCTAGAATCCTGACCCCCTCCTCGCTAAGAGAAGGTTGCGGGGATGTACGCTACACCACTGATTTTAAACCACTATTGAGTGATGGGGATGATATTCAAGCTCTTAGCTTCCATACCTAACCTATGTGAGGACTTTGAGCCTCTACGGATTTAACATCTGCATTAGCTTATCAACAGAGTGGTTTTCACTAGTATCAAGTCACTGATGTTTCAAGATTTTTTGACGCCCTGTGCCTCTATGCAATATTGGACCCCACATGCGACACTTTTATGTAGACAATTCATAGCATAAACTGTCAAATATTTTTTCGCACAAATAAATGACTCCAAACCAAATTGACCGATTGCCGCCTTTCGACTAAATGAGTAGTGTTGGTGTATGTGGTGGACACGACTGACATGACACAGTAATACAATTTTTTTCTCCATAAGATATTACCACAAAATGTTTTAAAAAATAGCTTTTGGCAAGATAATAATATTGAAATATATCTAATGATATATTTTTACAAAATATTATTGCACAATTTATTCCGTATGAATGTATCCACAAGGTACGTTCTGCAATATAATATACCAAATCAACTCATTTTAGGATGTTTTGAAATGCTATCGACCAATCTTTACTATAAGCAATGTTTATAGTCATCATATGTAGGATTACATTTTTCATTTAATTCAATGAATTTTGCTTTTTTGTTTTATTTTTTTAAAGTTTTGAATGCATTTCCTGTGAATAAATGTGGAATGTACAGTCCTTTTGCATTTATATAAGTAGATGAGACAACATGATAATCTCTTGACTCTTCACATTCATCTATGATTATGAGTATTTAGTGTAACAGAGTATAGTTGGTTGGTATGAGTATAGTTGGTTGGTATGAGTACATTTGGTTGGTATGAGTATAATTGGTTGGTATGAGTATAGTTGGTATGTATAACTCGATAAAACTATCTTTCTTGAGCTTTAAAGTCTGCATCGGAACTTTTTATCAGAGCTCTTGGATGTTATCGTGTGAATTTTCTTCTGCGATTTTTCGTTCTATTTCCGCTGTCGGAACTGTCTTCTAAAAAGGGTTCCCCTGTCTGTAGTGAATACTCGGCTTCCTGCATTAGGACACTTACGCATTCCTAAAATAAGTTATAAGATAAGAATATTAGGGATTCACACATACGAGTGCCAAATAATTACAGTATTAAAATTTTTTATGATATATTCCTAACTTTTTATTACATAATTTTAAATATTATGAAAAAATAAAATATTAAGCTGTGTTATATATATATATATATATATATATATGTGTTATATATATATATATATATATATATATATATATATATATGTTCCTTGAATTAAAACTATTAAAAGCTTTCATTGATTTTAAACAGCGTTTTGATACTTGTTGTTTTCTTTTTTTTGTTGTCGTACAAGCTATTATTTATTAATTTTTTGTTATTGCTCTAAAAACTAAATTAATGGTATAAATTATTCTATATTCATTAAAGCATTTTAAAAGTAGGTTTAAAACTTTTGTTTGTATTTAGATATATTTTTATGTGTAAATCAAAATCTCCTGCCGCTCTAAATTAAAAATGTTTTAAATAATAGCTATGTAAGATAAAAAAAATTAAAACTCTTTTAAGATTTACGCAATAAACGCATTATCCATTTAAGTTGAAAATAACATTAAGATAAATCAATCCAAAACAAATTAAGCATAATTTATATTTAAATATGAAGAAAATTAACTTACTCTGTATAATATACTAGGACTAACTTCTTCTGGGTCCTTATCATCCTAAAAGTATATAAATTAAGTTTAAGCATTGTAATTGCGTGTATTATACGAATACTAATAATGGCGCAAATTAAGAAGATTGGTTGGTATAAAAACTCTAAGGCTAGCGAATTATAAGGTTAGCTAATACAGAATTCTCCAAGAATTCTAATTTTCATCCAGATCAAGAGAGCACATTGGAGGCACGTTAAGTTTAACAGATAGCAAATTTGGGTACTTTTGTACTATCCCATTAATGTCAACATTCAAGATAATTTGCTAAGTTGGCAATCCAGAATTCTCATGTGTCGTACGAGCTGAATCGGCAACCATATACTTCATTTCAAATGATGTCGCCAATAAGGCTGCGATAATACGTAAGTACCCAAATTTGATGCCAATCCCTTGATTTGATTGCAAAATATTTGCCACGAGATCTACTACAATAACTGGGCTATCGTGGTGTAAAATCAATCAAATGTTTTTATGAAATTCAATCTGTAAAACAAGTGAATGTAATTTTTTAAAAAAGATGATGCATGTAAGTTTTTAATAGTTTTGCTATTATTGTAATTTTTTATCATTTTTTTTCTTTTTATATTTAAGTGTTTGAAGTTTATTAATTATTGGTTTAACCAGTTTTATCTTAAGTAATTTATAAGGGAATATCGATATTTCATAATATTTTATAATGTACTCAAGCAATACCCTTTTTTAAAATCAGTTTCCGATTATACCAAATTCATAATTAAAATTTTTTTGTCAATTTAAGTTCTAAGATAATTATAATTAAAAAGTAATGGGAATTCAGACAAATACTACTTCCTAAAAAAGTCTCCATTAAAGAGTGAAGTTAACAATTATATTTCTAAATAATATTTTTCTATAAATGAAAATTTTCTTCGATGAAGTTTGTGTTTAGGATAAAGAAAATGCATGTGTTATATAAAGAACATAATTATAAACTATTTCATTAAGCAATTTAAAGAAAACTCATGTGTAACGTTGTAGGGGACAAATATCAACAGCCATTAAAGAAATTATTAGAAATAAAGTGCTATATGAATGTATTATTGATACTTATTTTTACGTACTTGGAGCATTTTCTACTCATGAATATAATTATTACGTTTGGGTCAGCGTAATAAAACAGTTAATAAAAGAGTTTCAAATGCATAGTGTTATTAATAATCCTACCGATTGAAATAATTTTTTTTCTTTTCGTTTGTATTCTAAGTTATCTTCGTTTAATTACAAGTTTTTCTAACATTCGAATAAAAACAACAATCTAATTTCTTTATATTAATAGGTATTTAGGGCTAATATCAAATCAAATGCAAAAATTATTGTGCTAAACAACTAATGAAATGATCTAGCATTCTTTCGTACATTTTTTTAGAACTCATGTAGAATCTTATGATTATAATTTCATATAATGAATTACTTAAAAGATAAAATAATGTATAAAAAATTCCCCAAACAGCTATTTTCAGATTTAACGTAATATAAAGCAATTAATTTTTTACCACGAAAATTTTTTTTCCAACCGTAATTTGATTATAATAATATGAATTCATGATATGGTGCTTTGTAATTACAAAAATTAATGACGAATTAAAACAGATTCAAAGACAAGAACACCTTAAATGGCAAATGTGGTATTGACGATCTTTTCTGTAATATGCTAATTTACAGTCTGCAAAACGCAATGCGACCCAGTAATTACGATTCCAAATTTTATTGCTTTGTTGAGCAGCTGATGCGCAGATATATGTATATTTATATATATTACAAGCATCACTAAATCAAGAGTAGAAAGAATGAGTGACGTGCTTTTCTGAAAATGCCTTAATTTATATATTCATATACTCAAACATAAAACAAACCATAAATATTTAGTTTATAGAGAATTCGACATCATAATAATCCTCTAAAATTTGTTGATCAGGATCTCATTATAGCGGTGAAAATTTCTTTTAATAATTATAGACTCTATATTTGAGGTGAAAATTATAAATTTCCTTGCCTCCCTCCCCGGTCGGTTAATTTTTAAAAAATTACCTTTTAAGTATGATTTATACAAAAGTCGTATACAGGATTTAAACTCTTTCATAAAATTAAATACATTAGAAAATTCAAATATTCGAAATTATTTGTGTTTCAGTCAAGAATGTTTTATGTTATTGCTTGTTATGTTATTGCATTTTATTTTATTTTTAAAATGTTTTACATTATTATCATACAAATATGAGATAAATATTAATATAAAATCAACACATCGGTACATTTTTAAAGCATAATTAGTAAAATTTAAAGTTCATTGTTAGAGGACATGCGTTTATTCTAAGGAATTCATTTTAAAAGTCCAAATGATAAAATCCACATGAAAGTTTTTTAAATTTGTTTTCTCTTTTCTGAAAAAATGTATATGTATTTTTAATTTAAGAAATAATTTCTTAAAATTGTTTTTAAAAACTCAAAATATTAAATGTTTTTAAACAATTAGAACTATGTTTTCAAAGTAAATAAACTCGTTTTTTTTACAGCAATGATTAAAATCTTTTACATTTTTAAAAAAATCGGGTGTTTTAATATTTTTAGCAAAAAAAAAAAAAAAAAAAAAACTACTTAAATTTTGGCATTTAAGCAAAGGGGTATTAAGTCGAGTTTGTTTTAATATTTATCTCCAAGTAGACAATTCTTTTTTTAATTTTTATTTGCATATTGTGTGATATCAGGTATTTATACTCAATAATTTTATATAGAGAGAACTTCTTTTTATTTACAATTTTATGTTGTCATCATTTTGTATGTAAGTGCCTCTTAGTTTCTTTTAAACTAATAAATGTTGCAATAAGTTTTTTCGTAATAACAGAATTTTGTATCTTATCTAGGAATAATATTGCAGATAAATTTGATCTTTTTTTTTTTTTTTTTTTTGCAAATCATTTTCAAAGCTTTGTAAATTTTCGATACGCATTTCATATTAATTGCCATACTAATTAAAATTGTTAATTCTACAAATGAAAAATTCAAAATTTTACCTGTTGTTCAATCAAATGCTTATTTACACAATCCATCATCTGAAATATAAAGGAAACTATTTAGTTTTTTTTCAAAGAACAATAACTCAGAAAATATTTTAATGCGTGAAAGTTTACGAAATTAGTTACCTAAAATGTAAAAAAAGGATTTAATTTTTTAAGTATTCTGAAAATTATAAGAAAGTTATTTATTACATCACAAGTATTCCGTATAATCTCACCTTTGTCCATTTCTCAGGGCTCGAACATATAACTTCTCTGGTATTGTCCGCTTCTGTCGGAGTTGATGTAGGAATGCATGTCGTCAAAGCCAATCGAAACTAGTAATAAAAACGTATTATAAAAATTAAAAGTTTAAATGTATTTAAACTCAAAAAGTAAAGTTAAGAAGTAATACATGCAAAAAGATATTTTTGAAAGAGTTAAATATTTTAAATATTGTTTGCACTATTTATAAAAAAAAAGGTACAATTTGCTTTACTGACATTGCCATAATGTTTTATGAATCTCTATTACTCTTTTCATGTTTTATATTTATTTTCTTGCAAATCGAATAAGGGTATGTTTTGTAATTCATTTTTATATATTTAAGTATTTATCCCAAAATATCACTTTTGTATTCTTTTTCCATCTATCTATCTCTACATACGTGTAAATATATGTGTGTAAATATGACTTTTTTTTAAAAAATACAGCAAACTGGATAAATTTGAAAATACAAATGCTCTTATATCCTAACCCACATCTTAGATTCCGTTATCATTAACTTTTCTGAAAGCAATTATAATTTTTCTACTAAAAGAATTAGAGAATTACTTTAACATTTTGGGTGTTCTTTTTTTCGAATTTTTTCTTTCTCTCTAAAAGATATACTTCACCAATACCGCTACACGTTGTTTGCTGCTCTTTCAGTGCAAAGGAAAATAAAAAAGAAAAGAAAAAGAAAACCTTTGAGAATGTATTTTTTATGTTATCTGAATGACATTTTAAAATCTAATAGAGGTACAGCTACGTTTCAAAGAAAAATTTCAAAAAGCAAGAAGAGTCTTTTAAGAACAAGCATCAACAATGGCGAGCTGTAGGAACAATTTGATTAAGCAGTGCATCAAGTTCTATTGAAGAGCTGCAGCAGTGTGATGTCATGTTTTTTGACGTTCGCCTCTTCAGCGAATGAAGTACAATAGCTATTTTTAAATATATTTTTGCCTGCAATATAAGAGAATAGAATTGGATTTTTTTTTATAAATATTTTGAACAACGAAAGGTAAGAAATTTTTATATATTCAGAAAGTTTTAGCACGTATAATGGATCTTATGTGTTATAAATTAATTTCCATTTAATAATGGTGATAATACTTTTAAGTAAAGAAATAAATCATTGAAACTCTACTCTGTAAAGAACTGTTATTTTTATTATTATAAAAGATGCGAAAATTTTCGAATTGTACTCGCTTGACTCTAGGAATAAGATGTGTATCTTATTTATGTTGAATCAAATATTGTTGCATTTCATGTCAAATGATGACTGCACCAATTAATATCTGCCTTCCACAGGGGCTGATACACATTAAATATATCGCACAAAGTCCTCACTTTGGTGTGGGGTGGATGTTTGGAGAATGGTATGCTATCTCAGATACCATCCGTGGTCGGGGTAGCCTATTGGTCAAGAAAACAGACTCATGGATGGTGTGCTGGGAATTCGAGTCTAGCACCATTCAAGAGACCCGCCATGTAGAGGGGATGCACGTTAAATCTGCTGTGGCTCAAATGTCCTCCTGTTGGTGTGGAAGTTATCAGAGGGTTGTGCCAGCTCAGGTGTCGTCGTCGTCACTTGACTATGACTCAAAATTATGAGGTCCGTCACCAAAAGCCGTCGAATACCTAAATATATTGCGACGTTAACATTCACTCACTCAGATATCTTCCTCTTGTTACTTGGCCGAAGTTTAAAATTACTACGATTTCCTTCCCCCCCCACAAAAGGAAAATTGATTATAAAGCGGAAATTCGAATAAGGACTCATTTAGAGCATAAATTAACGTTGTCATATTTAACTGAATGTGGATTTAGGGCCATAAATGATCTGCTGCTAAAAACAGGAAATAGATTGGATATAGCAAAACGGAGAGACTTCAGACTAAGATAACTAAATTGGTATACTCGACATAAAATATTTACAACAAACATCAAACGCGAGGGTTTTGCAAATTTTTTAAAATTTTTATTACAGTTTTCCGTTCTAAAATTTTGAAAATTTAATTACTGTAATAATAATAATCTTCCAGTGATTTTCTAGTCTTAAGGTTTCATTTATCTCATTTCAGTTTCATTTATACATATAAATATACCGTATTTATTCGAATCTAAGACACACTTTTTTTAAATGTTAATGCTACTGAAAATAAAGTACGGCTAGGAATCGAAGGAAAAAAATTGTTGGATGGGCTATTTTGAGCAATTTCAGGTAAATATGTATGTATTTAAAAGTTTATAATGCTGATAAAATAACTAATTATTCACTTCTTATTAGTTCTAATTTTAAATTTATTTTAATTTCGTGAAATTGAATATATATATCTCTCAATACACCGTTTTATATTAGTTTTAATTTTTCACAAAATTTTGCTGAGAATTTGGGATGAGGCTTAGATTCGAATAAATATGATACATATATATATATATATATACTACCAGCATGGCCCGGCGTTGCTCGGGCTTTCTCTACTTTTATAAAAATTTTCCTCCCTTTCCTTCATAAAATCAGCACTTCTACTCTTTTTCAAAATGACTTTCACCCCACCCCATCCTTCCTCCGCTTAGCCCGGCGTTGCTCGGCCTTTTTCTGAGTGTATAACTTAAAATTCGCTGTTTCGAAATTTTTTTGCTTTTTTTCTGTCAGACAGGTTTATTTTCCCCCGGCGTTGCTTGAACATTTTTAAATGCATAACACATTGTCATGGAGATATTCCTTCCCTTCTCGCTATGATATCTCTTGAGTAAGTGAACAGTGGGACCTTAATATTCACTCACTCACTTTGCAACTTTTTAGGACCCGAAAACGAAAATGTACCTTTTTAAAAATAGCTGTATGTTCAGAAAAGTAGAAATTTTTATAATTACAAAATTTCACAACTGTATTAAATGTTGAATTAAAATTGTGAGCATTTATTGAAATGCTCGATAAACGGAAAAAAGTTTCATGCAATTATTTTTATAAATGAAGAAGTTATAAAAACTTTGAATTTGATAAGTAGTTGTTAAATATTTAAAATTTGAGTATATTTTAACTGATGCAACATATTTAAAAAATAAAATTCTATTAAGAATTAAAATTCATTTAAGTAATTGTCAGTTGAATAAAAATGTTACTATGGCCTTCTATTTCTTTGAAATATTAAAACTACCTTTTTTACTAATTATTATAATACTTATTATTACACTTTCTTGAAAGGTTTAGAATTATGCATTGACAGACTTGTAAAACCTTCGATATACATCCAGTATCAATTTTACTGTAGTTTTGTTATAGGTTTATAATATTCCCCCCTAACTATCCACCGTTCTTCAAGTTTAGTGAAATGGGTGTCCTACACTTGACCTTTTTCAACTAAGTTTGTTTTGTATTTCGATATTATCTTTTGAACTGTAAATTTGTTTTAATATTTTTTTATCCACTATAAATAGTATTTTTAAATTTTAAATTATCGCCTTGCTTAATGGAAACTATTATTACAACTTTGCATTCAAATGGGAGAATCGGTCTTACGTTGAATTTAAAAAACATTTATATATATATATATATATATATATATATATATATATATATATATTGAGTGTGAGGACCTCTTTCTTTCTGTTAATATTTAAGAGGACTTGGTACCCCAAAAATCACAGACCTATCTTTTTTTTTATTTTCATTTAATCTTATTCTTTGCATTATTATCTTTCGACTTATATATCACTTGTGCAAGTCGGAAAGTTAGAAGTTGAATAAAACTTCATTTAAAAACAAATTAGGCAATTCAGCCACGCCCCCTTTTTAGAAAAAAAAAGCTAAAAAAAGCGTTTTGATAAAAAAAATCTAATTTATAAAGAGAAATAATAACATTAAAAAAGAATGTGCAATATATAAAGCAGAATATTTCCGAGGCAATACATACAATCCTTTTTTTTCTTTGGGAAATGTGTGCATGTAAAATTTTTAAATTAAGGCACTTTATATATATAAATAATTTTATAATTTCAGTTCTTATTTCTGATATATTTTTCATACAAATGTAATACTTTAATATTATAAGAAGAAAAACAGCTAAAATTTCTGCCGTGACAGAAAAAAATATTTCTAACGTTTTTCTTGAATTTTCTTGTGCAATTAGTACTCTCTAAAAGTTGATCATTTATAAAAATGTGTGGCTTGAAAACATATGAAAATGCAATTATTTTAAAGAAAAATGTATAATTAATATCTTAAAGTGGTATTTTAAGTTTATTTCAGCTTATTATAATTATTTTTTCAGAATTATAAACTTTAAAGTGGTTTTTCTCAGTTTGTGTTTTTCGAAACCTTAGTGCATTCAAAATGCTACTCCTTCGACAATTATTTACGAATGACTTCCATTTTTTTCCTGCATGTTAAAAATAAAGCATGTAATAAAATTAGGATCCGTTTTGCTATAAACTGAATACTTTAAAAAAAATGTAAGACATGTTGGCTTTTTCGTTGATTTTTAGTCAGTATATCAACATTTTATTTTTTTTTCTCGAAAACGAATAAAGTTATTCTAAACTCGATCCCTAAAGAGTTGTTTAGAACATCCATAAGAATATTATAAAAAAATTTCAGGTCAAAAAATTAATTTTAACAAAAGGAGTAGGTTTTTAAAATTTTCCCAATTTTCTTCAAAAAATTTAAATTTTTAAAATTGGGTGAATAATATATGAAAATTTTCATCTGGTATCATTTTCTGGAATAGAAACATTGTATAAAATGCTAAAATATAATTTTTAAATACGTAAATAAAGAAATTTGCTCAAAGGTACCAAGTCTTCTTAAATTACAAAATAATTTCACTAACGTCATTCAAACTATCAAATATCGTTTTTTCTCACGTTGTGTAAATCGAAAAGTACACCGAATCTTCGAATTCTGTGTAAACGACCTTAAATTACCATAACTGAAAACTATATAGCACGATTTAAAAAGCAGTGAAAAGCTTTTTCTGAAAAACGGCGTAAATCAATCTTGGTTCAAAATGCATTCTTTTTCAGGTCGACTGATTCGAAACGTATTCGTTTTTGCAAGGATTTTTATAGAATAATTGTCTGTGTTTTGTCTTTAGAATTTCAGCGAATTTTTACTTTAATTAATATTGCGCAGTCCATAAATATTAAGATTTAAAAATTGGCAAACGTAACATACTCGAACTTTTCTAAAATCATAAGCAAATAAACAATGTTATTTTTCGATTAAAATAGTATAAATAATTTATTTCTGGAAGTGTAATACGTTAATATCACTTTTTGTTGTACTTTTTTATGTTAAAATTGTAATCAGCCTCACACTCTGCCTGTTCAAACTTTCGCAGTTCCTGGCGCCTGGCGTAGACAAAACAAAATGCAAAGGTTAGCTTCACACATAAAAGATAGATATTTGCTGTCGCGGGCTTTTTTGCAGATGGCAGAATTTTTTCCTACTTACTTGACAATTATTGTTATATTTTGGACACTTCACACAATATCTATAAATTATAGCCTATGTGTTATTCTGATGTATAAGCTATACTACTATTATAAAGTTTCATTAAAATCCATTCAGTTGTCCTCACAAACTTTCACGTTTATAATATATATTAGGATATATATATATATATATATACATATATATATATATTGTTACGTAGATCCGGGGTTCAAGGATTGTATGTAAATCAGTCGCAAAAAACCAGACAGTTCTTTAAGAGCGATGATAATTTATTGTCGAAAATCCAATCCTTGAAATACAGGATTCAGCGGCAATATTCGCAGAATAAATCTAAGAAGGTCTTCACACCTTCAACAGCACTCAGACACAATTATCGGTGGCTAAAATATACATATATAAAAGATTATTTACAAGCAATCGCTCGTTCAACAGCCGAAGTAATCACTAATCGCTTCAACAATCAGAGTTATACACTAACTGATCGCTAGTCAAAACCAGACCGACTGACTTTCGGTGAACATCTCTCAATTTATATCCCTCACGGATAATTCGAGAAAGCCCCGCTTGCGTCATAGACTTGAAATTAGTGGGTTTCTCTACTAATTTCTAGAAGAATCCAGAGGGTCCCAAACTTGCCAAAAATGGTCGCCAACATGATCGCCAAGTCCCCAAAATGGTTGCCAAATTGTTCACCAAAAGTGTCGCCAAATTGGCTCTATCACCAAGATTTTGCCAAGTTTCCATTGAATCAACATTATTACGTAAGGGACGGCGTTGCTTATGAATATTACAGTTTTAACGTAAATTGGATCTAATTTAGAGTAAGATAAAGGCATTACACATCCAAATACAAATTATTTACACCATTTTACACAAAATTGGTAACAATATATATATATATATATATATATATATATATATATAGATCTTTATATATAAAAATCTTCGGTGCGTGTGTATGTGACTAAACTCCTCCTAAACGGCTGGACCGATTTTGATGAAATTTTTTGTGTGGGTTCAAGTGAATTCTAAAATGGTTTAGATTCACAATTCGGTTCGATATCGCAATTAGTTTAAAATGTGCCGAAATTATGTAAGGGCGCGTGATTGTTCATAAAAAAATCATGGACAATACTCTTGAGGCCTATATTTTAAGCGACAAACTTCAAGGTGAAGTTGTACTTCTACCGCAGATGCCAATTTTTCTTTCAGACTCACTTACCCATTCAAATGTTTGCAATTTCCAATTCGATTGGCATTTTCTATGACAATTAATAAGTCCCAAGGTCAAACAATGACAATTTGTGGCTTAGATTTAGAAAACCCTTGCTTTTCGCACGGCCAATTATATGTTGCATATCCGAGGTTTGGCAAACAGAAACATTGTACATTCAATGGCATTACGATAAATTTTATTTTTTGTGCATTAAAAAAATATACTTGTTAGGAAAATAGCTCGAGTTTTATCTGTTTTACCCTTTAATCAAAACAAGTTTAAGTTTCTATCCAGAATAGCTTCTATATTCAACTTTGTTCATAATAAATGCATACTCACACGCAATCGATAGGTCAAATTGGGGTAACTGTACATGTGATGATGTCAGGTAATGTAATAATTTACTTTATAAAACATTTCGCCAAAATGGTCCAGATTGTTACAACTTATTCAAAAAATTTTTGTAATTTTCGGATTTAAGACGTGTGTACAGGACAACGTTTGTCGGGACCGCTAGTGTCTGATTGATTATCAGTCTGACTAACTATTATTTTGCAATTGTAAAAATTAAGAATTTTTTAAGTTTTTTTAAGGTTTTATAAAATGCTCAATTTATAAAAATAGATTTATTCATTTTAAGTGATTTATGTTTCTTTGACTATTTCAAACAAAAGTTACTATGAATTTTATGAATCTGTTCTCTTGCCAATTTTTAATAATTATTTTTCTAGCTAAACCTGGAAAAAACATGATTTTTTTTAGAATATTAACTTTAACATTTGTTTAAAAAATAACTAGAGATCTCTGACCTAATTTCAAACTAGAATATACCTTTGAGAGTATATAAAAAATTCCAAGACTCTATCTCGAACAGGAATAAAACCTCAGGCGACCTAGCTATACGACTTAGGAATTAAAAAACACATTTTCAAAATTAAATGTCCTAGAAAAACACATTTCAAGTTTCTAAAGTCATAGAGGAAAATCTTTTAGTCTTTAATAAAGGAAAAGTTCTAATTTTTTAATATCTTATTTTCCAACCAAGTTCTACACTAAACACTACTATAGTTAAATACTATATTTATGACTGAGAATATTTTTTAATTCAAAAAATATTTTTTTGCAAAATTGATAGCTTTTGTTACGACGACAGGTTATTAAGTTTTGAAACACAAAGCGTTTATGTGCAAAATAATAAGAACGTAAGCTACAAATCACCAGGTTTTGTACATAAAATTTAATTTTTTTTAGTTTTAAATTGGAGCAGTTTAGAAAGTTTGAATTTTTGTTGCGCAACTTTTGATTTTGAGATACATCTTTTTCAATAGTATTCCATCTCTTCGAAATAGTGTTTCTCATAGCAACCTGAGAACGTTTTGGCCATGGTATTTTCTCAACAAGAAAAAAAAATAATGATAAAACTTCTGAGTTATGTAAACTATTTTTTAAAACAAAAATTGGCCTTGAAATCAATTTTAATTAAATAACTATGAAAACTCAAAAAACTCAAAACGTAATCAAGCAGAAATAATTTGTGTGAGTAATGAAAATTGTGAAACTAATAAACCATTTCAAACAAGAGAGTTAGTTGGTTGTGCTCAAAAGTGTTTATAATTAATTCAGTTTAGAGTGGAAAAATACTTTAAAATGAAATCGAAACCAATACCTAAGCTCAGAAATCTTCAAATATCTTAAAATTAATTTGTTATCACATCTCTGAAATTTGGTAGCAAGCTTCCCAATGGTTTAGACCCCAAGAAAATGCAAAAAAATAACCCACGGTATTTTTTAAAATTTTAGGGTACTATGTAGCCCTATATTTCAGAATTTAAAATGACAAGTATAGACGGAGGTGACTTAAACCAAAAATTCTGCCCAACACATGTATTTCGAAAAAAAAAGATAAAATACAACTAAGACTTTATCTTGTTAAATTCAGACATAGTTTTCTTAATCACTTTTAAGTTTAATTTGCCATTACTATATACTAAAAGATATTTGTATTCGAAGTGAAATTAAGTCTAAAAGCATTTGTTCTATTTTCTGTTAATTTTTACTCACGTCAAAATTAAAAACTTACAATCGATAAGAAATCGAAAGATGAATTTTTTGAGTGATATAACATTTAGATAACATTTTTATCTAACCATTACCTATCTCAGATAATATTTTTATTTTATGATCAAAAATATCAATTTAAAAAGAGGTGAAAATCTTAAGTTGTTCATTTAAAAATATTTCCATTAATTTTTGGAATTTGGATATTTCTTATTAACAGAATGAATAAAACAGAGAAACAGACGCACAATAAAATTTAATTGTATGATTGCAGGCGACATTAACAAAAATAAACAACACGAAACTTGCTAACACTCTCATTGAACAAATAAATCATCGCATTCTTAGATGTTTTCATGTGCTTTTCAAAGGGTTAATAATCTCAGAATTTATCTAATTTTTTTACAATTAATATTTAATTATGAATTTTTATGTTTAAAATAATCTGTAAACGGTAATCATTCTCTTTAGAAATCTTCTAAATCTTACTGTACCCTCAAGGGAAACTTTGCAGATAATTGACTATATTTCTGTCTTTGAACTTTTCATAAAGAGAAATTTTAAAATGATAAAAATAATTTTCTTAATAAAGCTCTTATAAATAATTTAGTCATTTCTGGTGAAGTCTTCGGTTACGAAAATACAAAATTTTATTGTAGAACGCATTTTAGCGTTATTCATTTAGATATCAGGCTTACAAAGTAGAATTATTTTATGGCAAATAGAATTTTCAAATATTTTCTTTATTTCGTCTAGAAATGAATAATTCTGAGGATGCAAATTTAACCGCAGAACATTACATCAAACTTTTGTCATGTACTGAAAATGTGAAAAAGAAAACTTTTACTCTCTAATCTGAGTGAAAGTCATGTGTTTACAGATAAAAAAAATAGTAAACACACGCGAAAAAATGAAACAGCAAATTTAGCAGAAAAGAACAGACACACAGTAGACCTAATGCATCAGACGATAATTTTGCTTCAGTCATCATGTATGGATAGGCCAAGTAATCAAAAAAAAAAGGAAAACTTTACACAATAGTTTTTATTCTTTTCATCATAAAGCAGATTTCATCATGCATAATTTAGTCGTCTTCATTATTAATCATTTTAAAAATGTGGGGAACATATTTGACGTAGGTAAATTGTCTAGTCGTCGTTATCGCTTCAATATGATTTTCTGATATCAATCATTTTCCACTTCGTATTTAGTACCGTATGGTGAATTCTTTCCACCAAGTAATTTATTGATTAGATAAAATTAAAGTAAATTTATATGACTGCGTGTTTAGTTCCTTAAAATTTTTTAACCAAGTTTTTTTACCAAGCGTTTTTTCTTATTTTTTTTTCTTTAAAATTCTTATTAACCTAATTCTTAACATATAAAGCGTTCTTAAAAATAATTTTAAAAAATTATGTGGTTTAGTATACAATTATATTTAAATACAAGTTATTAAAATATTACAGCATTTAAAAACATTCGTCTTATGTATACACTATTATCTACTAATGAATTTCCAGCTGTCTTGTAAAACAGCTGCTTTCCAAAATTGCATGCTTTGTATCTAGTGCATGTGTTTGTTTAGGAAAATGTGTTGCCCAGATTAGTACTTTGAGTCAACAATACACCCTGTAATTTTATTCATTTCATTTGTCCAGGTAAAGGATTAGTACAAAGAGAGTTTGGATTATTTTTTTAGGTTTGAAAGTAATTTGCAGACAATGTTTCTAAACTCGTAATTAGAGTTAGAATTTCGTAAACAGAACGATAAGAGCTAAAATGTACCGTACCACACTTGAACTCGTGCAAAATACTTTGAAAGGCTATCGCATTCACTTTGATGTCAATTTAAGTTTTACTTAATGTAATTTCTCAAGACAATAGGTAATATTTTATATGACTAAAATTAAATACGTTTATCATTAATTACTTTCTGGTATTTGGTAATATGGACGTTCTATTTCTACTGCACGTTGACTAAAGTAGTAATTTTAAATATTGAAGTAATAAATTCAAATTTTTAAATGTACTTTTGAATTTAAAAAAGTTTTCTACCACGTCTTTGGGAAGACTGAATGCATATCATTCCATTTTATAAATTTTATTGCGGTTGATTTAAAGAATAATTTACTCATTGAAATTTGTGATATATTCACAGTGATATGACGTAAGACCTTATGCATTTTTTTGATAATTTTTTTTCTAAAAAATTTCGCAAAAATATACAATTTACATTAAAATCGAAACATAATAATTATTCGAAACAATTATATCAGTAAATTAGGTGTAACTTCTTAAAACTTTGATAAAATGTTGAGAAAATATTTATGCAAAATGTTCTTTCTTTGTTAGAAATGAATAGACCTAAAAAGTTTTATGATGTGTTACTTAAAATTATTGCTAAAATGATCTACTTACTCTGAAGACACCTTTTTTTTATCAGAAAATATATTAGGGACAAATTCAAAAGAATTTTTGGATTATAGTAAGAAAGAAGTTTTTAAAAAATATTAAATGTATTAAAATACTTTTTAAATTGAAATAATGTTTTGCCAAACAAATCGCTTTTTTTGTTAGATAAAAAATTGATATTTGATTTACCTTTGTATTCAAAACTGCATTACACTGCATGAGGTCTGTAAGAAAGGCTTCTCCTATCTCTTTGGCTGGAAAAAAATACTTGTGTAAAAATTGAGTACTTAAAATATGGTAGCATACATTTGCTTAACTATGATAAAATAATGAAAACTTTTAGTAAACACATAGATAGGGTAAAAATCAGATAAGGTGCACAAAATGTATTATCTAATAATTTATAAATCATTTAAGAAATCATTATCATATTTTCAAATTCATTATATATAGAATAAATATTTAAATATGATAAATCACTTTGTCCGTTTATTAAAGAAAATATCTTTCGTGTAATTTGAATAGTTCTATTTTACCATTGGAAATATTATTCCCTTATTCATTCATGATAAAATTCAATTATTTTCAAAATAAATTTTCTCCCAGTAATCAGTTGCTCGTTAATTATTTCCAGACACGTAAATATATCTATTCTTAATAAATTCATTTATATTCAAGATAACGTTGTTCATGAATTTAAGTATCCATTAGAGAGAGATAAAACTTAAGGTAACATATAAACGCTATCATATCCTTTTTTTCATCCTTTACTTAGATGAATATTTAGTGGCTAGATAAATTTTACTGCTGATTATTAGTAGATATTAGAATAGATAAGTAGACTTTAAAAAAAGATAATTTATGTATATATATATATATATATATATATATATGAAATATCTAAGTTTTTTTTTAAATGCATGATATTAAGATTTTTCCCCCTCTATAAATTTTTTTTTGGGGGGTGAGATTAAATACGCTGGCGCCCAAAGCTAAGGAATCGACATATTTTCTACCGAACAACGAAAAACACTGAAGACTCGAGAATCAAGAATAGCAGTTTTAAGCTTCAAAGTTGTAAATATATATATATATAATTATTGGCGATACATATAGAAAAACAGTCCTTAAACACCCTCACGAGGCTGCTATGAACTCATGTCATTTTTTTCGTACACGTCTCTAAATGTATTGA
This sequence comes from Trichonephila clavipes, assembly GCA_019973935.1. NCBI lineage: Eukaryota > Metazoa > Arthropoda > Arachnida > Araneae > Nephilidae > Trichonephila > Trichonephila clavipes. The sequence goes on along the minus strand of BMAU01014600.1, from coordinate 12,210 downwards.
TGCTTTTTTACGACGAACGGGGAAATTTAACCGAAAATAACCGTAATGAATAAGTACCAGCTTTTAGATCATGAAATCAGGTGACGGACCCTGAGAGACAGAATCAAACTGGGTCGTCGCAAATGATGATTGCTAGATATTTGAAAACAACTCCCAGCATTCTGTTAAACTTCTAGGTCCGTCGCCAATAGCTCTCTTGTTGCTATGAGACGTTAATGTAACTCTCACTCTCACCCAGCATCCTGTCTACCTACGAATACTGCTTATACTATCTATTACAACGAATTAAAGAGTGCAACAGTTTTTCAATTATCTTTTGATCTTCATGCTGTTCACAAACATCTACATGATAGAGTTTCGTTAATATGAAGACCTGTGACGAATCTGTACGGAATCTTTCCACTAATCTTCTTGGGCGTCTTTTTGGGGAATATAGATTCGCTTTTATTTCCAAAAAGATGAACGGGATATGCAAAATAGATAAGGTATTTAAGTCGAGCGTTGTAAGCTAGCAAGGTAGATGATGGAAGGCTATTGAGCCAGCAACTTTAACCGCAATCTTAGAGGATTCCAGGATATTAGGATAGTGAAGACGTCGTGCTGCTATTCGACGAAAGTACCAGAAAGCTGATATAGCCAGCGGTAAATATAATTTACGTACGCTTAAAATAAGCGTTAGTTTAGTCGAATTAGTTAAAGTTAATGAAAGTTAAGAATTCGAATACGTGCATTTCTCGGATCTCCTATTTCGGTAGACCTTACTTGATCTTGAGCGTAATTATTAATTAGTTGCATCATTCATAATTTAATTTAGTATAAAGGTAAATCCCTTTATTTGACGTAACATAAAAGTATTATATGTTATTAGAGTTGTTTGAGAGAAATTGGAATAATAAATAAATATTATTATTATACAAAATGGCTCTTAGTGGTGTTTTGCCTCAAATTAATCTTGGTGTCCAAGGTGAGATCCAGGGGGTCTCCACAGACCTTTTACTTCTGTGTGTTATGGTCTCACTTATATCTATTCACTTATGTCTATTCTATTCTTTGAACGAAGTATTAAAGGTAGGACTGATGATATTGACTCCTTACGTAGGTTCCTCTGAAAGAAAAAACAGGAATTTTCTATATTTCACCATTTTAGGAAAAGATTATTATTATAGGTATTTGATGGTGTTGAAAGGCATCATATTCAAGGGGAATATGGATCCTACAGTCTTTACCAATTTTATCAAATTTGTGTGTTTTCTCTGAAGTATTGGAATGAAAAATTGTTACTCTGTGCTTGCTTTTCAAGAGTGCAATCGAACTCGGTTTAATTTTAATGGACGGAAACTTGCATTTATACGGGAATCGTCTGGTTATCGAATTTCTGGAAAGTGAGGATATTCACCTTACGAATTCTTCTGATAGATTCTAAAATTTAATCCCCACACAATATATGTCTGAAAAGCTTTTAAGAAGTGAAATTGTCACCTTCCCGTTCCCAAACTGCACAACACGCGAAAAAAAAGTATTCTTGGAGGAATGTTATCAATTGCTAATGACATTCATAAACTGCCTGACGGGTTAGTAAGAAATCATATTTTCATGAATCCATTTCCGGTTCTCTCTCTCTCAGTAATTAAAATTGTATTTAATATGCTCCAATGCTGATGAACTAAAAAGTATAATTATGCGTAGGTGTTGTAACTAGTATATGATTAATTTAGTATATTACATGAACTTATGTTCATTCGAAATTTCTTTAAAATCTAATCACTGGCTTTAAAGCAAGGCAGAAAAAAAAAGAAATTTCTCTCAATTTTGAACACCGGAATTTGATACAAAATAGTATTGTCACATTATGCGTTTAATTAAGTTCTTTTATTATGGACTAAATCGAAATGTGGTTAAATTAAATTAGCCATTTCCAAACATTTTGAGATTGATTATTTGGTAAGAATTATAATAATTGTTTTTGTCTATATTGGAAGTAAAAGTTTTTGAAGATATGTTACGAAATACTTTTAGTGAAGCTTTCATTACGTGAATGATAAAGCAACATTATTTATAGCAACGTCTTACATTCTAGAAACCAACAATATTGAAGAATACACAAATGACCCTGTACACAATTCTAACATAAGATATAAGTAGAACACATAAAAAAAAGAATAACATTAAATGCACTGTACATGATTCAACTAGTTATTCTAATCCTATAATAAGGCCATAGTGTTTATTTTGATTGTTTTGAGGTTTAGATTGATTGTTTGATTATAAAATTATGAAATAAACATACTGCTTAGTTGTAAGATAACACTCTAACAATAATTTTGTTGCTAATATAATTACCTAAAACGTACATTATTTTGAAAGCTTGTTTGCTTCTGATAAATTTGATTTTCTTATAGAGTAATAAAAATCCGAAGATTCTACAGATATACGATACTTCCTTATTTTTATTTGATATTTTATAAAGAATTCTGAGAATCAATTTTCTAATGAGGATAAAGATAAACAGCTTAGAAAATTAAAAATATCGATAGAATTTTAGATTAAAAATTAAGTTTTCTAGACACCAAATGAATTTAACAATAATAAATTTTAAACAGTTAATTTATATGAACAATAGTGATATATTTTTACTATACATATAACAATATTTTAAAAAGTTTAATTAAATGTATTCTTATAAAGAGATAAAGAATAATATGACGTTACGGTATATTTTTTGTTGAATTGCAATATAGTTCATTATATCTTTCGTTTATTTGATTATTATGATTACAAAAATCAAACTAAATATATTTCAGAAAAGAATCAATCCACAGTATAAAAGCTGTTATAAATTTTTGTGTGAGATATAATTATAACCTAATTTAATATAATAACAGTATATAACATATTTTCATTATAACTTACTCGTAAAAGGAGTTAAAATTCTAGATTCTTATACTTTGAATAAAAGATTTGTGTTATCTGCCAAGTAAAATATTTTAAGAAATAATAGCTTAATTCACACACACACACAGTGGCGTGACGATAAATATTAGCTCCCCCCTGTGAAGTCAGGTTTTGTCTTTAATATTTTACAAATTGGCTAAATACGCACTTGGCATCAATCAGGCTTTGGGTACCCAAGAATCAAAAAACAAATTAAAATTGAATAACATACATTTCATATTTAAAATGTACAAAATAATTTTCAGTGTGTTTGTTCCTTTTTATATTGAAAAATCAATAAGAGAAAACAAGATAAGATTTCATTCTTATTTTTTGATAAAAGTTAACATTAAATTCATTTTATATAATACTGTTTACTACTTTTTTATCGTTTTCTAATAACAATATACTTTGGACAATAAATTTCCTGGTACATTAATTCCATTCCTAAAATAAACAAAAATTTGTACTTTTCTAGTCAGCTTGAAACTAAAAGCAATCGTGGAACTATTATCAAGGTTATTTCACATATAAAAAAATATTAAACGATTCGGAAGTAATAAATATAGCGCTTTATGATGTTTTCAGTGTGAGTGATGTTGGTTTTGTGTACCATAAAAAAAAAGTGAACAAATATACTTTTATAATTTATTTTCATTTCACTACTGGAGTAAAATCAAATTTTTACTTCAAAATTTCGACTTTATGCTTGAAAGTAATACTGTGAATTAATCAGAACAGAGATAACACCTAGGGTATCAAAATGCGTTCTCTTGACAAATTTAAATTTCGGAAAAGAATTGTTTTCAATGGTCATTTTTTATCAGAAAATTAAATTGTTATTTTATATACTGAATAAATAAAATTTAAATTTAAAGTGTAATTATTCTAAACATAGCAAAATTTTGGTTTTCTAAATTCAAATGGGTTAACGATTTCATCTCAAAAGCAAAATAACTTTTGATTATTTAATTTTATTGATTCAATAGAAAATGAACATTTAGATCTAAAATCAAAATTATCAACCAATACATAGTTAAAATTATAAACAAAAAAATGCTTCTTATTAAATTTATTAAATATATTGCACCTTAACTCGAAATTCAAAATTTTCTGAAGTGTTTTGAATTGATATTTATGAGATAATAAAATCGAAAACATATTTTAAATTTGTGTATATAAATTCACTTTCTTTCAATTATTAAATAAAAGAAATCAGTTTTTTATTTTTATATTTTTATTAAGTATTTATATTTTTATTCAGTTTTTAAATTCATTATTTTCAATGAAGTATAAGTTAAATTAATAAACAATAACAATAAAAAACGTAAATAATTTTTTAATCAAAAATTCAAATTCAAAGGTAATATCATAGGTCACATGTAATTTATGTATATGTATATATATATATATATATATATATATATATATATATATATATATACTAGAGGACCCGACAGACGTTGTCCTGCACACACATCTTAAATTCAGATATTCCAGATTCTTATGAATAAGCTTTAACAATCTGGACCGTTTTGAGTAAAATTTCAAACACTAATTACAACTGAATGTAATAATTTAATTAACACACGATTTATTTCAACAAAATAATAACACGAAGTGACAAAATATTTTTCTGAAATGATCACAGCACCAATTGTCGGGACCAACTTGAATTATAATAAAAGATTTTTGAATATTCGATACTACGATCTTAGCGCAGTCTGCCGGATCCAATGTAAAACATTCCAAGATCAACAATTTATAAATAAAAAATTAATTAAATAAACATTTCTAAACCGAATTATAAATCTAAACTATTCTCGAGTCCACACTGGAACAGACAAAACTTTCATCAAAATCTGTCCAGCCGTTTAGGAGTTCAGTTGCATACACACACACAGAAGAATTACATATATAAAGATTATTTAAAAAGATATTAATTAAAAACGCGCTAAAAAGCATGAATCGGCTGAATTTTCGTAACAATAAAGACCGGGTTTGGCCAGTTTGGCTTAAAATTAATTTTCGACGCAACTTACGTCTTTTTCAATTCCTACTATTAGCTAGCGATCTCTATACATATTTTATTTGTTTGTTTATTTATTTATTTATCTTGGTGGAATTTTCAATCGTTAATAAAATACATTTTAAAGCGCTCAATTGAGCTGAAATGTAATGTACATGATTATTTTGGATGACAATACAATAATTTAATTATAATTAATAAAAATTAATTAATTAAACCTAATTATTTAAAAAATTACAAATACAGCCACGTTGTCAACTTATGTCAAAATTTGAAAAGATTTTTTTCTCACGTGGTAAAGCATTCAGTTGAAAGGAAATTTTATATACACGATTGTTTTGGATGACAATACGATACTTTAATGATAATTAATAAAAATTAATTACCACTTAATATGATTCTGCCCTATGTATATACATATTTATATTAATTGCAACTATTTAATTAAAAGTAGTTTTCTTGGTTGATATAAGTAGGAATTGATTAAAAAAAATTTTTCTATTACTTGTTTATAACAATAGCGTTGTTACAACAATGCAGGTGAATGTTAAGTTGTATTTTTTTTAATGTTTTTAATTAATATCTTTTTAACTAATTGCGATATCAGACCGAATTGTGAATCTAAACCATTCTCGAATTTACTTGAACCCACGCAAAAAATTTCATCGAAATCGGTCCAGCCGTTTAGAAGGAGTTTAGTGACATACACACGCACAGAAGATTTTTATATATAAAGATATATATATGTAAACATAGAAAGTAACTGAGCAAAACATATCTTTTTGCTACTTTGGTTTATACTGATGTTTAATAATTTAAGAAAAGGATTTAATAATATAATTTAAATTAATAAGAATGCAAATATAATTATATAGTTTAAAATTCTTATATATACTAAAAAAAGGAAACAATCATATCCAATATACTTGTTATAAAATCCTGTTCACTAGTGCATGATGCAAGAAATCGCATGCTTACAACAATGTCTACGAATATGAATGGTTAACTTAACAAAAATAGACGAAACACATTACTATACATTAATATTATTCATTAATAAAATTTAATTTAAATTTTGCAATTTTAGTTTATCAGGTAGTAAATATGAATGAATTATTAAAAAAATCATTAGTACAAATTACTACAAAGTCGATTTGTATTGGTTTATTAAAATCAGTGGTATATGTAGATTGATAATTATCTGAACAAGAAATATATTAATTCAGAATACAGGTTCTTTCTAAAATCTTGTAATTTGTATTAGGTATAATACCATTAATGGTATAATACCATTTGCTTTATCAGAATTTAAATCAAATTATGATTAAAATTTTGAGTTCAATTAAGTAAATGAGATTAACAAACTAAGTAATGCACGAAACAGTTAAAACTTCTCAAATCATTTGTACTATCATATTATCTAGTATTAGTGGATCTATTAATTTTATATTCATTGAAATATTCATAGATACAAAGTAAAATAATTAACTATAAAAAATAATTTTATGCAAGGGGAAAAAAGATATAACATTCACAAAGAATTTTTTTTTTAGAAAAAAATGTCAAACAGTAGTTGAAGAACAAATGGTTGAAAGAAATCGTTTAAAACTACTTTCAGAATTATTATATAATATAGAAATGTTCAAAGAATAATAATGTATTGAGGATATCTTCTCTCTCTCTCTCAGCCAGTACAATATAATTTTACAATGAAAGAATTTCTTATAAATCCTGATGAAAATACTTAGAGAAATTTAAGGGCAATCTAACAAATTGCGGTTTGAACCACGAAAAGTTGGCAAGTTAGAAACAAATACATCAATAAAAAATGAAACTCTGTTTTAATATTCAGAACCAACAATATGTAAGACTAAACACAGAAATCATTTTTAGTAACAGAAATCTTATTAATAAAAAATAACAGAAAATATGTTTAATAAGAGCGAATTTAATTTAAGATTGACTGCATCTGTTGTATTTTAGTTGCTCTTAAAATATTCGTATCTCAGGAAAAATAAAAATTTGAAATAACTTAGATTTCGCTTTTAAGATGATTGAAAATTTTGCTAATGTATGTTTTAATCGGCTTACTTTTAAACATTTCATACTGATTGATTCTTTTTTTAAAAAAATTACGAATGTATCATGAAATATCATGGAACTATCTAATCGATATTGAGAAATTAAAAGATTCTTCCTAAAAGTATTTATACTTTCTCAAAAATTATTGTAAAATAATACGAGGTTGAAAGCAATATGTATTAAAAATAACTTTAAAATTTAGAACTTTTATCTGACGAAAAACACAAATTCGTAATAGCTTACAGATGCATAAAGCTTTTAAAATAATTGGAAATTTTGATAAAATACATGTTTTAATAGGTTTATTTCAAAAAATTTTGAAGAATTTATAAATTTTCTTTTTCCTTTAAAAAAATTGAACTTATGAAATATTATAGAACTATCTAACTTATACGTAAAAGAAATGTATTAAGCAATTATTTATTAAAAAAAGATTCTATAAACAAAAATATTCGCATAAAGTTTTTATAATCATAAGTATACTTCTTGAAATTAAAAATTAACCAGTTCTAAATAATGTTAATGCGCAATTCGTACCTTACTTGTTTATTTGAATGAAATAATTTTTAATTTGAAGTTATTGCTTATTTAAGGATGGACTTACTTAATGATAATGGCATGATATTTAAGTAAAATTTATGCTGTTTGTAACAAAAATAATGATATGTACTAAAAATAGAGTAAAGTATCCATACTAATTAAATAAAAACGCGAAATCGTTGCTACAAATTGAAACTTTAAATCTATTTTGGCATAAATAAATAGTTAATTAGTTAAAAATAAATGTTGCAGAGCATGTAATCAAGGATTTTATGTCAGATATTGAAGTTTCAAATGATTCCTATAGAGGTAAGTGTTAACATATAACTTTCAAGAAAAGTGCACTTTCAACCCATAATTGCTTTTTTGCTATCAATGAGTAAATATCAACGTTAATAGCACAATCAAAATCAAACAAGTCGTGTCACTTAAACTCTAAATATACACTTTTTGATCAACAAGCAATTTATTATTTGTTTGGAACTAACTTAATGTCAAGGATATAGTTCTGCAATAAACGCCTTCGCAGAAAAAGTAATATCGTAATTTATTGTACTCTTTCTCAAACAAAATTAATAATAAAGTAGAATAATATTTTGAAGTGTATCAGATAAAAATAAAATCTTACATAAAGTGCATGTTTCTATTTAGATTCACATTCAGGGATTTTTATATTCATTCAATATAATTGGAGCTCAGTAGACACAACTCAGAAAAGCAATAATATATTAGAAAAAAAGTTGTTTTAAGCTCGAAATTTAATTTCTTTTCCTTGTAATTCAAAGCACTTAAAAATGGAGCTGTATTATATAAAATATCAAAAAATCTTGCAAGAAAAAGTAAAAATATTTCTATCATAAAATTAACTTAGCGGTATTTTTAAAATTCCCTTTATTCCTTCCCTTAACCTAAGATTTCAGTAATTTATTCAAATGTAAATAAATTTAAACTATCCAAAAAGAGAAATAAATTACCTAAAGCTTCTTACATAGCTTTTAATTCTGTTTTAGTCTATTTATTAATTTTGCGTAGGTTAGCACTGCGTGCAATAACTGAAGATAATACATTTAACGCGTTAAAGAAAGTGTATAGCATAATTAATTTCAATACATGATAGTATCATAAAGTAAAAAAATGATAGTTAACTAGTCAATTAGCATTATATAGTCGCAATATTAACTGGTTAATTGCATATTTTAATGCAATAAAAGAAATAGTAATACGAAAAAAAAATTTCAAAAAAAGGAATTCATTTTATCGATTTTTAAATTATAGTAACAGTTGTTGTTATACTAAACTATTATTATATCAAGATGAAGGATGGATGGATTAATCAATAATAGTTATCGAATCATCAATGAAATGAATATAGACTGAATGATATTGTTCACAAATACAATTTTTTAATTGTTTTGTAGATAGAATCGAAAGGGGACACATTTATTTTCAAACGTGTCACCTTACTATCGAATGAATTCAAAGCATTCATTTCTTTTTTTATATAAATGGCATCGATTATGATAAACTTTTAATTGTGTTTCGGTTCAGTTCTTATAACGAAAGAATAAACATTTTACGCAACAAATTTCACAACCAAGATTTGATTTATTCTCCAATTTCGCTAAGTATTTCCCCCTTTTTTATTTTGAGTAAATAATTCATAAGAAGTTGCAACCGAAGTAAATTCAAGAAAACTAAAAACTTTGCTTGAAGCCATTTAATCTAAAATATTATGAGAAATACAGCAGCTCTATCTTTCATCACTGACATACCGGTTCACTTTTAGATTTATAAAGCTATCCAAAAAGAAAAATTGCTCCCACATTTTCATAAGATGAACTGATATGCACGACGAAAACCACATTCGAATAAAACTTCAGCTCGCAGTAAATTCTATTATATTTCAAAAAATACAAGTTCATGAAAATTTTTTTCGAATTCTGTTAATGACACGATTGGTTTCTTAAAGCGAAATATGATGTATGCTTGCATAATAATTGCTAGAAATTAATTTCGCCTATAAAGATAATGGATTATTTTGAAAATTACTTTGAATCATATCACGCTGAATAAAATTCATTACAAATAAAAACTGTGCTTATTGTTTGATGAGATAAGACAACATTAGTAATATAAAAAGAATAGTTTCTTCATAAAAATTAATAAATATATGCAATTTTTATCCGATAATTTTCATTCTCTTTAGTATTTTACGTAGTAATTTAAAATGCTGCACAACATTATTTGGTTATTTTTTTCTGTTAAATCCTAACTCCCACACATCTCAGAAAATCTAATTATTTCATTTTGTTTCAGCAAATATCAAAGTATCATGTGAAATAAACATCTGAGAAAGTTTGCTGTAGTTTTAAAGCGAAGTATTGGATTAAAATATACATTGTGTTAAACTTAAATTTATTTCTTTTTCTACCGAGCATAAAATACTGCACTGAAAAGAATATTAAAAATCTAATAATTGTTTTCCTTTAATATTACTCTCGGATGCAATTGGTTTCATTCCTCAAAGTCATTTATCATTTTTTTATTTTTTTTTACTAGCCTTATCTTGTACGTGTAACGGTTTTCATAAAATCAATTTACTTTTGCAAGCGTCATGGTAGACGTTATGATACACTAATTTGAATTTAAAAATTCCCGTGCTCAGAGTAAAAAATGTTCATTCAGCTGTTAAAAAATGGAATATTTATTGAAAATTGTAGCTTTGTTGGATTTAAAGTTGAATTAAATTTATTTTTCTTTTCTTATTTTCGAGCAGAAATTAAATAAAAAATATACGGAAATGTAAAGTTAATATATATTTCGTGCGCATACAAAAAATACGACAATTATATGTTACATTTGGCACACGAGTACATTAAAAATGTTCAATTGTTAGAAATTTGTGTCAAGGATTCGCATTTAAACAATATTTTATTAACTGAGTAACAAAAAAATATGATTTTTTTCATTACGATGTGTTACTTATGCTGCAGATGCTAGAAATATTAAAAATAAAAGTAACGTTTATCACATCGTCATTTTTTCCTAAAATCTGTGCTGTTCAGATTAGACATTTCACATTTTTGAATCATTATTCTAGTTTCAAAAGAACTCAGTACACTAATTATTCAGCTTTATTTAAATTGATTAACGCATTTAACAAAGACGTTGAATGAAAATTTTACTTAATACAAAATAAAGTAATTTCTTTAAAAAAATTATATTTAATAATGTTAATTTAATCATTATTTATTGACAACATTAAGGAACATTTCATAAATAATTTATGTAATAAAAATTTGATTTCTAAAATAACGGGCATCGAAAATTTCCTTCAACAATATCTAAATACTTTTGTTGTTTATCTATTTTTGGTTTCGAAAAATTCAGGAATAACATTTTTCATGAAATAAATGTATTAATAGAGTAGATTAAAACACCGTTTTAATTTTAACCTTTTTAAAATTAGAAGCCTTTTTTTAGCTTATTATTTCAAAATTTTCTGTACGTGCGTAATAACTAAAACGTTACCAAAATTTATTTCTAACCTTATTAGAATGATTGAAAAACAGTCGGACCTCCATTTTAAGAACCACTATTTTGTGAATTTCTCTATTTTAGGCACTTTTTCCTAGAACCAAGAACATTTTATAATTGAAAGACAAACTCTATATCACGAATTTTCCACAAAACGAACTTTTTTCCCGGGATTTAGCAACTTCGTTAAATAAAGGTCCGACCGTATTACAATATGAAAAATAGCTTTTATATGATGCAATGATTGTATTGGTTTACGTTTTCAAAATAATTCATTAGGAGATACACAAGCAGAAATCTACTTCTTTAAAAAAACTATTTCAAAGCTATTATTTATTTTCAGGTTTCTAGCGATAATATACAAGCATCAAATTATGTAAATTTATTCGTGAGCAAGTATTAGATATTGTGTAAAAAATTAGTTTACTTTTTTAAAATTTCATCTCATGTAAAATTAAACTGGGAATTATTTCCTAATTTCGTTTCTCAGTCCATTTTTAAAAACTTATTTTAATAAAACTCTGAATAAATTATATAATACTAAAAATCATTTTAAAACTGAAAGGCATAAATAATCACAAAATAAAACAATTTAAAAGAGAAATAGCCAATCATTGGAAATGTTATTTTTAAAAATGAAATCTTAATAAATTATTGGATTAATGAAGATCAAAAGAAATCAATATAAGTACTTACAACAAATGTACTTCAATATAGGATCATTGCTTTCAGTGTGCCCCAACATACAAGGCAATCAGTACCCACGTTATTAGAATAGTAATATATTCTTTTCACTCTGACTGTAACGGAAAACATCATGCAGCATAGAATTTCAAGAAACACGTTCTACTTCATTCAAAAGTAACAATTGGGAGCACGTGTATTCTTAATCGTCCCGATTCTAACTTCTCTCACGCCGTATAAACACAACATCCGATTTCGCGCGAATCTATTTCAACGGGATCGAACCTAGTTTGTTCTACTGCAGATGGGCAACTGTGACAAGCCTCAACATAAGCATCTTCGCATTCGTCTTGATGTGTATATATATATTTTATTTGTTTATACGTCTGACGTGACGCGCTGGAAGT
>BMAU01014599.1:12500-80000 GCA_019973935.1 Trichonephila clavipes | reverse complement strand
TTATAAACATTCTAAGTTTTGTGAGATTTCTCTATATTTACCCCCTTAAATCATAGAAGGTCATACTATAGCTTATCGAAAAGATTTTTACAATATAATTATTGATGGAATATTATTATCATAGAATAGAAAAATGATTAACAATATTCTTTAAATAATTATTGCTACAGATGTAATTTTACTCCGTATTTTTATCTAATCATAATGTTAAATCACTGAATCTGGAAATAAATAATTTATTTTTCTTTACTTAGAGTAATAAACATTAGAGATATAAACATTTTGAAAGCTTTTCTACACGTAAAACCTTTTAATTAATAATAGATTTTTAAAATGTTCCATTATGCTCCGTACAATTAGCCATAAAAGTGGTTAAAACACACTTTTTTTCTAGAAAAAGGCAGCCCTCAGTCTACAATATTTATAAATACTGCTACACCCACCTCTTTTTGTTTCAAAATTTGTTATCTCTCTCTCAATTTTAATCTTCATTATTCAAATAATTTTTTTCAATCAAGCAGAGTGAGTGTAGAAGTTTATATGAATGTATGTAGAAGCATATATATACGTGTGGATATGTATACATATGTTTAAGTATATATCACGAGCATGAATTATAAATTTTTTTCACTCTAAAACATCTTTGTTGCTTCAAAATTCCACAAAACATTGCATTTTTTAATGTAAGACAATCCAACATTCTAAATTATTCCTTTAGAAATAAACCAAATTCAACTAGCATCTGATATAACAAATACATTTTGGGTACTATCTTTGAATATCCATTTTATTTCAAAGTTCCTCACATTCTTTCATCTTTAACTTTAACTATTAATTACATTTAATTATTCATATATCCGATAACGCATTACGTGACATTAATATTAAAATGTAATTCCCCCACGCCAAATTATTTTTTTTTACACTTTTATAGGTAAAATCCAGTTTCTAATTAAGAACCTTACTCCTTTAATTAAAGCTGTTAGAATGCTCAGGCGCCTAATTTACACGCAAGTTTTACGCATCTTATCCAAAATTAAATGGATTAATTATACGACACACATATTTCAATGAAACTCTTCCCATCTGAGGAATAATGAATTCTGTTCATATAATAACTTTTGAATGATCATTTATGTTTCTAAATCAAATTAACACAAACTGCACGGATTCCATCAATAATGGAATATTATTGATATGGCAAAATGCATTTAATACGAGAAGTTCCAAGCCGAGAAAATTGGTTCTATGAACAATCTTAGATTCTCAGAAATTTCTCGATAAGTGTGAGGCGAAAGATGCTTTTTACACTAAGTTAAATTGGTGAGATTCGTTATCGAGTAGCATAATTGAAAAGAGAATTTTCTAGTGATTGTTTACTAACGTGAAACTAATTTGGCCGTATATTATTCGCGTTAGGGTAAAATGTCTGAGAGTCAGTTCTATAGAACAAAATGCATTAACTCCTAAATTCAAGGAAATGGTTTTGAGTTTAAAGATTGAATTGATTGTCAAAAGTTGGCTTTTAAGCAAAGTGGGCCGCAGTTAATTTATGGAATAAAAAGGAAATATAATTATCTCATGTGGGATATCTTAAAAGGAATTGAAGAGAATATACTATTAAAAAAATTAAAGTCAACTCCTACTTAGGTCAGCAAAGAACACTTTCATTTTAGTTTCAATTAAATTTAATTCATGAATTAATATTTGGAAAAAAACTTTATTAACATCAAGTGACATGTCATCCACTAAAAGTTTTAAGAAATGCATTTGAATTCAAGAAAAAATTCGTCAGAAAAATTTACAGGCAGCTTTAGTTGGTGTGAGTTCTAACTTCGTCAGAAATAACGCAGAATAAATTTAAATTAAAAATAAAATTTAATTAATGAATTGATGTTTTAAAAACTGTATCAATATCAAGTGGCATTCACTACAAGAATAAAAAATGTATTTGAACTTCAATGGATCAAACCAAAGTATTTTATTACTAATAGAAAATTTGAACAAGATATATATATTTATAAATATATATATATATATATATATATATATATATATATATATATATATATATATATATATATATATATATATATATACGGAGAGGATTAACTATAATGTAAGAACTGAAAAAGGAAACGGATCTTAAACCACTAAGTAATTTGACTCTGAAAATAATTGGTGGTCATGATCTTGAATTTGTGGATGCATTTTTCTATCGAGTAATTGTTTTTATCATGATGCTATTAAAGCCTTCAGCGTTGAAGGGCTGATGCGCTTCAAATCAGTCAAGGCTTTAGTTCTCACATTTGCGTGTTTGGCGGAGGGGCATTTAGAGTGTAGAATGCTAGCTTAGCGTTTTACTTGTCATTTTGGCGAGGTTCAGAAGTATCAGTCCTTCACCAATCGCCACTTGTGTTCTTCTGATAAAGACATCAATGGATAATTCATCCATTCTAGAATATCTAGGTTTATAATGACAAACAACATACTATGTTCTATAACGCTATTTTTTCATTATTAAATTTGTTTCCGTTCAGTCATGAGTTCAAGTTCTGGTACCTCAAAAGACCCGGCATGCATAGTGTCTCATGAACATTATTTGCAAAAAGTTCATGATAAGACGCTCTCAAAATTTGAAAGGTCGAGTGCTTCCTCAAGTGCTATACCTATCACTCTTGATTGTGGTTCAAATTGCGAGGTTCGTTACAATAGCTATCGTATAGTATGTTTCGTTTGTAGGTCTGAGTTACTAATTGACCTAATTATATTTAAATGAAACTTGATTTCGAAATTTTAAAGTTTTTAAGAATTTATTTTTATTTTATAAATTTTTTTCTAGAAATAAGATTTACTAAAAGTAAATTAATCTTCCCCCACAGATTTAGATTGCGCTATAATTTTGCCTAAAGTTTTTTGTAATTATATGTAGATTTAATTGGAGTGAGAGAGAATAAAAGCATCTTATATTTTAAGGTGAATATTATTTTTCCATGAAATAAATTAATACATTATGCTTCACATGAATCTTCATTTGTTCTATTTTCATATTTTTGTTCTATAAAGATATTCCGAATATGTTAGTTTGCTTATGTTTCACATAAATCTTCAATTGTGTTTTAGCTTCAAATTTAGTTCTATAAATATATTCAAAATTTATAGAACAGTGTGTGATCAAACACTTAAATGATAATGTGAGAAAAGTACTTATTTTTATGTATACATTTTATTTCTCTAATAATATTAGTTGAAAATAAAATTCAAGAAATTTTGAAATTAATTTAATATTTTGTAAATTTAAATGTTTTGTACGTAAGATAAAAGCTATTTCATAGGTATATAGAATAAATTTATTTGTCTTTTTTAAATTTTAACATCATACTTTAAATCTACAATTAGGACGTAGATATTCAAACTTCTTAAAGAATGTACAGCTTTGTTGATCATTTTTATTTAGATACATCTTTTTTGGTAATATTCATCTTAATGTGTTACAATTTAAATCTATATGCAATCATAACTATAATCTCGTAATAATTGAAGATTTTTATCACACAGATAAATATAAACTATCCATTGCATCTCTTAAAATGTGTTTTGAAGTATTTTGAAAAGAATAATTTTTATTAAAATTTTTTTTATCAAATAATAAAGTTATTTGCCATTTTATATATATATTTGCTACTTTAATTTAGTTTTACGATAAAACCTTTCTCCTTTTAATCTATTTATTTCTGTAGCATTTTTAAGAAATAACACATAATACTTGCTATTTGATGAACTGGTAATGTACCTAAGTTTCTGAAAATACGTTTTATCTCATCTAAAAAAAATGTGGTACACACATTCGGTAAGCAGATTATCTGAAACTTTATTATTTAGTTAATTAGAACAGTTGAATAATTTTCTTCTTAAAAAATGCTCATAAAACTAATTTTGCCTTATCTTGATTACACAGGCCGTTTGTATCTCTTTTTTTGCTTAGAACTTATGACCATCTTGTCGCTATGAGAGCCTTATGCTCATTGTGATATATGCTTCCTATAAAATTAAGAACATCCAACAAGAAAGTCAAATTTAATGGGACTTTTACTGTCTTTGTTTTTGTAATATTCTTGAAAGGAAAGTTATCAGTTTTTAAAATCAAATAGTTTTAAAAGTAAATTATTAATTTAATGCACCGTTTTATTAAAATAAATAATACAGAGTGATAAAGATGTAATATTAAAAACCCAGTCGTTAAATTTGCAAATTTATTTATAAAAGATATTTTTTAATAATACAATAGTTTAAATTTTAATACAATTTTAATTTAATACTATATTGTTTTTAATATTTAATGCAAAATTTAATATAAATGTCAAAATATTAAAGATTTTGTCCTGAGACATTCGAAATTAAATTTTATAAGTGTAAAAAAGACTAAAAAAATGCATTTTTTTTTCAACACTGCCATTATATTTCCAGTGTAGCATCGTTTAACACTCTAAAAAGAATTATCGATATTAAATGTGATTAACATACCAAATGGTAACTTTATTATCTCAACTGGTTTTCATGTAGCATTGTATCTAGCATTCATGTACATGTTAGTTAGTTATTATGAAAATATACTGTTAATTTTGGTAAGATAATCACCAATAAATCTCCTAAGTATTTTGAATTTCCTAAAAAATTGCGGTCGTGTACTTTATTTAGTTGCATACTACATCATGGTAACTTTTTTAACAATCCCATACAAACAGCAAAAACTTATACCATAACAATAAGTTTGTACTTAAACTTTCCACACAATATTTATAATTTACATTATCTTTGAAACAGATTAAAATGCTGCAAAATTAAATTTATCAATCTAAAATAATACGTTACTATACATATTAACACATTTATAGGTTTTTTACTGAATGTTTGGGTTGTAATGAACAAAAAAAAATTCTATTTTATATGGCATCGCATATAATGTTTTACTTATTGAGTAATATTTGTATTGATGAAGGGGAGAATTTTTTTTTCAGTTCACGTCAATTACATGATTAAAATGAACTTTAATCCTTTATTCAATTATTTTCTTTTAATTTATAAAGATTCCGTTCTGACTTAACAACAATAATAATTATTTTACATTAAGTAATTTGTACATGCGCCTCTTATGTTCTAATATATCAATCGTTCGGTAACCAGGTTATCCATATATTAAAGCAAAAACTTTTAAATAAATTAATTTGATTTCACTCCCTCAATAAAATACAAATGTACTACATTTTCTTAATGAAACTTCTCCCTTAGGAAATAACTTATTCTGATATACATTATTCAATTTCTAAACTCCTTATATATTTATTTCTTTACACATTTCGTTGGATTTATAACAAAGATAATCAAGCCCCAATTTCCCACAGCATCTCCATGCCCCTCTAATTCTTTCCTTATTCCCAAACCTAGAGAAGCTGTTCTCCAAAACAAAAGGAATTTTAATTCCAGGAACACGTAATAAGTCTTTAGTGTCCCATATTAATTACGATCACGAAACTTTGGATTATAAGACTAACGTAGAAACTACGCACTTGTGTGTGTGTGTGACCAGAATCCGTAATAAAACAACGTTTCCATAATCATTGTTCTGAACTCCTTCCATATTAGAGGATAACGACGTGTTAACGATTTGTTTTAGCTTAATTTAACTTCGTCCTATCCAAATGGGAGTTCAGTCAGAATCAGACACTGATTTGTTACGGCAGAACCAGTGGCTTCTACGAATCCCAGATTAATACTGTGCTTGTACTGTACAAGGCTGATTTATATCCAGGAGCTTTCTATTGTAAGCCTAAAAGGTGCATTATGAATTAGTTTAATGAATTGAAATCCCTTGTTCCTGGAAGTGTACTATATTCTGATTAGCAAGGGTAAATGTAAATCTGTAGGATGTAATCAGCGCGATGCCTGATTTCATCAGTGTTGACAATAAGATGTGAACAGTTGTAGTTTAAATATGGCTTGACTCCGAATTAATTCTGATGGCGTCAACTGTATTGTTTAATCATATGTTTGTTACCTTTAGTTGTATTGCTTTTGTTTTTGAGCTATTGATTATGTGCTGATATAGACTTAAAAATTTATAACTGTATCCCTAAAAATTGTATTCATAATTTGGAACACAAATAACAACCGCTCCTTACAGCTGTATTCATCATTAACTGGACTGGACTATGAAATATGAATTTAAGTAACCGAAGTTAAATAAAAGCAAGCTATAGGTTTAGAACTTCATCTCCCCACTATTTTCTTGAATCCGGTTTCACTACTGCGAGTTTGCAATCTCATTGGTTAAAATAAACCCAGTTACCAAGACTGGTATGTTGACCCTTGAACTCGGTACTGCCACAAACTTATTTGTTATTTCTTGCTTTCATTTCTCTCCAAATTTAAATTTTTCTAAATAATCTAATTAAGTAATCGATGGAATTTTCTTAGTTTACCATCATAGCAGCTGAAATACACTCAAACATATAACTGTTTATAAACATATGAAGTATAGATAAATGCTTAAGCATGGTTAAATGTAACCCAGTTTTGAGTCCGGTCAAAATTTCTTAACCTAAACCAAGTATACAGAATGAACCTGCGAAGATGAAATAAGTTTTGGTGAAGTTCCGGTGTTTTGACTGCTGGTACAGTAAACAATGAATATGGCAGTTAAAAATCTCTTGAATTTTTAATGGTTTTGTAGATTTTATAGCCATAATCAACCATAACCACAAGTCTACGCTAAAATCAACTTTTAACATCACACTAATCAAGTAACTCTAGGGCATGGTGTGAAGATATCCGTATGCGAATACTTATAGTAAATTAACTAAATATTACTTATCTGACAGAACTAATAGGAAGGTGGCTAAACTGGAATAATGATCATCCGCAATAGCATATCTTCTATAATTTTAAACTTAAGAAACTTAAAAGTAACATTTCTAGAGAAACAACTAATTATAAATGACACTGCCCTACCATTATAAACAAATCATCATTACCTACCTATATTACTCTTAGTAATATTGTTAGTATTTTATTCCAATTATTATTTAAATTAGGGGACAGGGGGTCAAATAGTGGCTACCAACAAGATCAGAAAATCCACTTTTAACCGAGATTTCTCTACAGCGTCCAATAAAAGAATCCTCTTATATATATATATATATATATATATATATATATATATATATATATATATATATATATATATATATATATATATATATATATATATATATATATTTCTTTTTGTAAACAGAATTATTCTATAAGGAAAAATAAACACAAAAAATTATTTCTATTAAGATATCATTTGCAGAGTTTGGACCATGAGGTCACAAGAAGAATTTAAGTTTGTAATATTATGTTAAATTTGAAGATTTCAAGACTGTTATACCAGTGCTGCATATATTGATTATGCATCTGAGGAGCTACAACTTTAACTTACTAACTTGCTGTCAGATCACCGTGCGAAGCAAATATTTAACGCTATGGCATTAACTTTTTAAAATCTTTGTGAACTGAAAAAATTCCATGAATACATTTTCTGGGGAATTATTCTCTTTATTTCAGTCGACTTACTTTTGTGAGCAAAATTTTTCTTGCATGAAAATCAAAAAAGAGTAATTATAGAAGCAAGTACAACTAGACGAGGTAAGCGTGAAGGCTGGTATGAGAATTAAAACAGGCAATACCACTCCTGATTTAAAAAAATAAGTTGTAAAAAGTATAACAAGGGTACATCGGTCTCTTGAAACTGATAATACAATTAAATGCGCAAGCAGGTATAGATAATAAGTAATTAGCACAGTAAATTTGAATGAAACTGCCCCAAAATTTATTTAATACATTTACTATTTTTTAAAAAAAGTGATTGCAATCATTTTAAAAATAAGCGGATTTCCAGTATTCTCAGACCACACATTGTGCCCCGCGAGCAAAAACAAATCCCCCTCACTTAAATTAAAATGAACAAAAAAATTGTATCAGTATTCTGTGAATCTCGATAAACATAAAAACAAAGGAAAAAAGTGGTTTCTAAACTTTTTTCTGTTTAAAGTTCAGTCGACCTTTAAACATTTTGACGGCGAACTGCATTAAACAGCATCGTCTTATATTGTTATAAACTCGTAATAAGGAAATGGAGACAACATTTTTTCTGCTTAGAAACTTTTATTTTAAAATGGCGATCACGCTCTCACAAGGATATTTAACCCTAAAATATAAGTGAAAGGAAAATATCAATCTATATTTTTTTCCTCGCCCACTATACTGAATTTTAACCGTGGATCACAATTTTTTTTCAATACTTCGGAACGGACCTCATGCATTGAATAATTTATAATTTTTTCTCATGTTTCAGTTATATACTTTAGAAGCGTTATTTCAACTGAGTGCCGCTCGAAATATTCTAGACCTAAAAAATAGGTGCCCTTCTGGTGTAGCCATGTTTGAGACCAACTTACAAGCCATTGCATATTAAAAAAAGCCAATTTACTTAAGTAATTCGATAAAATATGCAGTTACGGCCCATGAAAAAGGCTAAAGGCTCAAGAAATACAGCCCTTTGAACTTATCAGAAACTCAAAACCAGTTTTTACGGAAGTTTGCACCTCTATCTCTAAGGTCCTATATTGATACGTTATGCGAACTGATGAGAGATGATCTGAATTGATTGTATATATATATATATAGGAATATATATATATATATATATACACCCAACGTAAGATTATTTCTATTAAAAAATCAAATCTGAAAAAACATTTACTCTATAATCCAACAAATCTAATTCATAGAAGTTAATAATAAATTGTTAAAATTGTTGTCAAAATAATAAACTTTTCAGACTTAAAATTTTTATACCATTATTGTGCAAGCTAAAACTCTTTAGGTGTGATGCAAACCATTTAAATGTTTTATCTGGGCCTACATAATTTAAGATCCCTATATGAATTTTCAATATCTTTGTTCTAAAATTATTTATTTCGTACGTTCTTTCACTTACATCTGCGATAATATTGTTAAAAATTCGATAGTGTTTTTAGTTTGTTTTTTTTTTGCATTTCTGAAGTATTTTAATAATATTACCTGTATAAAATGACCTAGTTTTTTGCACAGTAAAAAAGGAACCCTGCTAGATAAGTATTATAAAATTTAAAAAAAATATACCTATTCGTTTTATATTTATCTAACATTTGTCTATGTTTATATGAAAACAGCAATTCGCACATTCACTCATCACGAAATGTTCAGAACTATTAGAAGTATACACTTCAAATTTGGCAGATCACGCAAAGGTCAGATTTTGCGGTAATTAACTCCCAAGGAGCGGAAAAAGGGCTTTTGGGCCGTAATAGATAATTTCTGTAATGCATTACAGACTACTTATATTTTTATCTCCACTTATATACTAATATATATCTATGTACACCTGGGTAAGAGAAAAGTGACTCGCATACTTGGCACATTGCGAGATTTCCAAAACTTTTAGATCTGCTGATTTGAAAATTGGCGGCCTTGCTACTTTTGAGGAGTACAAATCCGCTATTTTTCAATATCCCTGTGCGGGTTTAGTTGATTGTATATATATATATATATATATATATATATATATATATATATATATATATATATATGAAATGGATAAGTGGGAGATTTATGGAGTGGATGAGTGGGTGTTTATTTATTTATTCTATGTTGAGACAATCTATTTCAAGTTCTTGAACTCAATGGAGGAGGCATATTTTAGTATTCCCATTTTATTTCCTGTTTAAACATGTACACGATTAACAACAAACACACACAGATAACAAACGGCGATTAAAACAGTCACATAGTATTTACAAAACGCAGCAGCGAAGTTTCATAAGACGAAGACAAGAAGAGGGCAGGCAGAATACGTTATGAAGAAAAAAGACAGAAAACCGTGACTATTTTTATGAAGCTGCCAGAGAAAACCCCAAAATCCGCATGACTTCCGTGGACTAATTGTATGATTGATGGAAATACATCGTTCTATAGGTTCTGATATAATCTTACGTTTAAAAATCCAAGCTGTTAACTTTCAAGAGACACGGTTCCAATTATCACGTCAAGCGGGACATTTAGTTATTTTGACGTGCTAGTCCTGAAGGCTAGGACCATTACAAATTAAAATATTGTTCAGGATGGAATTAAAAAGAAGATTTTGTATATATATATATTTGGTGGTTTTCTCGTACTTTCTGTGAGTTTTTATATACTTTGAATTTTTATTTATTTTATTTGGCTTTTCCTACCGAGTTGCAATGGGGGAAGATTTGCACCTTCAAACTAGTTTAACCCCACTTATTCGGTCCTTAGTCCGAAATTGTTTTCTGACTATCTAGGTTCTTTTTTTTTGTATTTTTCTATAAATTCGATCTGTGTCTTTTGCTTTTATATTTGTATTACGTTACTTGTTATATTCATTCATTACCCATTATTTTTTTTTTTTTTTTGTTTTTGATATATTATATAAATTTCTTTCATACACACACACACACACACAGATATATATATATATATATATATATATATATATATATATATATATATATATATATATATATATATAAATCGAAACAAAAAATGAAAGCTGTAACTACATTCATTGCAATACTATTAAGAAATTAAAAATATTACTTTTTTCGTTTTTTAATGAGCTATATTTATGGCCGTAAATATATAAAAAAAATATTATTGTTTTTATTTTAATTGCCGTTTACAATCGAAAAGAGTAATATGATTTTTTGTTTTATGTCTCATATAAAAAAAACTTCTAGAATGCTGCGTTTGTAACAATATGTGACAAAAATCCACTTTATTCTTATCTGATTTATTGACCACAACTATAATAACCAGCTAAATGTTTCTTTAGAAAAGGATTTTCAGAATGATGGGTATTTGGAGTATTAAATAACGTTAAAGAAAACATAGAAAATTTATCACTAAATGTTGCTCCAATAACATTGTTAAAGAAGTTGTTATATATAACACTACAAAAGCTTATAATAGATTAAAGGTTTATTTTTAATATAAAGGAAAGTATTTAAAGGCTTTTTTTCAACAAAAAAAATGTTATTTATAAAAATAAGAATGTCCGTAATTATATTGCATCATAATTGTTAGAAATGTATTAGTTTTCATTCATACAGTGAATTGGTCATCATAAATTTTATCATTTAGGAATTTATAGTGTAAAGAAAGCTTTTAGAAAAAGTTAAAACCGATGCAATTAATAATGATGAAAAGTTGCAAATTTTTATAAAAAGAAGTAAAGATAAACATCTGGGGGGGAATGTTGATTCTTCTGAAAATTTAAAGGAATCTAATACTTACCCAGTATTAAAGACAGGTTAAGTATTTGATATATATATGTTTCTATACATTTCATATTGGTACAATTTATTCATTTGTTTCACTAACTGTTTATATTTGAAAACAATTAAATATTTTTCTTGCTAATGCTGAATAATGTACAATGCACTCCATAATTCCTGAGGGCTAGGAATCAGTTACCAATATTTAATATAACAAGTTTAAAAAATTATACCTTTTAATTTTTTTTATTTGTAAGTATTTTAGCTAATTTTTGGAATATATTTTCATTGAAACTCTGCCTTCCTTAATTTCTTACAAACAATTTTTAGTTGAAAATAAAATTTAAAGTTTATGATCATGTATTGAATGAAAATAAAGATATATTTTATGACTATGAAATCAAATAAATTATTTCGAACGATCTTATTTTCTTTAGTGTTTTAGTGAAAATTCATTATTGTGTAAAAACATTTTCCTAATAAACACTTTCTACTAGAGAAGGAAAACTTTAATTTTTTTTTTTTTTATATAATGAATAATTGATTTATTTCACAGTTGTTACTCGTAATTAGTAATTAAAATGTATCTAGTCAACCGGAAAAATATAAAATGTCTGTTAAGTTAATACTTTGTGAATATTGCAATATAAATAATTTTTATACCAGTTTACTTTTGATAAAGGTATATTATCACAATGTAACTAAATCAAAATGGATTATTTTCGATTATGTATAAAACTATTTTGAAAAATAAATTCAAGCAGTACTGGTATTATTTTGGAAACATAATTAACTTTTTATGCAAACGGTTTTTATTTTTTTCTTATAATGAGATTTTAAATAGATACATGTTTAATATTTGCATTCTTTATGAAACAACATGTGAAAAATTCAAATTTCTATTGTTATAAAATTGATCACGTGTTATCAAGTAATTTTTATTTTTTCTTAACTTGTAAAGATGAAGGATATTTGTACATTTGAAATTTTTTTCATCTTGAAACAGTTTATATATATATGTTGATTTCCTTTAATTGTAATATATTTCATTTTATTAATTTGACTTAATTTTATTTTAGTGCGATGCCGCTGTGGGAATGAAAGCATTTTTTGATATGCTTCATCAGAAACCTCACAAATTAATCCTTTTCGGTGCAACTTGTACAGGAGTTACGGATCCAATTGCCAAGTCCTCACAGTTCTTCCAATTAGCTCAGGTAAGTTCAGTTGAACTTTTTTGCAACATTTTTATTGAAGCTATCCACAAAAAATTCAAAACTAACGCCGATAATTATTTCAATTGGTTGTAACTCTGAAAATAATGTAAATTTTCTAAAAAAATAATATTTGAGCCTCTGTACAGAGGTCTGAGCTATATAAAGGCAGAATATTAGTATAATAGAAGCATTTTTCACAAAAGAGGAACATTTTGAAAAAAGGTTATTCTAAGTTAACTTTTTGCCAAAATATTGTACTTAAATAATTTTTTGTCAATGTCCTTAAAACAATTCTATACATGTATTTTTATCTAAGTGACACTAAATATCATGAAAATTATCCATTTATGCGATTTTTTAAAAGCATGGTTCCGAACGTAGTTGGATACCTTAACAAATAGTATAACACATTGTATCCGAAATAATAGCAAAATAGAAAATGCATACAACGAAGCAATTTCCGACAAATTATAATAAAAAAAATATTTATTCTATTTATTTTGAATACATTACACAATGCTCATGGGCTCACACAAAATTTTGAACATAAAAAAATGAAAAAAATGGGATCGCTAACCTTAATAGTTAAAGAATTCCTGTCTTCCAAAAAAAAAGGGCTTAACTTCAAACTTTATACGATACATATGTTAAAAACTTAAAAAAAACCCAAAATACTAATTCAAAGAAAATTTAAGATACACATATTTAAAATAAAATAATTAATCTTACAGCCTTAGTAGTCACAAATGCATTATTAAGTTTTGAGAATTATTTAATTTAGTTATAAGTACAAGAGAATAAGAAAACTCTTGGATAACTACTAATACTCATATTTAAACAAACACCCTACAGAGAGTCATAAAATTAAAAAAATTGAAAAACATAAAGTTACTAATAATTCTTAAAAAAATTTCTTAATTAACATTTAACTTTTCGTTAACGTTTCTATTTTTCATCAATATAATTATAAATAAATGTTCTCATTAAAACTCTTATTAAAGTGGATGCAATTAGAATAATTATTGTAATGTAATGACGCAGATTATATCATTTCAATTAGATATTGTTTAAAGAAGTGATCATTTCTTCGGAAACAAAGAAGTTCAGATTAAAGACAAAATAAAAATAATATTAATAAATTTAAATTAAATATTTGGTATATAATTCATGTAATTTTTCCTCGATTTTTTACTATAACTTTTCTTTCTAAATTTAAGATTTCAACAGGAATATCCCACAGTTGTATTATTTTACGACATTTGATACAAATATGAAATTCACTGGGAAATTGATTCAGTTTTTTAGGAAACAATTATTTTTAACTTATTATTAAACCTTGTTATGAGTGTCCTTGTTTTTTAAAAAGTCAGTTTTTAAGTAATTTTTAAAATGTTTAAATCAACATTTTAGCAATCGGAACTGAAAAGTTCTTTCTTAATTAAAAGAACATTTATTCACTGCAACATTTTCATTTTTTATTAATGTATGAGTAATTAAGTGATAACTCTCCGAGCAGAAATGGTTTTGGGTAACATTCTTATAATTTTGAAGAAAGCATTATCAATATGCCAAAATAAATACGATCTGAGTTCGAATTTAATAAAAAGTTTTATCTGAAAAACTGTTGTAACATTTATATCTAAATATAATACAGCATTATGAAGGAAATAATAATAATTTAAATAGAAAAAAACACATTTTATGTCTTTAAAAGTCAATAAATATATTTACCATAGGTTATATATATGAAAAGGTTTTTCTAAACTGGAAATATTTCTCTTTCTTTGGAATTTTTCAGTTAAGTTATTAGAATGAGAAAATAATTTGTAAAAAGAGAGAGAGAGGAGAGAGAGAGAGAGAGAGAGAGAGAGAGTGAAACTAATAAATAATAATTTCTGATAATGTAATATTTGAATTTTTATATTAATCACAATAAACAAATAAATATCTATGCTAAAAATTCAATAATACATAAAATTCTAAAGAAGAAAACATAGTTTTACTCTTAAAAAAGGTTTTATGTTTCAGGAAACTAAGAATATGTACTAGGGAGCAATTTAAAAATTATGGAAAACTTCATTATACCCCATTATTCCTTACATTTGAAACACTTTGTTAATAAGCATTTTAAAATATCACTTCTTACTTTAGAGAATCCAGTTTAAAATAATGCATCGAAGTTAATAGAGGTTAACTTCGACATGAGAAAACTCCTCTTAATTTAAATGCATATACTTTTTTTTATTTATACTAGTATTTTTGTCAATCTGATTATTTTTTTATTGTTTTATTTTATTTCATTCTTGTTATATTTGATTTATTTTATACCACTTCAGATTATTTTATTCACATTTGTTTTTTATTTTATTTTTTATTTATTTTGTTTTATATATATATATTATTAAAATTTATTTTATTTCTTTATTTATTTTTGTATGAACTGATTAAGTTTTGTTAAAATTTTCATATAAGGAGCATCCTTCTTATATAGCTTAATACACGTATCAAATTTATTTACCGCTCAAATTCTGTTTCTAGGGAAAATGTTACTGTTATAGCTTGCTTAAAAGGGGAAACATGTAGGGAATTTTGCTTTGTCATTAAAAGGGTTAACGTTAAGTCAGTAAATGATATTTGGGTTACTCTCATAATGAGATTTCCCAGCCCCCATCTGTCGAAATCCACAGGACTGGATTAAGGCTGAACAGCCCTTAGAGACTAATGGAAAGCTGCGAAAAATATTGACATTGTAACGACACTACACTCAATACGAGCTACTGTAGAAATAAAAACAAAAGTAGCTTCAATCTGATTATCAACAAAGGGATAGTCCCTTTAGATTCTAACTAAAAAAATGCAAGAATTTTTCAGAACAATTTAACGTGTTTTTAAAGTTTTCGACTATAAAGGTAGCATTTTTATCAATCGAAAGTATAGAACTTTATCTTTTTAAAGTAATATTATTAGTTTTTCACAATCTATTAACTTCTTGTCTCAAAATTATTAATCTTATGCTGATAAAGGCATAATAAATTTCCATTTTTTTCCCTAATTATGTACAAAAAACTGTCTTAAATTGCTATTTAAAAATGATTATCATTTACGATTTCAATGCAGTATATAATTTGATATCGATTGAGTGATCGATTTTTTATTAATGTCACATTTTGAAGCTGCACCAAGGCTATTGGAGAAGAACCTTACAATTTCGAGCGGATACCCCTTTTTCGAAATGTACACACCAGGCTAATGTGAGGATTTTGAGCCTCTTGCTTACTTACTTGGGTAGACCAAGTACACCCAAAGGGTTTCGAGCTACAAATCGGCCTTTTAAGATGACAATTTGTTGATATGTATTCAAATTGGTCCCAAATGAAGGAGTCAACCCCCTCATCTTGAGGATTGGGAAGAGTGTACAAAATACAATAAAATATAAGTACTATATAAAAGTGACCCCACACATCGGGAGTCGAGAAATAAAAAAAAAGGTAAAAATAATTATGTATGTACTTAAAAACACAAACGCATATACACAGACAGAGAAGTTTTGCATTAGCAATAAAATACCAGTGGTACCTCTTGTGAAAGAGAGCACAAAAAATAGGGACATTAAAATTTAAAAATCGAAATGATCAAACAAGGTATAGATCTGTATTTTTTTCTGTTATATTTTTGAAAGGTTTTAACATGCATCATCTCCTCTATATGAAGGGATTTCAAAAGTTTGGGGATATAAATCTGTGATTTGCGTAGCAGAAACTCCCCCGACCACGAATCCATTGCCATGATTACTCACCTATCGTGGCCACCAGACATCAATTAAAATATTGATACACGTAACTACATATGAATGTCAGTTAGACTAAATTAATTTTTAAATTTGTTCGATTAATCTGCAGCCGTGCTTCCATCTGCAAGTCACAAACAACAAAAGATAGGAATAAAAGCGCTTAATGGTTGGCCTTAATTGGGATTTCTTTCGTCACAGTCGTCTAAGGCATGCCCGGTGTAGCTGTGAACCGGTAGGTCAGTGGATCAAATAAACCCACTGCCAAGATCAACAGCTTGTCGCCAAAAGTCCATCTGAAAGGAAATTGACTATGAAAGCCACGATTAGTAATCAAATTTTCCACTCTCAAAACACAACATAAGCAAATATATTTCTTTGTGTAAATGCGAAAATTTAACACTTATAAATTACAAACCTGATTGAAAGTTTTTGAATACTAACATTGTTACCAAAACGCACAGTTAGTTTTTAAACTTAAAGTATATATTTGAATACATGTAAACGAGAACCGTTATTATAAACCACTCCGAATTTTCAGAAATGCATTTTCTCCGATCACATCAGTATTCAGGCATTTTAAAATTCTATCGAACACGGTGTTGTCACTATTCGGATATGATAATTAGTCATGTCTATATAAATCCTCCAAAGGAACAACTGCCATCCACTTTAATAATTCTTCAGATGAGCCTTGTGAAACATAAGAGGATTATCCTTAAAAGGATTAGTGAAAAGTTTTCATGCTGTCCGTGTTATTCCTTGAAGCGTAACTATTAGCATTAGAAGTAAATGAAATCTTTCCAAACTTGAAATTTAACAAGATGATGTCTCGTAACTACGAATTTCGACGATAATAGAAAGAAGATCGTAATCTTCTTTAAGAAAAGCTTGAAATGATAGACTTAGTAATAAGATATATATATATACTTTAAAATGTCGAGCACTAGGAAATGAGATTATTTTCAATCTCAGTGTCCTTTTACTTTGTTTTACTCTTGAATGACTCCCCAAGCACAGTATTATTGTAAATAGTATCAAAAATGAAAAAAACAAAACAGATTAGCTGTTATATAAATAGGATGAAAGATTTATTGTTTCAAAGAACAAGCCTGTAAGATGCATCTCACATAACTTGAAAGGTGATCCTGAAAGAATTTTAAAATTACATCCTGAAAGCACATTCATGAAGATTTTGGTATCATGGATTTTACTTTTACTCGAATATAAAAGCAAGGAAAATATTTTTCACGTTAGAAATATATTGTTTTTGTTTCTATTTATGTATTATATAACTTTAAGTGCATCAATTTTGCGATAAGGAATATTTGTTTTATTCAAAACTCACAATCATCATGGGCTTCGTATCTTGATTTTGCGTTGATTTAAGTAAAAAAAGTACGGAAAATAATTTTAGTGCTAAAAATATATTGCTTTTTTCCTATTTATATATTATTATTTTAAATGCACACATTTTTACGATAAGAAATATTTGTTTTATTCAAAAATTTCCATTTTTTGAAATAAGAAATAAATCATTTTGCACAAAAACGATTTTCAGGCATAGAAAGAGATAATAATGCATGTGAATAGTTCAAAATTCAGTTCTAAATATGTACATATTTAAAGTAATGTTTAAATTTTATAATTACTAGTGAAGAGTCATATCTGCATTTCTTCTAAAGTAAGTAAATGAGTTATATTTTTATTGAGATTACTAATACCTTATATTTTGCTAACAGGATACGTATTTTTGATAATATAAACGTGCAGAAGCTATAAATATCTTACTTAAATGCATGTTTCTATATTTAGAATAAGAAATTACTACAATCTTAAACTGGATAGAACAATAATAACAAAATATATTTCATTTATAACCACATCACCAAAATAATCAACTGAAGAAAATCATTTGTAATGTAAAGAATATTGAAAAGCCTTCGATCATTTATTTTAAATCGTTTAATTACGATTAATTCAATTTATTCAACAAATATTGATTTGTGCATAAATGAGATTAATTATTATAAACAATGAAAGGTCAAGAAAATTACGTTAAAAAGATTGAAATAAATCATTACATTCTACTTTTATGAAATACATAAAATTAAATAAAGCTTCAAGCAGCACGGTTTGTTAATTATGAACGTAGAAAAATAATAATACTTGTCAGTTTATTTCACAATTCATTATTATAAACTATAAATAAAAGATACTCAGAATAGTTTCTCTTAATTTCCTCAAAACCAGAAAAAAATCCCAGTCTACTTCTTTCATAAACAAGTCACTGTAAGTGATTAAAGTTATGATAATCAAAGAACATACGCCCCATTTATTTTCATTGCTAATAGCAATGGAAACTATAACTGATGCCTTTTTAAATTTGCTACTTTTTGTATAATGACTCAACAAAATTTCTCTTAAAAATTATTAATGCAGTTTTTTTTTCACTTGAAGTGACTTGAGAGGCTCTTAGTTTTATTTCGCATTTTATATTACTTTGTTAATTAAAAACTGTTTAATATCAATTTTTTGTAAAAAAAAAATATTATGTATAACATATATATATATTTTCCTTTAGTTTGATTGATAGTATTTTTTGAAATCATAATGAAGTAAGCTAACAATTGTGAAGTTAATATTATTAAATAATAGGATTGTGTGTTTTCTATTGCACAACATCATACAATATTTAGTTACATGAAAACGTTTTTTAAGTATTAAGTATTGATTTATTACTTAAGTACTGGTTCATTAAACGTCAATCAAATCCTAACCTAACTCAATGCAAAGTTACCTCGTTCTTATGTGTTGTGTATTATACATAGAAATTTCAAGACATACAATGTACTTTACAATACTTGTTTGACTAACAGTGAAATAATGCTCTCTCTCCATTGTGTCTTTTCTTTATTTTAAACCAGTATACATCTAAAGTACTGATCAGAAATATGCAAAAGAATATGATGCATATGAGAGAAATACATAAAACAATAGTTTTTATTGCAGTAATAAAGTATGATATTTAAATCAACCCTCAACTAAAGGACACTATTACGACAAAATTATTAACCTTTCATAAGCTGCTCTGTTTCTTACATATAAACGTATTATTCTTTCCGAATTCACTCCAAATTTTCCCTTACATTTTATAGCGTTTAATCACTACAAACTGTAGTACACATTAATATGACATTGATTTCCGCAAATGACTTTAATATTTTCAAGTACTTAATTTTCTTAATTACATAATTAATATCACTTGCAGATTATATATATATATATATATATATATAAAGGGTAATATATATATAAAGGGTATTTGTTGAGAAGTATAGAACTTTAAATTGCAATAAAACAACGATGTATTATACGATTGACATGAATTTTTTTATTCGAAAGATAATCTTGTGGCATTACATTTTAAATATGATTTCTGGCAGAGGATTGCCACGGTTTGCTCGGATGTAGTCCAATTTTCGATGACTTTTTCCGACATTTGTGGCCGTATATCGGCAATAACACGGCGAATGTTGTCTTCCAAATGGTCAAGCGTTTGTGGCTTTTCAGCATAGACCACTGACTTTACATACCACCGCAAAAAATAGTCTAGCGGTGTTAAATCACAAGATCTTGGTGACCAATTCACAGGTCCAAAATGTGAAATTAGGCGGTCACCAAACGTGTCTTTCAATAAATCGATTGTGGCACGAGCTGTGTGACATGTTGCGCCGTCTTGTTGCAACCACAGCTCCTGGACATCAGGATTGTTCAATTCAGGAAAGAAAAAGTTAGTAATCATGGCTCTATACCGATCACCATTGACTGTAACGTTGTGGCCTTCATCGTTTTTGAAGAAGTACGGACCAATGATTCCACCAGCCCATAAAGCGCACCAAACAGTCAGTTTTTCTGGATGTAATGGTGTTTCGACATACACTTGTGGATTCGCTTCACTCCAAATGCGGCAGTTTTGTTTGTTGACGTAGCCATTCAATCAGAAGTGCGCTTCATCGCTAAAAAAATTCGCTTATGAAAATCGACCATTATTTTCGAAATAAAATTGCACAATTTGAAAGCGTTGTTGAGGCGAGAGTCTATTCATGATGAATTGCCAAACCAAATTGAGAATAAATCACTTTACAGCTGTTAAATCGATCGCCATTTTGGAAAGTAATGCCAACTTAAACTTCTATACCTGGAAAAAAACACTCTGTATGTATATATATATATATATATATATATATATATATATATATATATATATATATATATATATGTATACTTAATATTAACATATTGAAGAGCCATATCTATCTAATAAAAATTCAGTTCTCATTGATGAGTTCACAAAAGATTCATATTATCTGACAGTATGCAATGCACATTTATAGAATTCATTTACAGGATTTAATATTTTTCTAGTTGTATTCATATTATTAATTTATACACGCTTAATACTACATTTATAAGTCTTATAAAACATCACGCCAAAAAAACTATAAATGCAAGTAAAATATTTTTATTATGAAGCATTTTTTCATCTGTTTCAAAAATCTCCCCTTTGAACTAAGATTTAACAACCAATAATACTGTATCAAAGTTTGTGTACTTTAACAAAGCCCTAACTTTATTTTTTCAACAAATAGCAAAACAACGCACACAATATAAAAACAACTCGACAAAATAAACAAATCAATATAATTTACTCAACCTTGTCATCTTATCAAACAAAACTCATCCTCACTACTCAAGTCACAAACTCTTCAATTGCGCAAGCAAACAATGCATCGTGAAGAGTCACTTTCCACCAAGAGATACATTTCACCAGGTCTGGTCTTAACGATTATGGTTTTCATTCCCGTCACGGCTCCGAAAGACCCCCTCGACTCCTCCCCAAGAAGAATAGTGATGAAGTGATGCATCACTGGTACTAAGGGACCAAGAGTCCAGAAAAGCTGATGACGAGAGCTGGAAAGACGGAGTCAGTAAATCATGACGCCTCCATTCCCAGCAAATTCGCTTTCAGAACGAAAAGATAAAAGTCGTTGTTAGAAGTCACTAAATTTTGCAAGGAAGTAGGCGGAAATAGTGTTATACCTACATGAGATATAAAACTGTGACGAAAAAGTGGATGAATGTAGGGTTTTATTTGAAGTGCCACTCTTCTATTCCTTTCAGTGGAGGGTGGAGATATATTTTAAGTGCGTAAAATTCACAATTAAATGAGAGAATGAAATGCTGAATTTTAATTTCATTCTAAATGTATAGTTTTTAAGCATTCTCTCTATTTACTTAAATACTTTATAAATTATTCACAAAACTAAATTACAAATAAGTAATTTACGAAAACTAATTTACGATTACTTTTACGTCTCATTCGATCCCTACTATTAATCCACACTCTCCCTATATATAGTGATTTATATTAATATATATGTCTTGTTCAAATTTTTAATCGTTAATAAAATACTTTTTATACATCCACTCAAGTTGAAATACATTTTTCTACTTAATTAATAAATAAAAAATAATAATTCAACATCATATATAAAAAGGAAAATCACTCGATGAGTCCCTGTAGCGCAATGGATAGCACGTTGGACTTATAATCCAAAGATCGTGAGTTTGAATCCCACTTGGGATCGCCTAACTTCTGACAATGTGATTAATTTTTACGATACTATTTTACTAGAATAATTAAATTTAATTAATGAAAAAATAGTAGAAACAAAAATAATAATCCAACATCACATATAGAAAGGACAATAGAAAATAGCTGGGAAAATCGCTTTCAGTAATATCATTTAATATTTTTATTTTGTTATATGTATATACATATTTATATTAATTGTGATTATTTAATAAAAAGTAACTAAAATAAAATTTTTCTTTGTCGATCTAAGTAGGAATTGACTTTAATTATTTTATTAAGTGTTTTTTTTTTTTTTTTTTTAAAGAAAAGTATCCGAATCGGAAATATTTTTAGGATAGAAGGAAATTCCAAGATTAATAATCCAAAATCATGATGAAATTAAAACAATGCATTTTTTCTTTCTCATCCTTGAATTCGTCAGTTCTCTTTTGAAAATCATTTGTCACAAATATCATACACAATTATGATTTCGTCACCAACAATCCCTGTATTTCTTTTGAATATTGAGTACATAATTAATAAATTCAAATGGCATATATTTTATTTAATAAAAAATGGACTTTTAAATTTATACATTGTAGTAAAATATTACTAATTTAATCAGGACATTTTTATAACTGCTATGGTTATATTTACATACATGAACTAACATTTCTATATTTACTATTAAAATTTATTTAACTATTTTGACAAATTCCTATTAAAAAGTATTGAGATGAAGGGGCAATCGATACTTTGAGTCTTTAATTTTAGATAAATATATTCTTTCTTTTGATTTTAATTAGTGACGTGATAGCCAAGTAGTCATGGTCATGAATTCATGGGAAGCATTGTTTTTATTGAATTGCTTTTGATGCTGCTAGAACTAAAACCCGGTTGAGTACAAGAATCAAAGCGCAATAATTCTGTCAGGACAAAAAAAATCATCACAATGTGAAGGTGTAAAAGTTGGGACAATCAATGGTTTGCCACTCAAGTGTCGTGTTTGCACCTGATTATATTGTTCTAAATTACGAATACCGTATCCAAAAGCATTTGTGTTTATTCGAAATGCTACGTTACTAAACATTTTATCACTAAATATATTTTGATTGAAGCTATTTATTTCGTATTAATAGGGGTATGCATAATATCTAAGATAATGGTGAACATTCTCAAAAAATAACGCAATGCCATATTTAGAAGAACATTTTTAAACCCCATAATCTTATGAATTGGAATGTTAATAATCTCTATATTTCACAATACCATTGCATGTTAATAATAAACGCGAATTAAAAATAATATTAATCAAATAAGAAACACATGTACGAGAATATAAAATTATGCATTTAAATCTATTTTTAGGCAGGAAATATGTATATGAACCATATAAAATAAAATTCTGAAGAAAGAATCATAAGTAAATATAAAATTTGATGCACATTAAAAAAATGCATTCTATAACACATATATGCATAAAAATTACGATGTCTCTATCAAAACCTCACAATGAATTGAGAAAATGGTTTTGCAAAAGGAGGAAAAATTTTATTTACTCTTAGAAAACTTTTTAACTTTATTTGTTAACACCAAACTTTTAAATATATAAAAAAAAATTCCAAAATGTGCATATAAAGGCTTTTCTACGTAATCAAGAATGTGAACATTCTTGTCGAGAACTAGATCAAAATAATTTTAATCACTTGAAGATGCTATACCGCATTTATCCAGACATGGCAATTTTTGTAATACAAAGTATTTGGTGATCAGCTTTCCGATGACTTTATTTGTTACAAAGCTATATAAAGGGTGTTTTTTTTAGAGGTATAGAACTTTAAATTGCAATAAAACAACGATGTATTATTCGATTGTCATGAACTTTTTTATTCGAAAGATAATCTTGTGGCATAACATTTTAAATATGATTTCTGGCATATGACTGCCACGGCTGGCTCGGATGTAGTCAAATCTGGACGTCCAATTTTCGATGACTTTTTCCAACATTTGTGGCCGTATTTCGGCAATAACACGGCGAATGTTGTCTTCCAAATGGTCAAGCGTTTGTGGCTTATCCGCATAGACCAATGACTATACATAGCCCCACAGAAAATAGTCTAGCGGTGTTAAATCACAAGATCTTGGAGGCCAATTCACAGGTCCAAAACGTGAAATTAGGCGGTCACCAAACGTGTCTTTCAATAAATCGATTGTGGCACGAGATCACTTCTGTGTGACATGTTGCGCCGTCTTGTAGCAACCACAGCTCCTGGACATCATGATTGTTCAATTCAGGAATGAAAAAGTTAGTAATCATGGCTCTATACCGATCACCATTGACAGTAACGTTGTGGCCTTCATCGTTTTTGAAGATGTACGGACCAATGATTCCACCAGCCCATAAAGCGCACCAAACAGTCAGTTTTTCTGGATGTAACGGTGTTTCTACATACACTTGTGGATTCGCTTCACTCCAAATGCGGCAGTTTTGTTTGTTGACGTAGCCATTCAACCAGAAGTGCGCTTCATCGCTAAACAAAATTCGCTTATGAAAATTGGGAACAACGGCGATCTCGTTTTGGGCCCATTCGACGAATCTACGCTTTTCTTGATCATATTTAAAATGTAATGCCGCAAGATTATCTTTCGAATAAAAAAAATTCATGTCAATCGAATAATACATCGTTGTTTTATTGCAATTTAAAATTCTATACCTCTCAAAAAAACACCCTTTATTTTATGCTTTCGGTAATCAAATGAGGAAAAAATATCAAAACAATGGTATTCAAACAAAATAAAAATAAAAATAATATAACTGAAATTTTAAAACACATTAAGAAGACTTTTAAAAGACGCATGTGCAGATTAATAAAATAAGTATCAGAAACAATGTGATTTGAAATAAAATTCTACCCACCTTTAACAGGGTAAAAGAAAAGAGATCATAAAAATATAAAACAAAATTCAGGCCTTCTCATGAAACTTTTACGTTTGTACAATGCTACTTGGAAACGATTATTAGCATTATATGCCTAAAATAAATATTTGAGAAAATTATTAAATCAAATTGCAAAAGAATATGTATTTTTTAATGTTCTGAGTCAATTTCAATGACTAATTTTAACGTTCTACTCTACGCTGAGTAAAAATTACATAAATATTTAAATTATGATTTTATCATAATATAATTTATTGTGCTATCAAGACGCTTTTTTTAGAATTTTACGAATTATTTTTTATAGACATTTATTTTTTTAGTTAGATTCTAGATATAGACTTAAGGAAGAGGTTCATAAATTAACTTGAGCAAATGTAAAATCGGTAATGCGCGCGCTTAAATTTATTATAATGGCATACAGTTTGTAAGACAATTGTGCCTTTTTATTTATTCAAATAATCGATATAAACATCTCATAGTTTATTTAAAGGTAAAAAACTGAAAATGAAAATGGTTACTCGAATGCGGTACAATCACGAATATAAACCGATATCGATTTCACTACTCGTTCGATGAATCTCTCAGCACCCAGACGAGAAGCAAAAACCAAAAACTAAACTTTGAAAGATTCGAATATTTTCACCCTCAAACTTTTGTTTAAATTCGGTAATATTTATTGCTTCTTTCGTAAAAAAGTTTCTTTGGGGAAAAAGGGCAATAAAGATAACTATGAATATAAAAGTTCTCACATTTAAAGTTTGTTATAAAACGATGGAATGTCTGTATCTGTTCTACATCGCTCTTTTAAATTTAATAAGCATTAATTATTATGACGCGGTTTTTCTAATTTAAATATGAATTTATATTTATATATATATATTAATCTTAACCATTTTAAGTATGGTAATTTTAAAGAAAAATACTATTGGAATAAAATGGCGTGTACATAATACATAATGATATGAAGCCTAACATAAATTATTTATGTACTATGCTTATACGGATTTAGAGAATTTATGAAATTATGCATAATCATAATAGAGTAAACTAATATAAATATTGTTTAATATCAATACATAAATCAATTTATAGCTTAAAGAATCTTTTGGTAGAAGAAAAAAAAATTCATCAGATTAATTTCGTATTTATGTTACTAAACTGAAATAAGGAGAACACCTACTTTTATTTGGCTGTACCATTCAACACGCTTTTGAAATTCTCCCTCAGCAAATTATTTCAATAATATTTATCAGATGATATTGCTAGGTTTATTTGAAAAGTATTTTCTTATGATCGAAGGTCTGTTTTTAAAATGCTGTAGAGTATTGTAAATTATATTGCAGATGCATGCTGAGAAATTTCAGAAAATTATAAAGATATGATTGTTGGTCCCAACTATTGATACGATACTTTCAATGAATGATATGAATTAGCTATTTGTATAAATTTTTAGATTTAATCTTACAGGTGGTCACAACAAAACATGGAAGAATGAAAAAGTTAAATCATAGTCTAAAATTAACCATAAGTATTTAGGATAAAATCCAAATTCTTAAATTATTTTTCAAAGATTAAATATAGTTAAACAAAAGGTTAATTTATGTGATATGTGTAATAATCTGCATGTTCCAAAACGTAACAATGGTCAATACATAGAAACTAATCTTCAATTGTTAAAAACCTACAGACACTCATTTTTTAAAAATAAATTAGTCCGTTTGGACGTTAGGATAACGACTTAACGACTCAGAATTACTTCAATAAGAGTGCTGAGTTTCCAACAACGCGATTTCTTATTTCTTAGACTCAGAGTGCAAAATACCTTGGGGTTGTACTTGATAAAATAATATCCACTCAGAAGACACAAAGTTAACTCATCCTCATAATAATTAAACTTTCTCCACAAATATCTCAGTACAGCTATTATGTTACGCTTGCCCAGTTGGAGGATATGATGTTGTCTTTACTATTCAAATTTTAGTTGCTGTTAAAAAGTACAACTACTACCTCAAAATATACGATAAATGTTGATATCCACAAATCATTAAAATTAAATCTTTTAAATCTCATGTTTAATACAAAAATTATTTCAATTTCTCCTTGACACAGAAAAGGCAATAGGATCAAACTCATAAATTACCTTTCTCACAGTTAAAGCAAAGGGCCAAGAGAAAAACATTTTTTGATGCTGACTATACATCTTAATATTGTTCAGTTCTTTTTTTTTTTTCAGTATTTTTACACATCTAAATTCGATTTATTCTTATTTATTTTTTTAGATTAACCTTGCACCCCTAATTCATTATCTCAGCCTACATTTCACATACCATCTCGCTGCATCCCCTGGGCAGTCAATGAGAACAATTCCTAATCTTTTCAATCAGCCAATGGGAGCACTACCACAGAGTTATCATATCAAAATTCTGTGCGTCTTCAAGTTGACCGATCTTTTTCACTCCAAACACGCAGATGCTTATCTTACAAGCACCTTCGAACTGTCGATTGTCTATCATTTGTAAGGCATACACACCCCAGAAGGACAAAACATCTTTCACAATTCAACATCACAGACTGCTGCTAAGATTTTGGAAGTTTGCTTCGAAAATCAAGACGTCAAATACTTCAAAGTGCACAGTCGGACAATACTGATATCGCAAACGTTAATGTTGAAATGGATAAGACGGAAGATTTAAGTGACTTTAAAAGAAGGGGGATCGTAAATATACAAGAAGGGATTGTGCCTGCATATCTAGCACAATGCTTTTAGAAATTTTGCACTATGGCTAAGAGCACATGGCACATGGAGGCTAAGAGATTGACAGTTGAGAAAAAAAATTCAAGTGACAAAGATTATTCCGATCGAAACAAACTAGTAGCGAGATATAAGAATGGTTAATAGTACACTTTGTCTGCATCAACCAAAACATTATCTTAATGCAGGTGTATAGTAAAACATATACCAATAGCTCAAGAAAATGGACTTGACAAAGAATGGGCTTTAGCAACAGGACATCATCAAGGGTGCCTCTAATATCACATAAAACTAGGAAAAGGCGTCAGTTGCGGAGTAAGGAATGAAGATTCTCTGGTCAACTGAAGATAGAGGAATTTAGCCTGTTCCGTTGAATCTCATTTTCCCTTCCATTATATGAAGTAAACAGCAATAATTCATGTACCTCTCCTGTAAAATGACAACTCCTCCTGCTGGAGGTGGTGTCGTCATTGTATGGAAAATATTTTCTTGTAGTGGTACTCGCTTGTAGCTATGACGTTTCCTAATGAATATACTTATTTTCAGTAGTACACAAAAATGCACCTTGCCACCATATTCGGTCAATCTCAATTTGGTTTGAGTAACATCCATCGAAGTTTAATCTAATTCAAAATCCAGTTTAGTCCTTTGAACTAAATCATATTAGCCTCTTAAGGAGGAATTTGAAAGATCACTACAATATACGGAAACGACACCACCCGATATTACCAAACTTGCAGCTGTATTTACTTTAAGTCTAGTCGACAATGTTAAATTGAGCCATTTTAGGAACATGTTTTTCAGAAATTTTTAAATATAAAAACTTAAAATTTTTGTTGTGTAATAATTAGGCTTTTTTATTTAAATAATGGTAAAAATGTTTCAAATATATTGTTTAATTTTTTTAAAAATTTCATCGTAAAAGTATTGCTTTGAAATTTGTGAAAATTGTCATTTTTTTATAACTGCTTCTGAGCAAAATATTTTATGAAAATCTCCAAGAAAGTAACTCCATTATATATAGTTACATATTATTTATGTGCAGTAAAAATTGCAAGTAGTTTCATTCATTATTTTCTATGAAAAAGGTGCACGAACTTTGAAAACAATCATTTTGAGATAATTGCATTTTTAATGTAAAAATGCACTTAATTACAAAAATAATGAATTACAGCATGTATTTGTCCCATTTTATTAAACATTAGTATCTTCTTAATTTTTTAAACATAAAATATGAAACAAAAAGCCTTAAAATGTTCAGAAAGTACATGTATAGTACTTTTCAGTTTTTATTCAACGTGATTTTTTTTAGCATTTTGCATCAATTTTCACAACTTATATAACAATCTGTGAAGAATTTTTAACTTCAATACATTATAAATATCAAATTTAACCTTATAACATCATAAATATAATGTAAACATGTATCAATATGTAAAAGTCATGATTTGGGAATGTATGATTTTACGACGTTAGAAAAATTTAATTATGAATTATGAAACATAAATGTATGTTTCCATGCAAACACATTTTCTAAAAGTTTCAAAATTCAAAATTTTCTGTAAACTGTACAAAGTATTTCTAAAAACGTCAAAAATAAAACTGTTTTCATATTTTTAAATATGAAATTGGTGTATTTTTATGCATGTAGCAAACTTCTCGCAACGACAAAAATCATTACACACCTGAGTTGTTGTTAGTTACCTATTATTGAAAAACTTTTAAATAATTAAAGCTTAAAAACTTGTATGAACAATAAATAAACATTCATATTTGCAATTAAGGGAAATATTTAAAATGTATTGTTCAGTTTTCTCACAAACACGTAACATAAAAATATCATTATGAATTTTCTTAAAAAATGACATTTTTTGTCACGATATATGGACTCCAGTCAAATATTTTAGAAAAATCCCCAAAAAAACTCACATGAATATATATAGTTACATATAAGTAATATGAGGGGGAAAGTTCATTACATTCATACATTATATTCTGAGAAAAACATGAATACAGTTTTAAAAACATCATTTTTGAGAAAATTGAATTTTCACTATAAAGTGCCACTTTATCACAAAAATAATGAATAACAACGTGTATTTGTCCCATTTTATTAAACATTAGCATCTTTGCAATTTATTTTGCATAAAATAGTAAACAAAAAAGTTCTAATTTGCCCAGAACATCATTTTTAATTTTTTTAACGAGAAAACATCAAAATTTTCTCACATTCTGTATCCATTTTTAAAGAATCTGTAGCTTTCATGCATTAAGGATATAAAATTTGAACAGAAAGCATCATAAATATAATGTGAAAATGTATCAATATGGTGTGAATTTAAGATGGTGTTTAAAAATACCTGATTATACGTTTCATAAGTTTTTCTTTTGTTTTCGTAACATTATCATTAGGGTTTGTTGTTGTAGGCAGTTTCTAAGTTTTAAACTTCAAAAGTTACTCTAAACTGGACAAATTATTTCTAAAACAGACAAAATAAAACAGTTTTTTTTTTGTTTTTAAACATGAAATTTATGGATTTTTAAGTATGTAACAAGCTTCTCGCAAAGACAACAAACATCACATTTAATGTATCATCTCATACCTTTATCTCAGAAACTATTAAACATAAAGACTTAAGATTTTGGCTATATGTATTAATTATACACTTATATTTATACTGAAGTGAAATTTTTGAAAATATATTAAGTAGTTTTTTCAAAAACAAACTTTTAGTTGAGCGAGCAAATGTGATTATTACGAATTTATTGAAAAATGTCATTTTTTGTTATGATATCTGCTTAAAAATATTTAAAAAATGTCACTTCAGTATACACAAATGTATTTAAGAAACATAGTACATGCATACATTTAATTTAAAAAATTTTAAAAATTATTTAGAAACAAATTTTTATAAAAAAATCTTACCTTGTAAAAGTATAATTCTTTTTCTTTTCCATGACAGATAATCTTCATTATACCTTATGTAGTTATTAAATTAAGATTTATTACGAGTATATTTCTCACTTGGTCACAATCCTAAATCTTACTTTTGTTTCTTTTAACACTTTACTTAAACACGCGAAGATTTAGTAATAATTAAGAATAAAACTAATTAAAAATGAATTTCAACTAAAGAAAAGACATAAATTTCAGTAAAATATGACTACATTTTAAGTATAACAGTTACTAAAACCCACATGAAAATCTGAAATTGCCTCCAAAGGGTTTTAGCAAATCTAACAATTACAGTTAAACAATTATCTAAAGTTAATTTGGGTATTAAGAAAATAAAAATTAATCGAGGCTTTGCAACTTTTACCAAGTTTTAAAAAGACAATGTTTACATTTCTATCTGTCAAAATGCACGTGGTAAATCAGCTGATTAATTTTTAAAAATCATTTTAAAATACTTTTAATTCATATAATGGCTTGTATGATATATCATTGGAAAGGTATTGATTTGGAGATTTTACGAACATCAAAAACTCAAAATCGATTTCTGAAAGGTTTCCACCCGACTGACTCTTCTTAATATGGATTCATATTTACCAGTAAAAGTATCTACAATTCATAGCGTAGAATTTTGTTATGATCAAAGCTAGAGGAGGACCAAATCGTTAGTATATGATGTTTTTTTTTCTGTTCTGTGTATATATATGAAAATAAGACAAATATATGAGGTGGAGTTTCTGCTATATTTATATTGAAATTTCATGATGATATTAGACAGAGAGTACCATACAAATTGCCAAAAATAATCAACAATCTGAGTATATTCTAGAATTTGCTCAATCTTAATGGAATATTTAATTAATAACTTTGAAAATGTAATGCAGTTTCTTCATGTCACGTTCTTCATTAATAATCGGACAATCCACGTAATATTGTCCTACTTTTACTTCAGTAATAAGTATTTTGAATATTAAATAGTTAAGAAAGTAATGTGCTCTGAATAATTTATTACTCTTATGTTTCAAATTGTGTTTGCATTGTTCGTTTTCAGTGGAATGTCTATCATTTAAGATAACTAAAATGTTACTCGGAATTATAAACAAACCAGAGTAAATTGAGATGAAGTTCGATACATTTCGACTAAAGTACACGACTATAACAACTAAAAAAACAATGTTGAGATATATCGAGTTTCTTATAAAACTCTAGAAACCCCATCAGATATCTGTCTCCCGAAGGATATATCATCGAATAGCCACTTCTTTACCGCAGTCGACAGAACTCTTACATCAATCCTCGTTTTCCAGTGAGAGATGTCCGATTGAAGAACTACCAAATAAAGAACAAAAAGTTTCGAGAAAACACTGTGAAACTGAACACGTCAAGATCGATTCTGTTAGCTGGACGACCACTAGCCACTTTATAGACGGTCGATAGTATAAATTATAGGGTTCAGAGCAACTGAACAAGGCTTCTAAGTAAAAATGCCCCAGGGCGAGTCGGTCGTTGACCTCGTGAAGCTGATGTGAAGCAAATTGGATTTGAGGGTACATTTCCCGATATGTGTAAGAGCATTGGTAGGTAATAAAATTGAAGCACCACATTAAGAAGTGCCGTATCTTTATTTTTTATTTTTTCTTGAAGTCTTCCTTAGAATCTGTATCATGAATATTTGATACATCAAGATTTTTATTGCTTATTTTGAAGTGATGTTTTTGGCGCGTAATTGCTGTATGGATAGC
The DNA here is from genome assembly GCA_019973935.1 of Trichonephila clavipes. Classification (NCBI taxonomy): domain Eukaryota; kingdom Metazoa; phylum Arthropoda; class Arachnida; order Araneae; family Nephilidae; genus Trichonephila; species Trichonephila clavipes. Next base: position 47,598 of record BMAU01014599.1, on the reverse strand, counting down.
TCTCTAACGAGTAGTATAAAATAATTAAGTCAATTCCTATTTAGATCAACAAAGAAAAATTTTATCTTAGCTACTTTTTATTAAATAGTTACAATTAATATAAATATGTATGTACACATGACAGAATCACAACATTAAGTGGTAATTATTTTTTATTAATTATCATTAAAGTAACGTATTGTCATCCAAAACAATCGTGTAAATAAAATTTCAGTTCAACTGAATGCTTTAAAACGTGAGTAGATAAATATTTTCTCAAGTTTTTGACACAAGTCACCTAAAGGGTCGCTCAGTCGCCGAAAATGATACCGACATGACTGTATTTGTAATTATTTAAATAATTAGTTTTAATCAATTCATTTTTATTAATTATAATTAAATTGCTATATTGTCATCCAAAATAATCATATATATAAAATTTCAGCTCAATTGAGTGCTTTAAAACTTATTTTATTAACGATTGAAAATCCCATCAAGATAAATAAATAAACAAATAAATAGACAGAGATAGAATACGAGCTAATAGTAGGAATTGAAAAAATATACTCATGAAGAACATCTTATTCTTCCTTTTTTCTGTTGCAGTTATGTGAGATTCATGAGCAATTGAAATTGATTTAATTGTAATCAATAAATTTATCTTAGAAAAACTACAATGAATCCCGCTGTTTATTAAGGGTGTTTCAAGTTATTTAAGTAATACTTTTTTGAGTTCAGAATGCATCAAGTAGTTAATTAAAAACACCATTATATTTTACAATACTAACACATATAATGTTAGTAGACTGTAATATATTTAGAAAAATTTAGAATTCTATATTATAGGGTGAATTTAGAATATTTGTTTCTAATAGCTATATACTTCGCAAACCAAACAAAAATATTTAACTTTTCTTAAACAAGTATTGCTTCAAAAAAACCCTTTACTTAAAAGTACTTAAATTGAGATTCATGTATAAAATATATTACCCTGATTTATTTTTTAAAAAAAAAGGATTTTTATTAAAATATAATTATTTTATGATTTAAAATACATAATAGATTGATATATAATGTTAATCAACAATATGTTCAGCCGACTTTAACAGACAATATTTCATACTAAATCTTCTACAACATTCATTGATCTTAATCTATTCCACGCACCATTTAAGTCCTAGAGAATTTAAAAGGGGTTTGCAAAAAAAGACGTAACAAAAAACTGACATTTTAAATAATTAGCGTATAAAGAGATATTTTTAGTACAAGGTTTATTCTTGGCTCAATTTTCTAAGCTATGGTATGAAATATCTACTAGGAATTGAAATATATTTGGTGAGAGGTTGCATTAATATTTACATCAAACATTCTGAAAATAATATCCAACTTTTTAATGAAAAATATATCAATACCATACTTTTTATACTATAGTGCTATAGTAATACAGAGAAAACTTTAGTTTTGAATAGGATTAGGTAGAAGGGTAATTGATACAAAACACACAAAAGAAGAAAAAAATATTAACTCTGAAATTAATTTTTCTTCCATGTCAAAGAATGGTTGCAGTATAGTGGCAATATGATCACTGCCTGATATAAAATATAACATCATTGGAGTATTTCGAGACTGAGGTCTGTGAAAATTGCTACGTGGACAAGGAATGCATTTGTAAATAACGGGTTTAATTTGCCAACTACTTTCAGGTACATAACCGTGAAACTGTTTAGTCAAGCATTAAAACATCCTAAGTTCTATGTTTAGATTGTCAAGTTGTTGATTGCGGGACGTTGCCCTTGCAATCCCCTTTGGACGTGTTGATCTGAACGTTATGTTGATCAGATCAGGTTGACGTTTGACATTTCATTATTCGATTCACTTTGTCTAAATTTCTTGCTCAGTAGATACATCTATGTGGGTTGTAACAGTGTTAAGACGGTAAGATCAAACAACTGAACCTACTTTTGACTCTGTAAAATAGCTCGATTTCCAGTGTCATCATCTGGACATGTCTTATTCCACACGTTTTCTGGAACACAGAACTTCTCAGAATTTTATATTTTTTTTAAATAAAATGTATCGACTATCGAATTATTTTCATATTGAATGAATCTGCGTGCGTTTTCAGTAACAATACAACAATAAAACTATTTGGTTGTACGTAAGACTACTATTTAAGCTCTCCTAAAAGCGTTCGTTTGTCAGAACTACCTTCGATCTATTGTTCAGGTATCTTTTAGATATTGTTCCTACATCTTTTGAAGCGTAGAACTTCTCAAAATTCTGGATTTCCTTTGTAAAAAGAGAACAGATTGTTTATTCATTCACCTACTTCTTTCATTTTACGTTATAAAAATTATTCTTAAGAGAATGAAACAATCATGGTAATCATCAATGAAAATTCTTATAAAATGCACCATTTTTAATATTTTAATTGATTTGTGGGATTTATACATTTTACTGGATTATTTTCAATAAATTTAGAATGGGATTGATGCCTTGCTAAATTGTATTTTTATAGTTGAACACCCAAACTACGTGAAAAAATTCTAAAAATATTAACTATGTCACACATATTTTTTAGAGTAATAAATATAATTCTCAGACATAAATCCATGCCAACTATTATAGTAAATGCTCTGAATGTATCTGCAAAGTTTCAAGAGTCCATTTTGAACAACAATAAAAAAAGAACATTGTGAATAGAAAACACCTACAATGACAAAAATAAAAGTCTGGAGGAAACGTATTTGGAATTTCTAAAGGATTCAAGTTTGAGACTGAACAAAATAATCAGAAAAGGACTTCAAATATCTTTAAAAAAATTGAATGTCAGATGTAAAACTTGGAGCCAAGTAAGCTTCCTATCGGATATGCCATCAAAAATACAAAACAACAACAAAAAAAAAAAATAAATGCTACTTTCGTCATTTTTAGGGTCTGTGTAATCTTTCTCACAAAAATATTCAATATTAGTTTGACAAACATGTAACAATAGTTGCAGAATAAATAATGTAAAAACAAAATATTACAGCATAAAACAATTAGGCAAAGCATACTATCCATGCCTATGCATCTTTGCTAGAGTAATATATCTCCTAAAAAATTTTTAAAAAATACACATATTTGATATCAAACCATTTTAAACATTAAAGATTTATTATCTTCTCTTAGAAAAAACATTTGAGTACTTTTGGTACAAATCGCGAATTCAGTTTCTGAGAAGTAATTTAGAACATGAATATCAGCATCAGTTTTATTTACAGTGGTTTCAAACAGACACATTTTTAATCATAGTTAAGATATTTTCCATTATAGTATTGAGCGTAAAAAGATAAATTGTGTTTGAAAGTTCGACACTCACTTGATAAAAATGAGGTGACTAGAGTATAAAACAAAAGAGAAGAAAAGGAAATTAAATTTCAAAAATTAATTAAATTTTTTTTTGCAAAAAAACCCCATCAACTTGATATAAATAATTCAATTTTTGCCGAACTCAATAAGTGTCAAAGTATTATTTTAAAGAAGAAAAAAATAATTCAATAGAAACAAATATTATTTTTAATTCCTGGTTTGGAATTTTTTTCACTCCTCGCTTCCTAATTTAATTTTTAATGAAGCTAATGTTTGTGTTAGTAGAATCTCATCAAGTTTAAACTCAAAATAAAAATGACTATTATTTTAATATTTATTTTTTGAGGAAACACAACGAAAATTTGAAATGAATAATTGATTCTAGTGCCTCTTAAAATATAAAGTACTAGATACAGTGTTTTGTTTTAAATGTAGTTTTGATGTTAATCATTTATTTAGAATCATCTCTTTTTTGGAAACATTTATGAATATAGATATATTTGAATAAAAATAATATTTGTGAATATATGTAATACTCAAATTTAATTCCCGAATCTTCTTTTGATCCAAGAACATAAACAAAATAGTTTAACAATATTGTATTTAATACACGAGAAAAATTTCGCAGGATTTCTCAATTTTAATTTTTTTTAATTGATTCAAGGCAATAAGCAAGATTTTCAATCGACATTATTTAAAGAAGGAAACTAATAATTGTATTTAGTATTATTTAAATCAAAAACTAACATTTAAATTATGTTGGTATTGTAAAAAAAAACGTGCAATTTGTATAAAATTCATAGATGTGTATTGAAGTAGTTATATATTTTCTGAGTTAAATCTGCATATCCTTGTTGCTCAAAATATACCGTAAAATCCGGCGCACATAAAGAGTGTTTTTTTTTCCAAGTATAGAAGTTTAAGTTGGCATTACTTTCAAAGATGGCGACCGATTTAACAGCTGTCAAGTGATTTATTCTCAGTTTGGTTTGGTAATTCATCAAAACGATCATCAAGCAAGGCGTAGATTCGTCGAATGGACCCAAAACGAGATGGCCGTTGTTCCCGATTTTCATAAGCGAATTTTGTTTAGCGATGAAGCGCACTTCTGGTTCAATGGCTACGTCAACAAACAAAACTGCCGCATTTGGAGTGAAGCTAATCCACAAGTGTATGTCGAAACACCGTTACATCCAGAAAAACTGACTGTTTGGTGCGGTTTATGGGCTGGTGGAATCCTTGTTCAAAAACGATGAAGGCCACAACGTTACAGTCAGTGGTGATCGGAATAGAGCCATAATTACTAACTTTTCATTCCTGAATTGAACAATCATGATGTCCAGGAGCTGTGGTTCCAACAAGACGGCGCAACATGTCACACAGCTCGTGCCACAATCGATTTATTGAAAGACACGTTGGGTGACGGCCTAATTTCACGTTTTGGACCTGTGAATTGGCCTCCAAGATCTTGTGATTTAACACCGCTAGATTATTTTCTGTGGGGCTATGTAAAGTCATGGGTCTATGCGGATACGCTACAAACGCTTGACCATTTGAAAGACAACATTCGCCGTGTTATTGCCGATATACGGCCACAAATGTTGGAAAAAGTCATCGAAAATTGGACGTCCAGATTGGACTACATCCGAGCCAGCCGTGGCAGTCCTATGCCAGAAATCCTATTTAAAATGTAATGCCACAAGATTATCTTTCAAATAAAAGAATTTATGTCAATCGAATAATACATCGTTGTTTTATTGCAATTTACAGTTCTATACCTCTCAAAAACACCCTTACTTTAGAACTGCAATTTTTAATTTTAAGATACAGTCGCCGTATAACACGCGCTCCCCTTTTTTTACGAAGAAACTTGAAATTATGTATGTGATTCCCGTATGTTTTGAAGCCATTTATTTGAGGTATTATCCCAGACTTTTGAAAAAAAATAGTATACTTCTAGAATTGTAACCCTTTAAGTTCATAAGAAATGTCATTTCTTTCATAAAACCGTATTTTTTATGTATGTAGAAGCCTGATTTTTTTCTATGCTTATTATTTTCATTTTTCAAGCTCTCATTTGTATACCAGGCGTATAACGTGAACCCGTAAATCTCGATCTTCTTTCTTGTGTTAAAAGTGCGTGTAATGCGCCAGATTTTACACCAAATACTAATAATGGTAGTACATAAATATATAAAAAGTAATATTTCATAATTGATTAATTTAAAAATAAACTCATTTTATAACAATTATAGCTTTTCTCATGTGAATTTTGATTTAAGTCGTAAATTTAAAACATTTTTGTTAAAAATGTTGAAATTTGAATTATACAAAAATTTTAAAGTACCATAAAATCCGGCGTATAACACGTAACGCCGCATAAAGCGCACGCATGCTTTAAAGCTAAAATTTTTAATTTTAAGATATATTCGCCGTATAAAACGCACCCTCTTTTTACAAAGAAACTTGAAATATACTTATGCAATGGTCGTATGTTTTGAAGTCATTTATTCGAGTTATTACTGCAGGCTTTTGAAAAAGAATAGTATGCTTCTAGAAATACAGCCCTTTAAGTTTATAAGAAATGTCATTTCTTTTAAAAAAGAACAGTATTTTGATATATGTGGAAGTCTAATGTTTTGTTTCATCCTGATCTTTTTTTCATTTTCAAGCTCCATTTTTATACCCGGCGTATAACGCACACCCGTAAGTGAATGAGTGAATATTAACGTCACACTATTCAGCTACATGAGGGCTTTTGGCGACGGACCTCGTATATTTGGTATATTTGAACCATGATCAAGTGATGAGGAGGACACCTGAACTGTCACCCCCCTCACGCACCCATAAATTTAGATCTTATTTTTCGTGTTAGAAGTGCACGTTATACGCCGGATTTCACATTAAATTTTATATTTACAAAATTTAACCGTACGTATTTAACTTTATATGCATTTGGTATTCATTACTCCACCTAGTTTTGTTTGGTTTGTAGTGTTATTTTTTTAATAAAATGACATTTTTATAGCTCTGAATAACTAACAATTGATTACTTGAAAATATAAGATTATAATAATGAATCGGATCGCAAATAATATAATAGTGTAGCCTTATCAATAACGAATTATTACTATAATTTGGTGAAAAGAAAAAAAAAAGTTTATTTTTTGGAGAATTTGCAACTTTTTATTTAAGTATTTTCTAAAGGCAAAAATATTGCCGTACCATAAAGAGTTATCCAGTTGCAAAACAAATGTATATTAAAACACGTATAAATTGCAAAAACCATGGCAATTCTTAAATAAATTAATGATATTTTCAAGAACTTACCAATACACAAATAGAATTTAAAAAAATGCTGATGTTTTTGTTTGAAAGCAAGCTATTACCTTTCAAGGCACAAACTGAAAAGCTTTCCGAATGTTGAACAGGGTTTTTTTTATTACGTCTAAAATGGGTTATTTGAAAGAAATCTTAGACAATACAGTAGTCAAGTAAATATTCAACAAACTTGAAAATATTTTTCCACAGAAGTATCAACATGTATTTTTTTTTCGAAGAACCGAAGCATTTTAAGCGTTCCGAAGTGATCGGAAAGAATGATCAATCATATTATCGGCTATCATAGCACCATATTCGTTGTTATACACCATCTGATGTGAGAATCGCATACAAGTTACTCACCGAATCGTTGGCAAATGTCTCAGAGAAAGGAATCTTCATTCGAGCGGACAGTTACGCTACTTACGCTGCACATTTCTACACCGTCAAATTCAACAGCAGTTTTGACAAGTAGAAACAACTTAGAACTGAACTTATTAGGTTCGAATATTTTACACTGAGGAGTCCCATTTCCATTTATGTTCTTTATAACTACTGCCACAATGTTTTGATACATCTAGTAGAGTGCCAAAATCCATTCATTGAAGCCCACAATACTGTGAATTTGACTGTGGTGTATTTTTTTGTCTCGAATCATTTTCCATAGATTGTAGCTAAAGCTTTGTATAATAAATAGTGACGCATTTAAGTATTACCAGTACATAGATGAAATGGTATGATTATTTGCTTCACAAATCTTTCTAGGTTCCTCCGGACCTCCTTTTTAACATGACAATGATCGGATGATTTCAGTACGCTTTGCTATGAAATGTCTTCAAATTTGACGAACACTCTTTTTTGCCAGATAGGTTTGCCACATAATAAATTTTGGACCTGATATGAAATACGGAGAGAGATAGAGTTCGGAATGTCGTTGACTCTTCTAGTATTTGGATAAAATTTTTACACGGCAACATTCTACAAATATTATTCCAAGTATTTGAGTATCAACTCACACATAGGCAAGATATGGACTAGAGCACCTGTGGAATTCTTAATTATCATCGATCGAATAGTAATCCATTTATTCTATAATTATAAGTATATCCTTTTTGTTTGATTTCAGTATTTTCCCCAGTTTTGTTCTAGTTGGACAACCACTTCATACTGCTTCTATTTTTTATGATTAGAGTTCATAAAAAAAGCTTTGTAAACTATAAATAATCAATTCTGAACTTTGATATTATCTATAGGATTTAATTAAATCCATCACCTAAATATGAATTTATATTTAAATATTTTATAACATAAAAAATTTAAAAAATATGTTCTGTAAAAATGTATAGCAAATAAAAGAATAGATCCTAAAAATAAGTAGATAATTGCTTCAACTGCATGTGTAATATATTTCTAAAACAGCTCCATATTTTCCTTAATAACCTTTTCCCCGGAACTTTAATAATACACTACGTATTAAACACTTACAAAATTTAATTTAAAAAGATACAATTCATTTGTATACAAAAATGCTTTGCCTGTTTTCGCTTTTTAACTTTAATGTAATATATATTTCTTTAATTAAGAGCTTACCCGAATTGTGTACTGTTTGATAGGTAATATTTCTCCCCATCTTCCTTTTCTTTACATCAAAACTAATCTTTTTTGTTTCAGTTAACTCTTAATAATGAATTTCTGATGTTACATTTTAAAATATTCAGCAGCTATAAACTATTTAAAAACCAAAATTAAACGTTAATAAAACCTTATTAAAATATTAAAAACATTACTTGGAAAAAGAAACAAATGTTATTTCTTCGCAAAAAGTAATATTTTCCATTCCATTATCAGAGTTTTCTAGCTCATGAAATTCAGTTGAAAATGTATCTCATAAAGTCAAAAAATAAATAAAATGAGTTTTATTTTTGGTGGATGGAAATGTTAACGACTGCGTTCGAAAGGTTTAAATAGCTGTCATAAGACAGGAACCATCAAGAGGAAAATTGCTATAGAGACGGTCGTTGACGATATTTTTTCGAAAGGAACATCTATTATTAAAATGGTGATTTCTTTCCCGACATTTTAAGAGATATCTTTTATTTAGAGCGATTGTCATTATTTTGCGTTAGAGTCGTCTGCAAAAGTTTGGAATCAGTTGATATTATGTCTTGTAGCATCTTTTTTTCCAGACAGGATACGGTTATGTTTGAAAGTAAATTAACGTTCATAATGAGACATGGATGTATAGGATCGTATTTTCGGTAATGAAGTTTATGAAAATAATTGTTTCGTCATTGAAGAACTTTTATTATTTCATCCATTGTTCTATTTTGTATTATCATTGATGGACCTTTCAAAATCGAAGCTCATTAAAAATTGCATTTTATATCGCAATTTTATTTCAAAATACTTACTGATAATCTAAGAATATTGAATAACTAATATATAATTTACGTAAAAAATATGCTCACTTTCAATTTATGGTGGTACACAAATTAAGTTCATTACTATATAGGTAACTCATAATTCTGCATGTTATTGCTGAAAATTAGTGGGCTCGATATCTTGAAGGTAGCATGCCGCCCTCGTAATCCTAAGGTAACGGATTCGATCCCGACTGGAGCCAATGGATTTTTTTAAATGTGAAAATCGTAGGCACGTACGTTATATGATTGTGACATATAAAGGATTTTTTAAATACCATTTTGGCTCTGCTAATCGATACTCAATATCTGCAATATATAACATTCGACGAGGTTTTGAATTCAATAAATTCAGTCTTTTAATAATTAATATCAAACTTTACTTTAAATTTATACCTTAACTTAAGAAATTTTATATTTTTTCCCCAATAAACACTAATAACATTATTGTAACTAAGATGAATACATTGTGTATATTAACATATTGGAATACAAAAACTTAAAGTGCTAAAATAGCATCTTCATTGGTACACAACTTCATATGTTTTTCCTTTTTATTCATAGCGCCTTGACATACATTGCTATAAATAAACAAATTTTCGAAGTTAAAATAATTGGGTTTTTTTTTGTTGCTATGGTGTTCATTCAGAGTATATTTGTTACTTAGTATCATGCAATGTACTTATTATTTATAGGATTAGATTCTGTATAGAAGATTTGAATATAACCGGTTCAATTTACTGGCTTAGTTAGGTCAAGGCACTTTACAATGTAGTTTTATAGATTAGGTTCAGTCTAGACCAATATCAATAAAATCTGTATCAATAAATCAGATTTCAATAATTAATTTTGAATTCTAAAATATATATATTTTTTAAAACATGAAAGAATTTTAAAAAAAATTAATTAAGTGTATATGTGGAAAATAATTTTTTAAAGTAGTTATTACTACAAAAGTTTGTACATTTTAAAAAGTTATTTTTAAAATATTTTAGAATGTCTTAAATAATAATGTTAGTTTAGTTTTGTGATTCTCAGAAGCTTACTTTAAGAAAGTTTTAACCAATTATATTCATATTACCATAATTATTTGTTAAAATTTCAACTCTAATTAAAGTTAATTAATATAAAAATTCTTTCCATTTAGAAAATATTCTATGCATTTCATAAATTTGTGTTATTTATATACTTACAAAAAAGTATTTTAAAAGGAGTACAATCTCTTAAATATTATTTTTTATTTCTGTATACTGTTCTAAAAATCCTTTAAATGGATTTCTTTTCTACACTTTTAGAATAAAAATTCAAAAATCGTCTGCTTTTAATCTTAATCAAACGCAAAGTTCGAAATGTGCTTCTAAACAAAAATATTCGGCAATAAATCTCTTTTCTTCTTTTGCACTATTCCCCGAACTATAACACAAATGTACAATTCAGAGATAAATGATTCCGTTGAGAGATAGATTCCCCCTTTTTTTTCAACTACGCTTCTTTCCTCAAGTACTGTGAATGGAATTCCAGGAATTTGTCTTCCTGACATCTTGGCCGTAAGTCGAAGGAAATTGCTCAAAATTCTATTGGCCAAGGATATGTTCATTTCAGAGGACTTGAGCTCACAAGTATTATCTTTAGTAAGTAAAAGTTTCCAACTTCTCAAAAGAAGGCATAAATCATCGACTTCAAGTATTTTTTATGCATCCATGGTACTGATGTAACAAAGTTGTGAAAAATATCAAAGGAATTATTTTTCTACTAGATTTAAAACGGAATTCACTTGTAAGATACAATACTGTTCTTTCAATTTTTTTGTTTTCTATGTATGAAGGTCATAAATTTGGTTCCAGGTAAATTGTATTCTTAAAATAGCTACACAAAAACGATTGAAGCAATTGACAAATTATTACAAATTTTGAGTCATTCGACATGACTGAAGATAATTTAGCTATACTTCAACAGGAAGAATATATTCATGTTAAATGTTAAGTAGTAACAGTTTAAAATCATTTACTAAACTAAATTTTCGGTAAATTTTCGACAATTTTTTTTAAATTGTTTTCAAAAAAAATATCATTATTTAGGTATATTTATTTTTAACAAATGTTAAAGAAGACAAACATTAATTAACATAGAAATGTTGCTTTCAATTATTATTTTTTCTGAAGAGAAAAATAAAAAAAAGGTGCATAACATTTCAAAAAATAATTTTTAGTAAAATTTAACACTTACACAAACTATTGTTAGTCAATGTAAAAAATACACACAATTTCTCGAATATTCTTGGGTTGAACCACACAAAACATAAAAAGTAAGCTTAAGAAGATATTTTTATACAATCCAATTTCTGATGTTACTTTATTAATTAATTAATTAACAAAAGTTTTAAAGAGTTCTCTATTTTATCTCTGTTTTGTTTTATAACAAAATTATTTTATGTATGAGAAATTCAATAAGCAACTTTTTCATGAAATGCAATTTTTTATTGTGAATTCCAAGACAAATTCCAGAAAGATAATTATTTCTTAGTTTCCACAAAATTCTACTTAAAACTTCAATTTTAATTAAATTTTACATTTTATTATTGATTAAACTGTTAAACATGTTTTCCTTTAACTTTAGTTTCTTGAATTCTCTTTCATCTTCAAATAGTGAAAGTTACTTAATTTTCTTTTTATCCTTATTTAAATACACTAAATTAATTCGTCTTGATTTGTTACTTCACTAGCCATACGGATTTAAAAACTGTGTTTTATCAATTAAAAGGACTTGGTACCCTAAAAATCACAAACCTATCGTTTTTTTTATTTTCATTTAATCTTATTCTTTGCATTATTATCTTTCGATTGATATATCACTTGTGCATGTCGGAAAGTTAGAAGTTGAATAAAACTTCCTTTGAAAACAAATTAGGCAATTCAGCCACACCCCCTTTTTAGAAAAAAAAGCTAAAAAATGCGTTATGATAAAAAAAATCTATTTTATAAATAGAAATAATAACTATAAAAAAAATGTGTAGTATTAAAAGCAGAATATTTCCGAGGCAATACAATAATGTAATTTTTCTTCCTTGTGAAATGTGTGCATGTAAAATTTTTAAATTAAGGCATTTTATATTAATAATTTTATAATTTCAGTTCTTCCTGATATATTTTTCATACAAATGTAATACTTTAATATTATAAGAAGAAAAACAGCTAAAATTTCTGTCGTGACAGAAAAAAAATTTTTGTAAAGTTTTTCTCGAGTTTTCTTGTGCAATTAGTACTCTCTAAAAGTTGATCATTTATAAAAATGCGTGGGTTGAAAACATATGAAAATGCAATTATTTTAAATAAAATGTATAACTAATATCTTAAAGTGGTATTTTAAGTTTAATTAAGCTTATAATAATTATTTTTTCAGAATTATAAACTTTAAAGTGGTTTTTCTCAGTTTGTGTTTTTCGAAACCTTAGTGCATTCAAAATGCTACTCCTTCGACAATTATTTACCAATCACTTCAATTTTTTTCCTGCGTGTTAAAAATAAAGCATGTAATAAAATTAGGGATCCGTTTTGCTATAAACTGAATACTTTTAAAAAAAAAAATAAAATGTAAGACATGTTGGCTTTTTCGTTGATTTTTAGCCTGTATATCAACATTTTATTTTTTTTTTCTCAAAAACGAATGAAGTTATTCTAAAATCGATCCCTAAAGTTGTTAAGAACATCCATAAGAATATTATAAAAAAATTTCAGGTCAAAAAATTAATTTTTACGGAAGGAGTAGGATTTTAAAATTTTCCCAATTTTTTCCTCAAAAAATTTAAATTTTTAAAATTGTGTGAATAATATATGAAAATTTTCATCTGGTAACATTTTCTTGAATAAAAACATTGTATAAAATGCTAAAATGTAATTTTTAAATACGTAAATAAAGAAATTTGCTCAAAGGGTACCAAAGCGTTTCTCAAACTGTGGGGCGCGCCCCCGTACAGGGGCGTGAGCATATTGAAAAGTCGAAAATGAAAGATAACTTTTGAAAATTTTTTAATTCGCTGAAAGTAAACAAACAAAATACATTTTGACATAGTAAGAAATGAATACACTTATATAATATAATTATAATGTAACAGTACTAACAGTGCATTTTATAATTAATTTAGCAATACTAAGCTAAGAACACGTTTAATAATTACCACTAACCCCATGGGTTTTGTCATATATTAAATTATATACAAAAATTAACACTTATCTTGATAATTTGTAATAGTATAAATCCCTAAACTGCCGATTAAAAGTCACGTGATTCGCTCCCCAATGCCACCCTTTTCCACGTAGGCGTATATATGTGATGTATTGGAGGGGGAGGAATAAATAAGAACATTATCTGAAGCAAGAAAAATCCTTTACAGACAATGTGTACCTATGACTTTTTATGGTATTCCAAAGCCTTTGTAATAATTTTATGAATAGCAGTGTGCAGAAAAAATTGTATTTCGTAAAACGTATATAAACTGGTGTGCAAAAATAGAGGACGAAGTCGAAAAATTAGCATATCAGCTGAACGAAGAGGCAGAGCGGACAGAAAGACCAATCAGGAGATTAAGTAAATTGATGTACGGTAGCAAATGCGCAGATATGCAGGTAGACGTAATGGGGGAATGTCTGAGTAGTAAAAAGCATGTTGTCGGTGTAAGATTAGTATTTCTGGCAAAGAGATTGCACGCCGTATAGCAGTTAAAATCACACCGAGTTGCTGCCTCAGCGAGAAATGGCGAATAATCAATCTGTTAGACGACATCTGGATGCTTTTACCCGAGGTCGAATCATTGGGAAGTTGGAGGAAGGCCGAAGTGTGACTAGTGTGGCTGCAGAGTTCGGAATTGCTCACAGCATCGTTTCACGACTTTGGAGACAATTTCAAACTACAGGAACAGCTATCCGTGGGTTCAGTAGTGGTCGTCCACGAGGAACCACACCCGCAGATGACCGGTACATTGTCTTGCAGGCCAGAAGAAATCCTTAGACACACGACACAGGCGACTGGACGACCGATATCGCGTTTTACCGTGGCCAGAAGACTGCACGGTGGTGATCTGTTTGCACGACGCCCTGTATGGTGTGTACCTTTAACGCCTGTCCATCGGAGAAGACGTTCTCTGTGGTGCCGGGGACACCGGAATTGGAGAGACAATGAATGGGGACGAGTACTTTTTACAGATGAGAGCAGATTTAGTTTGAGTAGCGATTCTCATCCCATACTCATCTGGAGAGAGCGGGGAAGCCGCAATCATCCCTCGAACATCATTGAAAGGGACAGGTATGGAGGTCACGGTGTTCTCGTTTGGGGAGACATCATGCTTGGTAGTCGTACAGACCTTCACATCTTCGACGCAGGTTCAGTCAACGGGACCCGTTATTGTAACGAGATTCTTCTTCCATATGTGCGTCTTTTTAGAGGCGCTATGGGTCTGCAGTTCCTTTTCATGGACGACAATGCACCATGTCATCGCACAGTAGCTGCCGAACAGCTCTTAGAGAGTGAGGATATTGAACATATGGATTAGCTGGCACGATCTCCGGATCTCAATCCCATCGAGCATATATGGGATTTTCTAGGCAGACGCTTGGCAGCTCGTACCTTACCACAAGTAACGATTCGGGAGCTTCGATTGGCGCTGCAAGACGAATGGGCAGCAATGCCTCAACAACTCATTGACACCCTCATTCTCAGCATGGGCAGACGCAGTGAAACGTGCCTAGCAGTCAGGGGAGATCATATCCCTTACTAAAGACCGGATGTTTCTTGCTGGACACACATCACAGGGATGTTTCGGCCTTCAGTCGCATTGCGCTCCATGCTACTTTTTCAATCAAGCTTCTTTTTATCCCTCTGATTTCTCTTTTAGTAAGTGTTGCTTACATATTACACATGTCCTTACGTATTGGGGATCTTACGGTATTAAATGTGTTGATTTGGAAAGCTCTTGTACAAAGTTATATTGAAAAAACCGTCTCGTCCTTATTTTTTGCACACAAGTTTATATGTCTGATGTAATTAAGGCTTTGTCTGAGCGAGACGTTTATGCACGCCATTGGCACAAAAGAGGTGAAAGTCGTATTGTAGCTTTAGGGTCCAAGTATAGTATTGCTGAATTCCATACACTGTTATTTTATGGAGGGGGGCGCAATGAAAATGATGATTTAATATTGGGTCGCAAATAGTGAAAGTTTGAGAAGCACTGAATTAAATGTTTGCGCAAATATTCATGCATTCATACCAGTCAGATATATTGTGGTTTGCTAAGGTAAATGGAATACTAATAAATACATTATTTCTACTTTAAAAAAAATACGTCAAAATATTCACTATTTTAATTTATAACACAAATCTATTATGGCTTGTAGTAAATATTTTTAATTTTCAGAATAAATTAATATTTGTCTTTTATGTTTTTCAAATGAAATATATATATTTCTCTGATACAATTATTTAGTCAAGCAATTTTTTAAATGAACTTCCTTGAAAATATTTAAGTGTCATATATCTGTTGGTAATGAACATATTGAAACAATGACTAAAATGTAAAGATAAAATTGCCCATAAAATTGTTCTGTTATTTTTTTCGTCTCGGTAAAATTTTATTTTTCACAGCAGTCCGAAAGAGAGATGCGAGGACAGGAAGTTTTATATTGTTTTCTGATGAATTCTTTTGGCAATACAGAATTCCCTTAGCACCAGTTTTGGACAAGCGATGAAATCATTTTCTTGTCAACGGGCGTCATTGGTTAACGAGTTTGAACATGAAAAAGGCGGTGCATTGTTCCTTTCATCAAAATAGCATAGGAATTTCCTGTGCATCTGCCTCCAGGGGCTTTCATAGATATAAAGAATCTAAGCTTTACAACCTCAAGCAAGAATTTCTTCATATGACACGTTATTATTGTTCTAAATGACCAAAATGTCCATTAAACTTGGATTTTTTTAGAACAAAAAATGTCTCAGCCAGATTAAAAAAAAAAACAATATTTTAAGCTTAACATGTTTCCTATTTTTCCTGCTACTTTTTCTTACAAGGATATTCCATGAAGTAAAATCAAGTAATTTTTTATTTATTTATAAACGCGCAAACATTGCCCTGAGCATTATTATTTACCGTAATATTTAGTTGTGCATATTTGATGTTCTGTCTGAGGAATACAAGTTGTAAAAAACGTAAACTTACCTCCTGTGCTGTGTTGAGACGTAAGCAGAGCACAAACGGAAAATTTTATAAACATATCTCAGAAAAAAGCTATTATTTCCTAAAGGTAACTTAAGATTTTCAAATTTGATCAATTGAAGCTTGGGGTCTTATGACCATAGGGCAGTGCTTCTGAAAGTTGCAATATTCGCGACCCAATATTCAATCATAATTTTCATCGCACCCCCCTCATACAATAACAATGTATTGAATTTAATAATACTATATTTTGACGACAAAACCATGATACGACTTTAACCTCTTAAGAAACCCAGCGCATATAATCGTCTCGCTAAGCCAAAGCGTTTATTTCCCCAGACGTATATATACGTTTTTCTGAAGTATGATCTTTTTCAGTGCACTTCTATCCATTAAATTATTCCGAAGGCTTTGGAATGCAATAAAAGAGCCTTTACAATGTTTGCGAAGGATTTACTTATTTCAGATTATTTGCTTCTTTATCCCCCCAAGCGACTAAGAGGAAAAAGATCGGCACTGGAAAATTAATTACATCAGGTTTAATCTGCAGTTAAGGGATTGATTATAAACCGTACAAATTATCAAGATAAGTGTAAATGTTTGTTTTTAATTATAGATATGACAGAACCATGTTGTCACTGGTTATTAATAAACGTTTTTTTAACTGAATATTGATAAATTTGTAATAAAATGCATTGTGTAGTACTGATATATTTATAAGTGTAATGTATCATTGTAAATGTGTATTTTTTTATTGTGTCAGAATGTATTTTATTTGCATATTTTCAGTAAATTAATAATTTTTAAATAATCTTTTGTTTTCGACTATTCAACATGATTGCATCCCCTCGTAGAATCGTCACGCCCCCCCAAGGGGGATGCGCCCCACAGTTTGAGAAATGCTTCCATACGGACTTTACAAGATAACTGAGGAGCTGTTGCATTTCTTTACTGTTGTAATATATCAATATAAACTGATTTTCATTTATCATCGTGCTTTATTACTCTGACCTCTTCGCTTATTTATCTAATGTCATTTAATTGTGTACATTCAACACTGGGTGTTGACAAATAGAGACTTCCTTGATTCAAGTTTTCCAATCTCCATCACGTTCGGCTATTCAAACAATAGATTGTACTCATTTTAATTGTTTAACTTTCCTTTAATTGCACAAGTCACATGCACGTGTACGCTTATGCAATCGACAACAGAAGTGTTATCATGTATTGGAAGCATTACTTTTAAGTTTCGTTTCATAATTTTTGGTTAAGATAAAGTAATTAAGTGGGATAGTGAGAAGGATATTTTTGTGATTTACTCTTTCACCTTTCAAACTTTGACCAATCCTTCATTAAAATTGTATCAATATATTTTTGACACAAATCAATCTTTTAAATATTAATTTGTTTTTAATATTCTTCTATTTCTAAACATTTATTATTCCTCTACATGTTTAATACTATTCTATTCATCTACTTGTTAATACATTGCATAATACCCATCATGGAAATTTTTGTATTATCGTTGAATGTGTTTTATTTTATATTCATTTCGAGAACTCTATTTATTTTATTCAAATTTCCATTATAATTTTAAAATATTTTTTATTTACTATAAATTAGTATTCTTCTTTAATCATAAATTTTGGCTTTTCAACTGAACATACTAAAATTTCAGATTTCATTACCACCGTAATTTACACCCTTTACGAAATAAAAATTACGTTCGTGTTTGTAAGCCAAATAATATTTTTTCCAAGACTTAATTTTAGCCGTGGTAGCCGAGTGGTATAGGTATCGGACCGTGGCTTGCTTTTTCACGGGATCGAGCCCAGTACCACTAAAGACCCGCCGTGTAGGGCAGCGATGCACGTTAAATCTGTCGCGAGCTGAAACGTCCTCCCGTTGGTGTGGTGTGGTAGTTAGGAGAGGGGGTGCCAGCTCAGGTGTCGTCCACGTCACTTGACCATGGTTCAAAATTACGTGGTCCGTCGCCAAAAGCCCTCGTGTAGCTGAACAGTGCGACGTTAATATTCAATCAACCAAGATTTAATTTTCTTCGTTATCTTATTATGGAAGAGAAACTCTACCTAATGTAAACATAAAAAAGATTAAAGAAAATAATGGAGATTAATAAAGTCCTTTAAAAAATAACATGAATATTTATTTAGTACTTTTATTTTAAAATTATATCTTAAGAGTTTTATAAATATTAACCCTCACAGAGTTTTATGTGAATATTCACGAATTAATTAATTTTATGTGTACTAGCTTAAAAATTTAACTTTTTTTCTCACATTACAGCATTGTAGAGCATTCTAACGCCATGGGAAAAGTAAAAAATTATAAATATTTTTACAGAATATGTATGACCTGCTTCCTTTTGCATCTGCAAATATTTAAGAAAATACTTCTTTCACAAAAATGTTTTCTTTTTTAAAGTTTTACAAGCTTCTGAAAAATATAAAGACAAAATAAATGTGTGCTGATTGCTTCATACTTATTCTCTTTCATTTTTATGCTTTTATAAAAATAGCAAGTTCTGAAATGGCTTAGGCTTAAAGAAACAAAATAACTGCGAGCAAGCATTGTCACAGAATATTGTCAGCAATAATTTGTTACCTTAAAAATATACAAAAAAATTCTTTCGCTACAAAAACCTCTCTTCTGTGAAGTTCAGTCTTAACGAAGCGTGTTTAAGCCCTTCAGCTTATAAAATAAATTGTTTACCTTATAAAAAAATGTAATTACTTTTTTTTTTAGAAAAACAACTAGTTCAATGCTTTGCTCACAATAGCAGCCTTAAATAATACAATATGCTTCAAACACGCCACTTGGCTTTGAGAAAAAATGGAATTTTTAAAGTAATATATTTAGTTACTCTACAGGTAACAAGAAGACTTTTTATTCTAAGAGGAAAAAAGTTGCCATTCTGAATTCTTTGAAACAAAAACTACTGAATTTAATTAAAAACATTGTTTTGTCGCAATTTTTTTCATAAATTGAAGGTATTTTATACTAAGCACTGTTGTTTTCATTGATTAAATAAAATGTAGAAAATATTTCAAGACTGTCATTCACATATTCTCGTAACGTCTATTGCGTTCCAAAATAGACATTCTAAATGATTAACTTAATATAAAGCTACAAAGCACACTTTCTCAAAACAAAATAAAGACATTAATTTAAAAGAAATTATTTCTTGAAATTTGCATTACTTAATTGATTCGGAAAATAGCAAGTTTGGCAAGATATTTTAAAACTTTTTTTTAAAAAAAAACTTTTTTTAAGGTTTATATAAAGCATTAAGTTTTTGAATACTTTTAATCATTTCAATTGATTTATATTTCTTAAATTATTTTGAATATAATTTAGTATGTAATTGAAACTTTGATTCTTTTCAATCTTAATTTTTTGCTGAGAGTTAAAGCCTTCAAGAGAATCAGGATTTTTTAAAACATTAAATATTGTATAAAAATAACTGGAACTCTCTCTGAACTTGCAAATATAAATGAAAGTGTCTACAAAAAATGTATATATTTCAATAGAAAAAGAAAACTTAGGGAATTGCAAGGACAAAGTATAAACGCTTGAAAATATGAATTCAATATTTCTAAAAACATTCTTTTAAGAAACAGCACTTGGAAAACTTCAATTTCTTTGAAGCTGATTATTTTGGAGCCATTTCTTACGGCAGGATTAGCTACTAAGAAACATTTTTATCATTTTTATCTAATATGTCGGCATGAAGAAAAGTGATTTCAGGCAATGCTATAATAAAAAGCTTGTAATCGATTTGCAGATTTGTTTCTATTTGGGTTTAATTCTATTAAAACACTCTATACACTTCATTCAGCAATTATTGATTTACAAATCAATTAATTTAGAACATTATACTTGTATATTAGGGCTAGGATCATACTTCAACTTCAATAAGTATATTTTAATCCAAGCCCTACAAACGATCCAAACCATAGATGAATTAAAAAATTTTGATGGTACTTAAAACATGTAAAATAGAAGTTCCCAAACACTTTTTTGTCTCATAGACCCCTTGCCATGTTTTTGGTATGGGGTAGACCCCGGTTTAATTAATATTTAGTTTTTGTAAATTTATCAACTTAAATGTCTTTTTAATATAGCCAGTATTACTACTATTACTTTAAAAGAATTAAATTTATTATTAAGGAATTACAGAGTTAAAAGTTTAAAAATCATATGTTAATTAATATAAATTAAAAGTTAATTTATTTATAAACTAACTTTTGAATAAAATAACCAAACAACACACAATTGATATTAATGAGAGGGATGAATCTGGCGCTACAATAATGCATTTTCAACATTTAATATCAAGCTTATCAGGTTTAACCTTAAATCTCCTCTGTTAGTAGTGTCCAGTTTCTTTTTTTGTTTTGGAGATTGGCAACTGCACTAAAACTCATTCTTACTAGGAGAAATAATTAAAAACTTCCTCTCGATATTTCATTATTCGGGACAAATAAGAGGTTTGTCTTTTTAAAGCCACAATTCCTGGTATCCGTTTCTAAATTTTAAAATCTTCATGGGTGCATATCACAATCAGTTCCTGTTGTCATGTGCATTTTTTTCTCAATATGATGGTATAAATTCATTGCCTACTGTGGTATTACCATAGTTAGAGATCTCAAACCTGGTTTCAAAATCTGAATAAAAGGCAGTTAAATGTTGAACATAGGTTAAACCGTGATGAAAGATTTCTGGATCAATTTGAGAAAATTATATACCTCTAGTATTATACTTCTTTTGTTTAATTCTGGAAAGAAACGCTTAAATAGTTCCTGTTTTAAGGTAACAGAACACCTTCGAAAAAATTTTTTGAATTAACCTGAATTTTGCCTGTAAATGCATATTTTATGACCTTATGGGTCTCAAAAATTAGAAAAACACCCAAGAAAATTTTTGTTAGTATACATTTTTAGTGTCAAAGGGGTATTTTATAAAAAAAATTAGCAAAAACAAGACTTTACGTAAAACATGATAACTGAAAATAAAATAAATATATTGATATTTTGTAAATTGAATAATATAGCATACAACCTTATCTAGAGAATAGACTCTTATAGAATAGACTCTTATTTTTGTAATATGACCATTACGTGGGAACTTATTGCGTTTCGAACTTATATACGTTGAAATTTTCTTAAAAGCTATTGTAATTTTTACTTTATTGCTATATAAAAAAATTTCTACTCAACACAAAATCTTATGAATGGTCTATTCCCTGTATAAGTATTTAAAAAACATACATATAAAAATTTTATATCATTCAAGCATAACTTTTTGAGATATTGTGTTTTGCGGTAAGAAAAAATGTAAAAAAATTCATTTTGAGAGAACGATAAAAATAACATTAAACTATTCTGATTACAAGATAAAAACTTACTTTCTTATTAAAATGCACCAGATTTATATTTCTTCCCATCTTTGACTTCTAAAACACTATTTTTTTTCTTTTTAAGTGCTCTTAAATTTTTCCTGTTTTTCTTTGTTTTGGGGTCTGCATTATGAATTGATTCACGGATTCTGCATTTATCTAAATGTTTATATCCCCGTAAGGTAAGCAACCCAGGATTTTCAATATTCATTTTATTAAAAACTTTTAGACACCCATTTAATCCTTCATTGAAGTGTATAACAGCATCATACGACCCAAATTTAATTGTTTTGAGCGAAACAAATACTTCCTTCGGTACTTTTTGCCAAACTATTCCATTAAAACACTCGTTGGCATTTTGCGTGCGTCCATGCAAGCACTTACTTAATATTTGTTTGTCGCATAGTTCTAAATATACTGGTTTAATTTTATTTAAAGCATCATTTGATAAACCAGCATATTTTTTGTGGAACATTTTGTTCCATTTGCCACCCGCCGCTGAAAATAACACCAGCCACCAGCTTTCTTTCCCTATTGGGCATTGACCATGCATCGGTTTCTTATCACTTGATGCACAGTGATATAACGCAGCAATTACATTTTGCTGCATGGCAGTTAAGTTACCGACATTGCTGCGAACAGCAATTCCGTAATAGTTTTGAAGTCGATCAATAAAATTATCAGTTAATTTGCCTTTTCTAGACAGTCCTTTAGTTTTAGTTTTCAGTTTTCTCAGACGCGAACCCACTCTCTTTTGTACATGGGCAATGCACTCAAACTTGGTCACACTGTTTAATCCGTAAGTGTCTTTCACACTCATGAAAGCTTTTGAGTCGCCATCGCCATAATATTGAGTGTATTGCAGTCTGCGGGTTTTTTCAGATCGAAGAAATATTCGGGAAGCCCCCACAATTTCCATTTTTGATGAAGAGCCGGTGAAATTACACTGACATATGTCGTCGGCTTTTGACGACTCATATTCAAAGTTCCTTGGCATAGTCTGAAGTCTCTTACATGTTGGACAGTAGGACGACATAACTTCTATGTCTAACACCTTACCAGTATCAACTGATATTGCCGCAACACAGCCATTCATAGATGTATAGCCTCTTCGCTGCCATGTACCATCCACCGATATGCCACATTTTACAATATCGGATGAGAGATTTTGTTGTTTCTCCACAATTTCAGTAGCAGCTTTTATCATGGATTCCTCAGCTACTTCCTGAACCACTTTTAAAAGTTTTGCTTCCTGATTTTTGTAAGCAGTTTTGGTTAGTCGAGGCAAATTTAATGTTGAGCATAATTTAAATGCCCCAGCAAAACCTTTGCCTATCTGCCTCATACCATATACTAGCCTGGTATTTATGACAGGTGCATTTAAAACTTTTTTGATGAAGCAAATGCAAAAAAAAAGTCGCAGCACTTACATTTTAGTGTAAAATGGGAGCACAATCAATATCTGGAATCCTCGAATAGTTGTACTTTTTCAGCAAAACATTTTGGGCAGCAAAGTTGAGCAAAGGCTTCCACAATAAGTTCAAGGTCAACGATTCTGTTACCAAACACAGGACAAGGCATTTCTTCTGCAGTTGAGAAACTCTCATTTCCCAACTTTGAACAGCTAGCAGTACATTCAGGAACTGCTGAAGTGCTATTCTTTTTCGAAGTGTTTGTGAATTTATTACCATAAAATTGCCGCTTGCGCTTTCCAGCAATACTTTTAATCATTTTTAAGTTAAAATAAAGCAGAATAAAGCAATCAAATAAACTTTTTTACGCTGTCAATTCTTTCAGCATGAAAATCAAACACATATGTAAACAAAGTCGAAACAACAAACTTGCTGCCAGGTTTTACACATAAAAAAGGAAAACTGTATTTCCAAATACATTTATATTTATTCTTAAATGTTCTATTTTAATTTCTCACTAAATATTTGTATATTAATTATAATATTTCATGTCATATTTTATGAAAGAGAAACGTAAACAAACAACTCGGCCACTTCCGATTAGAAGAAACTATTTCGGGTCCGAGAAATTTATGATTAAGTAATATTGAAAAAGCTGTAACTCGGCTTCTAATTAAGATAGAAACAAAATTTTAACATATTTACAAAGATAAATGATTGAATTTTAATATAAGACCAAAAACGAAAAATCGATATATTGAACAAAAATTGAGTTTTAGAGGTGTTCTGTCACCTTAAAAAAATATCCTGTCACCATGTACGGGCTAATTAGCCTCATTAAATGTAGTAAATAAATCTGCTATATAAGTAAAATTTGGTTTCCATTTGATTAAACTTTCTTTTAAAATTAAAGTCACGATCTAGTTTAATGAGAGCCAATATCTCAAAGTCCCCCACTTACACCTCACAGACCCCAACTATTTTTTTTTTTGCTGACGTGGACCCCTTGCAGGTCATCGTAGATCCCTGGGGGAATACGTAGACCACTTTGGGAATCGCTGCTGTAAAGTGTTATGTCTAAAGTTAAAAATAAATCGTATAGTGTTTCATAACTAAGTTATATTTTTCCTTCAGCATCGATGCTGATTCAGAGTAATACATTTTTCCTGTATTTAAAGTAATATTTCAAACCTTACACGAAATAGTATCTTTTGATTTACTTTCTCCGACTAAAAAATCATATATAACTGTAAATATTTTCTTAACACTAAGCCAGCTTTATCGGCGCAGTTGAATTCAAAATAAGTTGAGGATTTTAGAATTGGAAATTTCACATCTTGGTGATCGTTCTTTGTTAAAAAAATCGATTTCTTTTTAGTTACATACATAACATTTTTTCTTGGTTTGAAAACGATTTATTCTTTGCGTATGAGAGTATTCTTCTTTATTCTTTTCTTCTATCTTTTTGAGTGTTTCCTTTTTTGAAGCATTCACCACATAAAAAATTTCAAATATTGAAATTTTAGCAAGGGCTTGTCAAAAACCAGTAACTTAAGTTTCAATTTTACTTTCTAAAACTACACTTCGTTTTCAATGATATTGAGGTTTATTGATCACTTTTTAATTTGTTTTAAGTTTCAACAAAATACCGTACCGAAAACTGAATTTCTAAATCTAAATTCTAAATCTAAATTCTAAATAAAAACTATTCTGAAAAACCTTCATTAAAGTTTTATATTTTTCAATAGTCAGTCTTTCCAAGTAATTGTTTTTATTTTAGTATATATATGTTTTCAATTACAAATAGAACTTAAATGTGCTGCACATTATGTTTTAAATTAATAAAAAATCATTTTACACGTTTCTTTGGTATTTTGCTGAAACAACAGCGAAAGAAGAAACTGATATACTTTTTTTAAAGCTAATTAAATTCTTATACGACCTTATTAATATGTTTGTGGACATAACAAGTAAAATGTAATAATGTATCTCGATTTAGTATGTAAATTAAAGAATAATGATAAAAAGAGATTACTCAATTTTTCGTCAAATTTATTTATTTTTAATATGGTATTGATTCCATAAGCATTGTCAATCCCAATTTTTTTAATTCGGATAGTTAAAAGAAAAAAACAACAAATGAAATACAATAAATTTTTAACACAGCAAATAATAATTTGATATATGTGTCATTTTTTAGACAATTCTTCTCAAAATTTAAATTTAAAAGCCTGTCGCCTCTCTTATTGCTTTATTAAATTTATGGATTCTTTTTTCTTAAATGTCCTTATTAAATTCTACTGAATCTAAAAGAGAGAGAATTTGCATGGTACTAACAATTCGTATATGTCTGATAACATTTTTTTTTTCCACTTAACAGAGATTAAATAAATTTTAATTAGCATATAAATTCTCAGCAAACATTTAAATACCTTTCCAGCTTTCATAAAAGATTCAGTTAAGTAAATTTCTTTAAATTTAATTGTAATTGAATTCCTTACCCTTACATAAATTTTACGTCTGAGATATTTTAAAACACAATTGTAGATATATAAGTGAAGAATATTATGTACAACTTAAAATAGTTAAGATATTTTAACTCGTGCTGCTGTTTTTATTAATAATAATTTTCACCCTTTAATTTTGATAAAAGAAAAGAAATTGTGAGCTGTATCTTTGGTACAGTAGTTCATTAAATATAATTTAATAATTAAATTATTCTTTTTAAGTACACTATTCAAACTTCACTGATTTTAATTTAATTACAATATTATTTACTTATTAGTGTTCTGTTACTATTAGTATTAAAATTTTTAACAAATGTATTTATTTCGTAAAATTTATATATATATATATATATATATATATATATATATATATATATATAAGCTTAATTTCTTTTAGAAATATTTATTTACACTTATAAAATTAATACTCACTTACATAAAAACATTCTAATATAGTTACGCAACAATATTTTTTGTATAAATATTATAATTATATTGTATAGTGAGAGGCTCGAACCTCTCTCTCGGGCACCTAAATGTGTGTAGGGGAAGGGAAGATACACTCGACATGATCCAATTAAGAAGACTTGGTACCCCCAAAATGGTACCCCCCAAAAAAACCGAGCTATCGTTGTTTTTTTTAATTTTTATTTTGAAAACAAATTAGGCAATTCGGCCACGCCCTCCTTTTAGAAAAAAAAGCTAAAAAAAAGCATTGTGATAAAAAAAAATCTATTTTATAAAGATAAATAATAACTATAAAAAATAATGTATAACATATAAAGCAGAATATTGCCGAGGCAATACAATAATGTAATTTTGCTTCTTTGTGAAATGCGGGCATGTGTAAAATTTTGAATTAAGGTATTTTACATTAATAATTTCATATAAATTCAGTTCTTATTCCTGATACGTTTTTCATACAAATGTAATATCGTGATAGAAAAAAAATAACATTTTCCTTGAATTTCCTTGTGTGCAATAAATATCGTCTTAAAATTGATCATTTATATGAATGTGTATGGGTTGAAAAAATACAAAAATGCAATTATTTCAAAGAAAAATACATATCTAACATCTTAAAGTGGTGTATTTTAAGTTTATTTAAGCTTATTAGAATTTTTTTTCAGAATTATAAACTTTAAAGTGGTTTTTCTCAGTTTGTGAAACACTAGTGCATTCAAAATGCTACTCCTTCAACAACTATTTACCAATCACTTCCATTTTTTTCCAGTGAGTTGCACATAAAGCATGAAACAAAATTAGAGATCTATTTTGCTGTAAACTGAATACTTTTAAAAAAAATTCAAATGTAAGAGGTATTGGTTTTTTCGTTGACTTTTAGCATACATAGGAACATTTTTTCCCTAAAAAACAAATTAAGTTATTCTAAAATAGATCCTTAAAGTTGTTTATAATATTTATAAGAATATTACAAAAAAATTGAAATCAAAAAATTATTAATTACAAAAGGAGTAGAATTTTAAATTTTTCCAAATTTTCTTCAAGAAATTTAAATCTTTAAAATTGTGGGAATAATATGTAAACAATTTCATCTCGTATCATTTTCTTGAATATAAAAATTATATAAAATGTTAAAATATAATTTTAAATGCATAAAGAAAGAAAGTAGTTCAAAAGGTGCCAAGTCTTCTTAATCGATTTATTTAACACACAAAGAACATACACATTTACAACTAATAATAGTAAGAGAATGTCTAAATGTTAACCACGAAAGTGGAGCAACAACGGAAAACGCGAATGATTAGGAGACTATCAAACTTGATCCTTACCTTAATAAAGGATCTAACCTATCATCCGATTTAATCTAATATCTATTCAATCTTAGTGAACAATCGTCAGTTTAAAGTTTCCTCCTAATAAGAATCAATCACTATAATTCTAATATTATACCTTCAGTAGCAATCTCACCTGACTCGAGTATATCTTCTCTCCTACTCTCTCTCAAGCTAGAAAACCTCAACTATATATAGTAAGTTAATTTAAATATCACGAGTATCTTCTTCCGAAGGGTTGGTTGTGAATAACTCTTATTTTAATTTTCTCATGGACCATCGGAAATTTGTGAAGTAGTATTAATGTAAGTCAACATTTTTTTAAAAGAACCTTACAAATCCTACTTAATGTCCGTCAAAATTGCGAATGCAAATAATTCTATCTCATTAAAATTAAAATTAAAATTTTACTCTACATCCTACAAGATAAATATTTTCTCACTTAAATGTACTGTGATAATTGTTTTAACACGAAACTGAGGAGACCGCAATATTTTTAATTTTTAATGTATATTAATAAAAAAAAACCCATATATTTAACAAAATTATGTTTATTAGAGTACATTTTATTTACATACATATGTATATATGCATGGATTTAACAAAAATATAATGAAACGAAAGCATTAATAAGATCTTAATGAAATTTAATGCACATTTTTCAACTTTTTCAAAAAACAAAACATTTATTTTGGAAAATAATCTGAAATTGTCTTCGAATTATCTTTCTTAGCATCAGATTGTCTGTAAATTGTTCTATGCAGTTAATTTTGTTATTCCTTTTACCATTGGAGTGTGCGTCTACATGAATGGCCATACTTTTTCATGATGTTTTTTATTCCGGATGACGTGAGAAAAGAAGTTGCATTATTCATTTCCTTTTCATTGACGAAATCTGCCTCAGTGAAATTTGTTGAGCTCTTAACAAACTCCTTAATGACTTTGTCTGCCATAATTGGAGCTGCAAACACATTATGATCATCTACTACAACGAAATCTTTTTAAGATAGAGTAGGACAGTTCAGTAACACTGAAAATTTCTCAAATACTTCATTTAGTGCTCATTCACAGGAACGAAATCTTTTCTTGTTGAGTGATTTTCATTTCGTGTTTAGAGGGGAAACAAATGCATGAAAATTCATAGTTGTTTTCCGGGACCGTTGTAGCATTTCGTGTTAACTGATATCTCATCTAAAGCTTTTTCGCGTGAAACGTATTGCAATTTAATACAGTTCTTCTCAAACTTTCACTACGTGCGACTGAATTTTCAATCATAAATTTCATCGCGTTCTCCTACTTGTACAATAACAATGTACTGCATACTATAATAATGTATTTTGAGGCAAAATCTACAAAATGATCTTGTTTACAAATTGTATAAATTATGAAAATAAATATTAAATTGTGTATATGTGTTACTTTAGGTTTTTGATATTTTAAGTTAATTATTTTTAAGTAACAGGATAAGGATCATAAATATATTTATTATTTAATGATACAAGATAACCATATACGCAGGGACCTTGATAAAGAAAGGTTTCAAACGGTAAAGAAGAAATATTGATAGATTCCACGTTAAAAGTTGAAATGAATCAATTTAGTATTTAAGCTCTCTTTTAATTTTGGGCTGGGGTGGATGAAAATCTGTTTGCATTGAAAACAAGAGTATTTTGTATATTATTACCATTTAAACTCTAGTATTATTAAATGTGTTCTTTATTTTGAATTGATACAGTAATCAAATACGTTGTGAATTCTGACTCATTTATAATATACCAATATAAATGTGCATTTTTTTAACTATGGGGTCTCAGAGGTGTTAAATTTCTCTAGAGGGCTAAAATATAAACAATGTTCAAATTTATATAACTCTTATGAAATTAAAATTAAATAATTCAATAATTTTACATATTTATAAAGGAATGGGGCATCACAAAAGTGTAAAATGTTTAAAATTTTATCAAAATTTTAAAAATAAAAGCATAGGAAATTAAACATTTCTATAAGAAATATCAATTAAGTTTTGCGTTGCGCATACTATTTTCTAAGATAGTAGCTTTTAATTACTAGCAATAAGTTGATTTATGCAGTTAAATCATCCTTATTACATTTTAGTATTTTTAAGTAAATAGAATAATAAATTGAACTGTCTAAAAATAAAAAAAAAAAACATTTTCAATTTTTTTTTTAAATTTCAATTTTTTTAAATATTTTGAAATGCAAAAGATGTATTATTCTTAAATTAATAGGGTTTAAAGAGTATGATACATTTTATAATTATTTTGTTTTATACATTAAATGTTACTATTTTAGAAAATAGTGAGCGCAACGCAAAAAAATTGCTTAATATTTATTACAAAGTCATTCCTTATTTTCATATGCTTCTGATTTTAAAATTTATGATTATGTTATAATTAAAACATTTCATACTTTTTGAAATCATAATCCTTTGTAAATAATGTGTAAAATATTCGAATTATTTAATTTGCAATTATAAGAATTATACCAGTTTGGAAATTGTGATTATATTTTCTCCCTTCTAGAGAATTTAACACCCCTGAGACCTCTTATATCAGAATATATTTCGTTTTGCTTCCTTTCAGTAAACTAGTAAATAATCTGTTATTTTATACTTTCCTGATGTGATCACGCCCCCCTCACGTAGAATTATCACGCATACATAGAGGATGCGTTCCACAGTTTTAGAACTGCTGGAACGTTCAATTAGTAAGTTTTTTTTAGGAAGGGGGGAAAGGGTTCACACACATATCATATCAATAACAAATAATGTTTATTTTATCAATTTTTTAATTAAAACATAGCGTTTTATTATTTTATAATATTCGAATTATGTATCAAGCTGATTACATCATCTCAAGACCACTAATCCTTTTCATACCACACCTGACATTCAAATACTGTTTAGTAGCCAAGAAAAGTGAAACCCCGGGAAACATTCCACCGGTATGGTGAAACTTTCGGGAAAACCTCGACAAGATCAATAACATCCGGAATTCTTCCTCCTACGGAGAAAGTGAAAGAGCTGCAGGAAGGGGTGGAATATAGCTAAAGGCAACTTCTGGAAAACGCTCCAGCGATTTCTTACAAGCCACTAAGGTTGTGTGTAAAATACGCTTCGTTTCCCATGTCGCTCGTTTATTTGTTAGTTTTGCACTTTCCTTTCTTTTTTTTTCACTCCTCGTGTAATCGAAAGCCTTTTCATTTGTTCTCCAAACGGTGCGAGATGAGAGCGTGGAGTTTTGTCATCTAAGACGGGATGAGAGATGGCGTGATTGAAAGGGTTTTGAAAGTTGGAAACTAGTTTGGGTGACTCGGAGTTCGTGGAGACACATAAAAGTTTGGGGAGGGAATTTAGTTCATACTTTTCAGAAATGAAGAAAATGATGTCTGGAAAGTTTCATTTGGCGTAACTTTTTAATATATGCTCAAATTGTTGTTAATCGTAATTAAGAAATTATTAGATTTATTTAGGGACCTTTTCCCTCTGTATAACAGCCCTTACATTAGAATGAATAACGTATTTAACATATTTTTTGAAGCTTTAACACTAAAAAGACAAACTTAGAATATGCCAATAGTCCAAAAGCAGTCAAAATGACTGCATTGTGAAATATTGATTAATGTATAATAATTTTTTAAAATTAACTTTTAATATTTTTGTATATTATTCATCGTCATGTAAGGAGTTATTAGTAAATATTAGCAATAAAAAATTACTTCACTTGGTAAAAAAATATAAACAGCAATGATAATTAGAATTTGCAAGATTCTAAATTATTTCATAAAATTTAAATTTTTTAAAGAGAAGAATTGCTGGTACTAGAGTGATAGGGAGCTAAGAGTGGAAAATCGTGTTAATGCCTGTTTAAACACAATAATAACAATGACAGAATTCGGCTAAACTGATTGATAGCATAATACGAGGAATCCGAAGTTTTGTATTCTAAATCTCAACATAGGATAAATTTAATAAATTAGTGTAACTTATATATAAGTAATAATTCTTTTGAATAATTCAGAGATGAAGGGGAAAAAAGCAACTGACACAGAAGTAAAGGCTCTTGACTCAGAAACAACATTTTTTTTCTTCTTTTTTACGTATAACTCATTAAGCAAATACAAACAGCTTATTCGACAAACACTTATTAGCAAGCGATAAAAAAAACTGCTGTATTTTCACAATTTTTTTCATAACAAAAACATGGTAACATCGCGCAAAATGTAAATAATCGGAGAGGCCCTGGTATGAAAAAAAAACACATTCTTTTAAAAAAATATGTTAATAGAAATTAGAAAGAATTGAAGCCTAATTATATGGATGAGAAACAAATAAAATTGCTTAACAATAAAAATACAACAACGTTAATTACAGAATTATAAAAGGACAATTATAGAATGGAAAAGCAAATAAAAAATTATTGGTACCTACGTATTGACGCAACAGTCGCAAAATCTATTAATAACTTGCCAAGTTGGCAACCTTAATTTTCTATGTGTGTCCTACATGTTGAATTGGCAATCAAGTACTTCGTTTCATATAATGTCACCAATAGGTTGCGCTAATACGTAAGTACCAAATTCCTTGATAGTAAAAGTAAAATTTGGTTCAAACAAAAGGGGCTTTCAAAAATGCTCGTAAACATTTTGGAAAGTTTACTTGTATTAGTTTTGGTTGCTTGAAAAATTATTTAGACTAATACTAATACATGAAAACATGCATAATGCACTTAAAATATCAATGGTCAAAATAATTAAGTCTTCATGTAAATAAATAAGTATTAATTATTATGAATACTTTTGAAAAATTTTATGTAATATTTATTGTAAAACTTAGAATTTAAACTATTAATATTTTA
The DNA here is from genome assembly GCA_019973935.1 of Trichonephila clavipes. Classification (NCBI taxonomy): domain Eukaryota; kingdom Metazoa; phylum Arthropoda; class Arachnida; order Araneae; family Nephilidae; genus Trichonephila; species Trichonephila clavipes. The sequence continues at coordinate 15,318 of BMAU01014599.1, read as the reverse complement.
ACTTCTAATTTTTTTTCTTATAATTAAATCAATGAAACAAAATTTAAGAATTGATGAATTTATAATTTAAAAAAAAAGCATGTTGCATAAATCATTGTTATTTAGATTATTTTATGACATTGAAACGAATACTACTTCTTTAATGAAAATAAATCAACATTGCTCAAGAAAGTACTTTATTATTATTTAGTTTCTCTTGATAAGCAAAATCGATGAACAAACTCAATTTCAAAATCTTATCCCAAAATGTTTACCTGAAACTTTAACTGAATTATATATATATACATACATTCCATTGCATAATTTGCATAGGTGAAGTTTTAGTCCATTAATACTCATTACAGACGTTTTATATTTGCATACATTCACCAGGAAGTACAAAAACAGAAATTACTATACATATAGTAAAGCTACTAACTCATTAAGTCAATCTCAGCGAAACTATTACTACTAGTAATAAGTCCGAGCATATTGAGGTTTTCGTCTTACCATTTTTAGAAGGCTGCAACTTCATGAGTCGCATATTTATACCCTGCTAATATTTCAAAGCGACACGCATCGGTGCATACGTCATTTTTGCGGACAGCGCTATATATCTCTCGCTATCGAGGAGACCAACGAAGAGAACAAATGAGAGGCTTATCCGATAGCTCTTTCATTTACGGCTAGATGAAATGGGATTTATGAAGGCAGAAATGAAAGCATTGGTGGTTCTGAAATCTTTGCGAGTAATTGGTTTGGATGGTGTTTCAGGAGAAATATCCGTGGATGGAGTTTAACGTTTTTATTCTAAATGTTTTCACTTATACTCTCTCTACAGAAACTGATAGTTAAAAATCTTTTTCCTTACGCAAATAAACGTACGCTGTTATACAAAATTTAAGAAGTTTATTGAAGCAGTTTAAGAATAAAACACTAAAAAAATTAAGATATTTGGAATAAGTTTAATGTTTTTGTTTAAGTCAATATTAAACTACAGGAGAATTGACTGTTTATAGACTTGTACGTATTTTATTTCAAATATTGATAAATGATTTAGTTAATATATTATATTTTGTGTTTGGAGAGGTGGCAGGAGTGTTTTTAACAAATATTTTTCTCCTGTAATTGAATGGCGTCTTGCTGACACAATCACGTGTACTATAATAATAAACGTATACATTATTTTTATTTTAGAAATGCCTCACATAAATAAATTATCAGAAACTCGCAGCCAAATATGGAGTTTCAAGCCGGAATTAATTAAAAGCGAAATAAAGAAATATTTATTCTAATGAGTAACGTTGAAAAATAGCGAAAATCGAATATTGCTGCAAACATTTTTTGTTCTAAAGAGGATGACTTTTGATATATATGTATATATATATATATATATATATATATATATATATATATATATATATATATATTTCCTGAGAAAATATATAGATCAGAAATATTTCTTAAAAATATTTTTAAACTCGTAAATGCACAAATCCACCACACAACATTAGGTCCACAAAGTCAGCTTGTTAGTGGTCCAGTTGTGAAGAGTTTGTGCATTCCACACACAGGTTACATTTTAATATACATTTTAATACATGCACACTTAAAAAATATTTACACGACTATATATACACTTTAAAAACCAGTTAAACATTTATGTCCTAACAGACATTTATGACCAATCAATCAAGCAAGTCTTTTACATATGATATGGTTTGCATCTAATGCCTAAATAGTCATACTCTAGTGTTGGATCAAGAATCGATTGGATTGACATGGTTAGATGTTAGGAGCAAAATATGATGTGTAATTGATATATTAAAAATGAAAAGTCGTGCTATAAGAAATGGATCATATTCTTGATGGGATACTGTTTGGTGAGTCTTTAATGTTTATTCTATTCATTTGTGAATATACTGTATTTTTAATGATTTACTCTATACATTTGTGAATATACTGTGTTTTTAATGTGAACATTCGGTTTTTAGAAATTTTTAGTTTGAACTTTCGGATTTTTTAGCTTGAACTTTCGAATTTTTTAGATTGAACTTTCAGATTTTTTAACTTGAACTTTCAGATTTTTTAACTTGAACTTTCAGATTTTTTAACTTGAACTTTCAGATTTTTTAACTTGAACTTTCGGATTTTTTAACTTGAACTTTCGGATTTTTTAACTTGAAATTTCGGATTTTTTAATTTGAACTTTTTGATTTTAGATAATATTTGATTTGAACTTTCGGATCAGGAATTTATTTTTTCTACCTTTACAACTATTTTAAAGATGGGTACATCATCTTGGGAGTTTGAAGGTTCACTTATATTATGCACTAAATTGTTTTTAAATTTTAATATTGCAATATCTTTCGGAATGTGATGGCGAATAGTTTTATTTTTCAAGTATAATGATTTAATTTTAACTTTTTAATTTAAAGTATAATGGTTTAATTTTAACTTTTTAATTTTTTAAATTTTTTTTTCTTAATTAACTTACCAAGTTGCAATAGGGGAAGGTTGGCGCCATCAAACTAGTTTAACCCCACTTATCGGTCCTAAGTTCGAGATTGCACTTGGATATTTTATAAATTTTTATTTTATTTTTATAATTTTTAATTATGTTTGAAAATGATGGAACATTATCTTTTATATTCGCCATTGATATTCTGAAGTGTTTTGGTATTTTGGAATTCATATATTTCAATTTTGAAATTGATAATTGTGATTGTTTTTATATATTTAAATATATATATATATATATATATATATATATATATATATATATATATATATATATATATATATTTGTATACACTATTTAATATTTGATAAATGTAGT
>BMAU01014597.1:0-11172 GCA_019973935.1 Trichonephila clavipes | reverse complement strand
CAAAATTATGTGGTCCGTCGCTAATAGCCTTGCACCTTCCCATAGTAAGGTTAGCCTTCTTCTTGATTCTCATTTCCCTTCAGGATCTTCTCCTATTCCTCTTGTCTTCAATGACTGCTCTCCTCAGCAGCCTTCATGCCTGAGCCCCAGTTTGAAGTTGAAGTCGTCTTCCGGAAGCTTCGTGGGGGGTAAAGCCCCGGGTATTGATCTCATTGGACTTATGCTATTTGGAAAGCTCTTTATAACTCCTTCCCCAACTTGCTTTTTCGATTCTTTTACCTTTGCATCCAATTTAATCACTTCCCTTCCATTTTTAAGAACACAAAAATTAAATATTTACTAAAGCCCGGGCGTGACCCATCGTCTACTCTCTCCTATCGACCAATTTGTTTGCTCTCCACCCTTGGCAAAATTTTAGAAAGAATTTTTCTTAATAGGTTTCTCCGTTGTATTTCTAAGAATAATATTCTCCATAGATCTCAGTTCGGCTTTAGGAAAACCGCAGCTGTATTGAGGCCGTGGACAAATTAGTGCATCACATTAAAAATACCAGGGTGAATAAACATACTGCTTCTACGTTTATTGATATCAAATCTGCTTTTGACAACGTTGATTGGTCGACTCTCTTCCATATTTTTCATTCATACCGTATTCCTCTTCACTTTCAGAAATTCATTCACTCTTACCTCACTAACAGGGTAATTATCTGGACTGATAATACTTTTTCCATTAAAAAAACAAATTTTTAAAGGCTGCCCCACAAGTGTCCGTTCTTTCACCAACTCTTTGGAATATTTATTTTAATCCTATCCTTTCTCTTAACTCTGAACTGTTTCTTCTCCAAGCCTTTGCGGACGATCTCACCAATTGTCTCTTTTTGGCCTTTCGTAAGAAACTTCAGAAGATAATACTAATAAAATCCTTAGTTTAGTAAATTCTAAGCTTTCCGAGCTCAATTTGTCAATAGCAACTGCTAAAACCGTTTCAGTTGTTTTCAGATGTCCCTTTATTCAAGGCCGTGGTTTCGAGGGAGCACGACCTTCAGGGGGAATCCCATTTTTAAAATTGGTTCAATTCTCCATATCTCTAAATCATACAAATACTTGGGTGTCAACATTGACAATCGCTTATCTTGGACTCCCCATATAAATTCTATCAAGGATAAGATTCTCTGGATTCTTCCGACTTTTTATCGTGTTTCAAAAATTTCACACCACCAGCATATTTCCCTAATGAAACTTTGGTATACTTCGGTTGTTCAACCAATCATCTCCTACGGAGCAGGAGTGTGGGGTGGATCCCTGACCTCTATCCAGGTCCAAAAGCTTAAATCTATTCAGAGGATTTACTTATTAAAAATCACTAAAGCCTATAAAACCTCCCCTACTGACGCTCTTAATATCCTATCAGGCATTCCCCCATTCATATTGTTATTCGCTCTCTCTACTTTAAATTCCAACTTTGGAACAACAGGAACGATCTCCTTCCAGGCCTTATCCCAGCTACGAAATTGGACTCTTTTATTTCTCTTCATCAGATCCTTCCCGATTTTCTTTCCTTTCCCATTAATACTTTCGAGGGCCCATCTGAGTGGGAAGTGTATACTGACGGATCCAAAATCGATTCCAATGTTGGTTTTGCCGTGTGTATTTTTTCGTCTCCCCTTTAAAACATATCTCTTTAAAATTCAGGATTTTAACTCGGTCTTTCAGGCAGAGTTCTCTGCCATCGGTCTCTCTGTCTGTTGGGCAGTTCATCATAATACTTTAAAATTCGCTATTTATACTGACAGTCTCTCCTCTATTCTCTTTCTTAATAATCTTACAAATAAAATCCAGTTATCTCAATTCCATTAAATTCAAATTGTTTTCAATTCAGAAGCTACTACAATCTTTACTGGGTCAAAGCTCATAACAATAACCTTTATAATGATTACGCCGATTTTTTATGCAAAACAGGCTGTATATGATGGCGAAGTGTTTTTGGTTCCCGCTCCTCGCTCCTTCCTCTCCAGTTCCTTAAATAAATTTATCCTAGAGTCTTGGACACTCCTCTTGGAATGATTGCAATACTGGAATAAGGGTCAAGCGCTTTCAATAATCCTAAATTAAACATTCTTCCCATTTCTAAAATATCTGGTCCATTTTCTAACTAATCATGGGCCTTTCCCGCTACTTGCACAGGTTCAATCTCCTTCCCTCTCCAAATTGCCTGTGTGGGTCGCCTGGAGACGCCGACCATTACGTATTCCACTGCTCCTTCACTTCTGATCACCATCTTGTTAACCCCAGCCCGAACTCTCTATCCTTGGGTCAACTCTATTATTAATAATCGTGCAATTCACAAATAAATTAATTTCCTGCTTTGCTATTTCCAAATTCATATGTGATAATTTGAAACTAACTTTCCCTTTTCCCTCTTCGGTTCTTGCTATTCCTTTAAATCTTTTTTTTGTTCCCCTCCCATAATTTTTTGCAGCTTCCTGTTTTAACCCTTAGTCATCATTTTGGGTTTACTTTATGATTATTCTTGTTTTTTTGTTTTTCTCTCTTTTAGCAAAATGGTTTTCTTTAATAAAATTCAATAACTTATCTGTTTCCCCCCTTTTCTCCCCTCTTTCTCTTTTTAGTGTCTTAAAAAATATAATTGGAGGGGAAATGTAAAAAAAACCATCTTTTCTGTGCTTTTTCAAAAAAAAGAAAAAATCTAACGACAACAGGGAAGTGTTGGCGCAACTCTTTGATCTAATACTGTTTGTTAGAAGTGCTTTTTTTTTTTTTTTATGTATTTGCATTGTAATTTGTAATTGTTAAGGCGTTTTTCTGTATTCCCCCAATTCTCAAAATTTTGGGAAGGGGCTTTATTACATAATGTTTTTCGTTTAATTTGATAATAAAATATACTTCCTCAGAGGGTCGGATGCAGCTCTAAACCTTTTTGGGTGAGCTCGATTCTCCTGGAGTAAAAAAGAAGTAAGAGTAAGTAACTAACTTTGCATTGCTTTGGGCTCGACGCCAATAAAGGAATAATTTCAAATCGTCTCCTATGAAGGTCAAATTTGTTTGTTTTTTTTTCACAAGAGGCATGAAGCGGAGCCGAAATTTGGAGGAGTTTCTCTAGTTTTCTTTTTTTCGTAATCGACCATTGTGACTCTTTATTCTTTCAAGAATCATTAACTTTACACTTCAAACAACCGCCAATGAAAACTTCCACGTATGTGTTCGCCAAAGGGAACTGATTGGTGGGCGAACAAAGAAGGGCGTGAGAATCATAAACATAGGTAATCAACCGAAACTATTACAGATTTCTATGGTTGTTTTTGACTCCCTCAAATACATCGAAGTCACAGTTGGCCTCTTCTGCAGTGAGTTGTAAATGTTGTTGACCAAGAAACAAGTGATCACTATAAAAATAAAACATTTACTCGTCAAAACCTATTATTCATCCAGAAATCAAATTCCCCGAATAAAAAAAAATTATTTATTTTACGTTTAGTTTTTGAACGATGTACAGTCTGTTTTATTCTTGAAATGTTTGTTAGCTGTCGTTCTGAAGCTTTAACCTTGTCTGGTACGTTTCCTGATACGCAAAAAATCGTTTATAAAATTGTACTTACGCAATGTCTCGAATCTTCAGTTTTTTATAATTGAAAATTTTTACTTCACACACAAAAGAATGATGGTAAATACGTTTAACAGTCAATTTTTCTTCCACTCGAATTTGTAAAGCTTTTACGTTTTTTCTTTCGCTTTCTAACTTAATATTTAAGGACACATGGTAACTTTGTACACAATTGTTTTGATTTATATATTTAAAGAAAACCTTTACATGTATTCTGTTTCAACACAAATGAAATATACATTTCAGAAGAAAAAAATATCAATTTTTAAACAATTATTTTTAATTTTTTTTTTTAATATTTTAAAAATATTCAATATTTTCAATTTCTACTCATACAGATTTAAATATTTTTAGACAATTTTTTTTTTTTACTAAAACTTAGAATGTTCCTCATAATTCTATGCTGTAATTGGTATTACAGTGACAGCTTTATTTGCCAATAATGTTTCTCTCGGGGCACTACAAAAACAAACTGTATCTAACTTAGTGGAATTTAAAAAAATTAATTACCTAAATTCTTATTCCATACACAGAGAATCAACAAAACGTATTTTACAAACCACCAGGAGGAAAAGCTTCGAAACTTTATATTGAATATATAATAAAAAGACTTAGCACTTAAATGCACGTTATTGTAAAAAAAACTCGAGAAAATCCATTTAAAGTTTTAAAGGTTAGTTAAGTTGAGAGCAAAAATGCAGACGTCCTTATGTTCTAAATTTCCATATAAATAAAACATGTAATTTTAGTCTAAATCTAACAGAGCAAAAACAAAAAATTTGTATCATCACTACATCGTTGACAGCATTCTTAGCGGATTCCGATTCATACCAAAACATTATTATAGCATGCAAACCAAATTTTATTGTTATAGTCTTAGCAGTTCAAAAACGGGAATTTTGTTATCAATACGCCCCACACTCTCCAAGCTTCCCTTTAGTTGATTTCCGTAAAATCCATTCTTAGTGGAACTCGATTCAACTAGAGAAAAGTGCTCAACAAATTCTCAAGTAAATGAGTTAAATTCAAAAACAGGAATTTTTATATAGCACGCCTTAATCTCTCGCAATCCCGCTCCATTGGGGATCCGTTTTCGCAAAATCTTTGTAAAAGGAACTTATTCCATGAACGGAACTACTGCTTCTAATTTTCGCTAGGACGTTCTTATTAGTTGAAAAGCGGAAATATTTATCTATTACGCCCCTTAATCCCACTCAGTGACACTTGGGGATCAATTTCAAAACTATTTTGTAGCGGATCTCTACACCATGAAAAATTCGCTACCACAAATTTTAAGACTGTACGTCTAATAGTTTAAAAATAAGTTAATTGCCTATAACGCCACTTAATTTCTCTACAACGCCACTTGAGAGTCGATTCGACAAAACTCATTTTGTCGCGGATCTAAAATTTAGAAAGGAATTCGCTTACCAAATTTCAAGACTGTACGCCTAATAGTTTAAAAATAGAAATAATTGGTGTATAACCCCTTTAAGCCCCCGCAACGCCACTTAGGAAACAATTTTCACAAACCCATCTTAAAGCGGATCTCTACTTAATGAATGGAATCAGCTTAGTCAAATTTCGAGATTTTTACTTCTAATAGTTTTAAAAAGGAGTTTATTGCCTATAACGCCAACTAATACGCTTTAAAGCAACGCACTTGGGAGTCGATTTTGACAAAAACCCATTTTGCAGCGTGTGTGGATCTGTATCATGAAAGGAATCCGCTTACCAAACTTCAAGATCAGTTGTCTAATAGTTTAAAATGAAGTAATTAGCGGCAACGCCCGCGTCCGCAACGCTACTTAGGAAACGATTTTTTACAAAGCCCATCTTGACAGATCTCTACTCAATGAATGGAATCTGCTTACTCACACTCCCCAAGATTTCTTTTACGTCTAATAGTTTAAAAAAGGAGTTTATTGCCTATAACGCCACTTAATTCTCTACGTCACTTGGGAAAGTCGATTTCTACAAAACCCATTCTGTAGAGGATCTGTACTCTGGCGAAAGGAATTCCGCTACCCAACCCCCCAAGACTGTCCGTCTAATAGTTTAAAAATGGAAATAATTATGTATAACGCCCCTTAAGTGAGGTAGAATTTTGTCAAAATCATTATGTAGGGAATCTCTACTATATGAAAGAAAATCTGTGTACCAAGTTTCACGACTGTACATCTAATAGTTTTGTAAGGGAAATAATTATCTATAACGCCCCCTCAAACCTCCATAACGCCCCTTGGGGTTCGAATTTGCAAAATTCGTTCTTAGCTGTCGTCTACTCCATGAAGGGAACCGACCTACCAAATTTCAAGTCCGTGGGTTTAATAGTCCCGGAGATATCGTGATTAATCAGTGAGTCAGTCAGTGAGTGAGTGAGTCGCTTTTCTCCTTTATATATATATATAGATAAACGCGACAGTGTTTGTGAGGATGTTTTGCCGTCTTTCACGCAAAAACAACTGAATGAATTTTAATGAAACTTTACAATAATATAGCTTATAAATCAGAATAACACATATGCTATAATTTATAAAGATATTGTGTGAAGTTTTCAAATATAACGACAATTGTCAAGAAATTAGGAAAAAATTCTGCCATTTGCCAAAAAAGCCCGTGATAGCATTCATCTATCTTTTTTATCCCTTTTGTTTTGTCTACGCCATGCTTCAGTGCGCTCTCGCTTTTAATTTATTCCGTTCATCAGTGTAATCACTATTTTTTTATTTCATAATAAAAATAGATTTCGAAGGAGAGGTGGTGGCAAGATTTTAACATAAAATAAATATAACAAAAAGTAATATTAATGTATTAACACTTCATGATGTAAATTATTTACACTATTTTAAGCGTTCATTACACAAAATTTGTAACAATGACAGTGGAAGGAAAAACTATGAAATTAAAATAAAATATCAAAATGTTTTTATCAGTTATTTTTTTTTCTTTTTGAATGTTTTTTTTCAGGACATGTAAATATATATCTTCGCTTCCCCCATATTGTTTTTATAACTGTATATATATATATATATATATATTATATATATATATATATATATATATATCACGTTTACTCAAGCATTAAAAAACAATCTTTTCAATAGCTATCTGTAAATTTTTCTTTTATTTATTACTTATAGAAAATGGATTTTAATACATACATATGCTTTTATAAAAGAATTATTTCTATTATTTCATTACTAAATTAATCATTTGTTAACTAAAAAGTACATCGTCTATTACTTTGGATAAAATTACATTTTAGAGACATTTTTAAGCTAACTATACGTAACGATTGATTGATTCATGAAAATCTTAAATTTATTATATTATTTTAGTTTCTTTGAAAATAACTATTATTAAAAAAATGATGAAAGTTTTTTGTTTTACTCTTAACATTAGAATCATTTTCTTTTTATTGCTTCACATTAATAATTTTTGAACTAATGCAATATTGCTTTTTAAAAGTCATACATCGAAATTTGAAGCTATATTTTATCTGTGAGGGGTAGGGGAAGAGGGAACTGTAATTTTCAAACTAAAAAAACCATGTTATGCTGCCAGATTGAGGGAAAACCCTGTCTTAAATCGAAAATATGTGGAAACAAATTCCCTTAAAAAAGGAAATTGCCAGAAATACTTTAGGAAATCACTCACATTGAGCGCGAAATCAAACACACACACACATAATTGCTGGCGTCATGAGGGGAAAGAGAAAGCCCGTGCAGCCGGGCCATGCAGTCAGTTTTGAACTACATTTCATTATTTGAGTAATTATAAAAGTAAAAGCCGTCAGTGGAATAAATTTTGGTTTTTAATATTCGCAATGACATCATTTGAGATGTCTTTGTTAAATCTTTATCTGATGGTAATATCGGCACCAAAATTTCTACGAACTTTTATTTTATGTAATTCAATTTACTTCGTATTCAATGATCACTTTAGTAATTGGCAATTTCAAATATCGTACTTGTTAATAATAATAAATTTTCTATTTTTATAAAGCACGTAAATTTTTAACTTGTTAAAAGTTTCGTGTTTAATTTTCCGAAAAAAATCGATAACAATAATAAAAAAACAAAAATAAAGAAAAAAATGAATAATTTCTTGAAAATAGTATGAATGTGTTGATATAAACCGTTTTATATATCTAATTTAAGTGAAGAAAATTTCTCTTTTTTTCTTTAAAAAAAAAAAAAAATAATAGATGAAAAATGAGATCCAAGTCAATAAATTACATACTACAGACCCGATAAGGCATTCAAATACAGTTTGCATATACAATGATAATAGCATAAATTAAACAGTTTTTACGAAATAGTATACCAGAAAACTTTTTATACCTTCATAAATTAAGGATCTTTTTACGAAATAGCATAACCATAGAAAAATATTTTTTATCTTTATCTCTCTCTTTATTTTTGAGATGAAATAGATTATAACATAAATGAAAAGTTCTGATTGCACTTAAAAACATTCATTCCTGGAAAGTTAAAAATGTTATCGTCGTACTTATTTCATTTACTTTAGGCTTACATTTTTTCTGGTTGTTTGTGTATTAAGAACAGTGATTTTGATTGTAATATAAAAATTTAAAAATAGTCAATATTCAAAAACAATGAATTTATCTAAATTAATTAGTGTGTCCCTTGTTACGCGCATGCATATATATGGGTATGGCTAATTTATTATTTTCCTCTTTACATTTTTTCCTTCCATTTCCGTAGGAAAACTCCGCTATTGCAAACTTAAAACCTTGAAAATATTATCGCAAGCCAATCTATGATAGAACATTTTCTTTGTCTTTTCAAACATACTTGTAAAAAGCAAGTTCTTATAGCTAACTTTTTATTTAATAATTTTTAAGTCGTTCACTAATACATAAATCTCTGTAAGTATGGATTACGTATTTGAAGTATAAACATCTTCATTGGAAAAAGAAATTTGTGAAGCATATTTCATTAGTAACATATTTAATCCAGGATGCTGGGTTTAAATTTGAATTACAAATGTACAAATCAAAATAAAAATAAATAAACGATTTTAAGCTCAAAGCTATGGCATTACTTTTTGTGTTAACAAAGTACTTTGGCTTACAAAAAAAAGTACACACTGTGATCAAGCAATCTTTTTTTTTTATTTAAAAATATTTTTACCTTGAATAATAAAAAATAACCAGTTAAACTTAGTCATATTTTTAATAATAATCAGTTAAAAATAATTATATTATTAAAAACATTATTAATAAAAGTTTTTTTGAAAAAGAAAAAAATGAACAATACAATGCGTATAAAAAAATAGCGAAGTTCTTTCAAAAGTTAGTTGAAGAACCTAAAAAGCAAGGAATTTTAAAAAAGTCTCGGATAAAGTTTGTTTTCTTGGAGATTTGATTATTTTAGTTGATAATTATTGTTTACTCAATGGCTGAAATTTAAATAATAAATAAATAAATACAATTTACAGCGAGAGAAACCTAATATTTTTATTTTTTCTCTAAATGAATCAACAAATACACATCATTTGATAAGCACAGGACAATTCGATGAATCAAGTGTACTTACCTAAATTTACTCATTTTTTTATCTTAGGATCAATTGTACTCGTACTTATGCAAAAAATTAATACTTACCTTTCTTAACATCAAGTCAACCTTTTCTTCAGACTTAACATTTTTGTTAACAAATATTTATTTAAATCTTAAATGTTTTTGTAATCAAAATAAGTTTTAAAAACGATGATTAGATGACGATGTGGCATCTGAGTCGGCACGCACTTAACGACTGTCAACCACAGCATATTTGTTCTATGCTAAGTTTTTCGAAAAACACTTAAAGCCACCAAAAGGTTAAATATTACTTAAAAAAATACTTAAGTCGAATAAAACATTAGAAAGGATTTTTTTTCTTGATGTAATATTCTCTTTAAATTAAGTTTATTATTGATGAAAGCTGGCCTGAATTAAAAGATACGAAAAATTGAAAAGTGATTAACTAATAAGATGAACAGTTCATTTGTAGCTAAAGCACTAGTTGCCCTTGGTGACTAAAAATGTTTTCGAAGACCACCTATATGTAAAAAGGCACTTAAAATATGGAATGCCATAAAATTAAATTAAAAAATTTTATATGTTATACACTCATATAAATAGATGAATAAACCTTAAAAATATTCTAATTTTTCAAGAGAAACCCTCTGAAATCAAAATCTGCTTTATATACTGTGCATTTTATATGCAAATGCAAATATAGAATTAAGAAGCAAATATTCTTGAAGAAGTGTCTGTATTTTAATCACGTCTTAAATAAGTTATTTAAGTTTACTGTGTTTAAGTGGTACAGTACATTATAATATAACATCACATTTCAACAATCAAAAGAAATCAATCAAAGAAATCCCATTCTTCCATAATTACATTCTTTCAAATTTGTGATAATTTTTTAAAGAAAAATCTTTGAAAAGTTTATAATACTCATACATTTTAACAGCTAATTGCATATTATTATTTATTTTATCATAGTTCTTATTTTTTATTTTATCGCAAGTCTTTTTCTTATTATTATGTTAAGATATATCCGTAACTATTTAGAATAAAGTAGAAGGTTTTTTTAAATTATAAACGTATTATAAAAGCTAAACCTTTAAACAAAAAAAAATTCAATGGTATTTTCATCATGAAATTTAATAAACAAATTTTTAAAGTTAAAAACTAATTATTCCTTTTTTAATTAATTTTTTGGATGAAGGGATGGTATGTTATATAACCATTCAGAAAATTCTGTAGTTGTTGTTTCTTAAAATAAATGCTTTAAAAGGATCTGAGTAGATGCATAAGCATTTTTCCATGTTTTCAAAGTAAAGAATTTTAAGTTTTTCTCAAAATTCCTCTGAAAATCCTTTTATAACAATATAATAAAAATGATATACATTTTGAAAATGCAAACATATTAATTACGCTTATATCTGTCAGGGATAAAGGGAGGGGGTTTAAAGAAAATTTTTTTCAAATAAAATATTCAAAAAAGCCATACAAAAGTATCAGAAAATAAGCGCTTTCCTTGACGGTTATCAGACTAATTGGCCATACCATGAAATGGCATGTTTAACCGAATCATTCTGTGAAGCAGTAAATAAAGAAATAAAATATTACAATAATACTTTCAAAAAATTTTTTTAAATAATTGAACTTTCACACGAATTATTTTTGTAACAAGCAAATATTTAATAGCATAAATAAAAAATGCAAATAACATTTTGTAATTTAAATCTTAAATTTCTATTTACGTATGAATTACTAAACACGGTGCATGAATTTCGTCATTAATTGATTCATATTTTCTAGCTGAATTCTGGAGAATCGGCATGCCTGAGTTTTAAGAATATGTCGGTTAGGTTGAAAATATCAAAAATTTCGTATCAAATTGTTTCTAGCGTTTGAAATCAAAATCAAATTTTTCTTTTTGCCAAAAAAGAAAGAAAGAAATTCGATTTCTTATGAAAAAAGTTTAGAGATTTGGAAAGAGATTAAGTAATCATATATATATATATATA